>CM073759.1:13954788-14454788 GCA_037127475.1 Arma custos | reverse complement strand
TTTATTTTATCTGTTTCGCTTCTACATAAAAATTATAGAAATAGTTTTTTTTTTTTTTTTTTCAAAATCGACCCGCAATAAAGGAAAATATGGGAAATCGTATCAAGTTACCTATATTTATAAATGAGTTCGTCCTGGCTGATTAGGCCACCGCAGAGCCAAAACGGCATAAGCTACAGACTTGAAATTTGGACAGAAGGTACATTTTATAAGGCCAACGCGCACTAAGAAAGGATTTTCGAAAATTAGAGGAAGAAAAAGGGCAGAAAGAAGGTGAAAAAGGTGACAAAGGTGACAAACTTTTAATAAAAAAAAACTCATTTTTAAAACGAGCGCCATGAAATTTTAGATTTAGCTTCTACATTAAAAATTCAGAAATACTTGTTTTATAATTCATTGAAAATCAGCCGTAAACGAGTAAAATACAGGAAATAGTATCATGTAAAGTTAGAGATGTAAAAATAAGTAAGCAGGCTTAACATTTTAATACAATTACTTTATACAAAATGTTACAGTGAATCAACCTCTCGATATTACAGTTTTGATAGTGCTTGGTGGATTTCAAAACATTATCGATATTTCAGCAATTATGCTATTTAATATTTAATAGGAAAGTTTAATAAAATCTATCAACAAAGATGAGTTAGGGCTGAATTCATTTATGGAATTAAAAATTCACTCTCCGTTTAAACTCTACATAAATTTCTATTTAAAATAAACTCGGACGGATATATATATATATATATATATATATATATATATATATATATATATATATATATATATATATATATATATATATATATATAAGTACCCTTTCACCAATATGTATATATCGGTTTCTACTTTTCTTGGCTGTTATAAATAATTTTTACTTATAGTTCTCGAGATTCAGTCAATTCTTCCATCTTCTTTTTGGTGACGTTTCGAGGCTATGTTGGTCGAAGTCGCTGTTGGCTCAATCGTGTCGTAACAGTGAAAAAAATGAGCTTTTAGTGAATATATTAAATAACACACTAGTCTAACTATAAAATTGACAGAAGTAAAATGTTATACATGTAAGATTACTACATGGAGTGAGTTATCACATGTAGTAACCTTACATGTATAACATTTTGGATGGAGTGAGTTATCACATGTAGTAACCTTACATGTATAACATTTTACTTCTGTCAATTTTATACTTAGACTAGTGTGTTATTTAATATATTCACTAAAAGCTCATTTTTTTCACTGTTACGACACGATTGAGCCAACAGCGACTTCGACCAACATAGCCTCGAATCGTCACCAAAAAGAAGATGGAAGAATTGACTGAATCTCGAGAACTATAAGAAAATAATAAAAAAATCAGCTTCCAGTCATAATTCTTTTATTGTTTTATATAATGAAACGTTTCGACATCACTGTGTCATTTTCAATCATTTGTTCCTATGCATTCTACAACTTTAAAATAAAATAACAATAATTACAATAATATAAAATTTGTTTACATAAATGTCCTAAAAGATAATTTACTATGAGTATAAATACCTGGAAAGTCAGTCTTTTTATTTTTAAAAATTATTTTTAAGGAGGTCTTTTATTCTCCATAGTCAAACTTATATTCCATTACATTAAAACCAAACTCTGATCCTTGAACCATCTAATCCCTTATTCTTATTTTTATCAGTTATTAGACTTTAGTACAATTATAACTAATTATGTTCTAAAAAGTACATTAATAAAGTAAAACTAAAACTTAAAAAAATAAGCATTCTTATGATCTATTATTTTTTAATTTCAAAATTATGGATGAGTATAACTTGCTAATTTCTCCTGCCTCTTTTCTATCGTTTACAGCATTTTCTAATTTATCATTTATAAATAGAGCCTCTAAATTTTTTCTTTTTATAGTATTATCTTCTCTATGTTCTCTAGACCTATTGTAGATGGAACAAACAATCCAACAGATAACCTTTCAAAATTTTTAAATTAATCCTTAGATTATTTAAATAACAGTAACGAATATGACATTAAAAATGCAATAGAATTAAAAAATAAATTAAACAATATGATATTAGAGCAAGAACAGATAATAAGTAGTTTGGATGTGGTATCTATGTTTCCAAATATACCATTAAAATTAGCTTACAAACTTATAAATGATAATTGGGAAAATATCGAACCATATACCAGTATAAAATGTAAATCCATTTTTTTGGAAGGTATTAAACTATGTACAGAAAATGGATTTTTTACTTTCGAAAACCAATTTTTTAAACAAACAAAAGGATTACCAATGGGAGGCAGATTATCTGTAAATATATCTGGTATAGTACTAAACTACATTATTAAAGATAGCCTACAAAAATTAAACAACCCCCCTATGTTATTGGTAAAGTACATAGATGACATTTTAATTATCACAAATAAAAATAATTTGGAAAATTTTAGTAAAATCCTAAATAAACAAAATAAAAATATAAAATTTACACAAGAATTGGAAAACAATAACTCAATAAATTTTTTAGACCTTACTATCATAAGAAAACAAAATAATAACCTTAAAACAAAATGGTATAAAAAAGATATCACCTCCAATAAATTACTTAATTATTATTCAAATCACCCGAGACATCAAATAAAAAACATAGCATTAAATCTAATAAATAGATCAATAAAATTAACAGATATAGAATATTTAAAAGAAACGAAAAACAAAATATTCAAAATCCTTCTAAACAATGGTTTTCCAATCAAACTAATAAAAGATTTATGGCATAAACAAATCAATTTAAATATAAAAGATAATCACTTACCTATAAATATAAAAAATAAATTAAATGCTAAAGAATCTACTAACTTCTCAAAAATACATAGCCAAAATAATGCAATAAAAATTAAACCTTCTCAATCCAAAATAACTAATTTTTTTGTAAAAGAAACTAATAACATAGATCCACTTATAGACAATGATAAAATTAATATAGTAACAGAAACACAAGATATAGAATTAAAACATAATAAAATTAAATATAATAGTATAACCTATATCAGAGGCTTATCAGAAAAAATCGAACCAACTTTTAAAAGTTATGACATACCAGAAATGAACATAGCACACAAAACAAGAAACCCAATCAAAAACATTATAACAAGTCAAAAGGATAAGATACCAATTATGGAAAACAAAAATTTAATATACCAACTTACTTGTAATAATTGTGATGGAATATACATTGGACAAACAAGTACACACTTAAAAAACAGAATATATCACCATCAAAATAATATTAAACCTAAAGCTAAAACAAGTACAGCATTATCAGCACATTGTAAAAAGGAATTGCACACTTTTGACTTCGATAAGCCTAAAATTCTACATAGAGAAGATAATACTATAAAAAGAAAAAATTTAGAGGCTCTATTTATAAATGATAAATTAGAAAATGCTGTAAACGATAGAAAAGAGGCAGGAGAAATTAGCAAGTTATACTCATCCATAATTTTGAAATTAAAAAATAATAGATCATAAGAATGCTTATTTTTTTAAGTTTTAGTTTTACTTTATTAATGTACTTTTTAGAACATAATTAGTTATAATTGTACTAAAGTCTAATAACTGATAAAAATAAGAATAAGGGATTAGATGGTTCAAGGATCAGAGTTTGGTTTTAATGTAATGGAATATAAGTTTGACTATGGAGAATAAAAGACCTCCTTAAAAATAATTTTTAAAAATAAAAAGACTGACTTTCCAGGTATTTATACTCATAGTAAATTATCTTTTAGGACATTTATGTAAACAAATTTTATATTATTGTAATTATTGTTATTTTATTTTAAAGTTGTAGAATGCATAGGAACAAATGATTGAAAATGACACAGTGATGTCGAAACGTTTCATTATATAAAACAATAAAAGAATTATGACTGGAAGCTGATTTTTTTATTATTTTCTTGAAGATGAATTTCAAATAAATCCAGTTGAAAAAAGGAAAAAATTATAAGAAGAGAACCATAAGTAAAAAATATATATATATATATATATATATATATATATATATATATATATATATATATATATATATAGGCTAACAAAAATAAGTGAATAATAATGTAATTTAGCTGAAAGGAACGAACCCACAAAGTATTCAAGAATGAGTTACTGGTGGCTTTGAATAGGATTAATGCTTAATATTTAAACAGAAGAGAGCCATTTTATAGTCCTGGGAATTTTGATGTAAAATACAAAGGAAGTATATTTCAGATATAAAATGTTAATTTTCTACTTCACGAAAAACAGATACTTATCGTAATAACACCAGATATTTTTTAAAAAAAATTTTTGTTTATGAATAGAAATAATATATTACAGGCTACAACTATTTAAAAAAAGGGGTGTTGCTTTTTCATTTTTTTTAAAATATAAAATACTATTATTTTCTTCATTATGCTCATCTATGTTATTCTAAAGGGACCTGGTCCCAGAATAAAATTATTTATTATTTATTTTCTATTTAAGTATTAAGGGAAAAATTAAATAAGCAAATAATTTTATTTATTTTTATTTGAAGGTGATGAATTAAATATTTTTATTTTAAGAGAAAAGATTTGTCCTCACCTGGATTCGAAGACCAGGAAATTATTCCTAACCTGCCTGGGCAGTGCCCATGTCCGGGAAGCGTATGTTAGGGCAGGCCTGATCGGAGTATTATATAAATGGACCTTTGTGTTCCTCCTAATGTGCTTGCTTCGGGGCTGTTTCAATAGACCAAAATATCATCGGTTAGCCGCTGTGATCCCTCGCTGTATTTCAATGGAAGCATTATGGCATCCTCAAGGTAGTATCCTAGGTCCAATCCTATATACAGTTTATACAGCTGACATCCCAACTCATCCTAATACTATCCTTACCACGTATGCTGATGATACATGTGTATTATCAGTCAACACCAATCCAGTTATTGCATCCCAAAGCCTCCAATCCCATATCACTGATCTTGAAGAATGGTGTCAAAACTGGAGAATTAAAATAAATTCTCAAAAACCGCATCAATTCACTTTTACCTTACGTCGTAAACCAATGAGTTCCTGCCCTACAGCCTCCTTTAATAATATCCCTCTGGTGCCTGTAGAACAGATCCGATACTTAGGGTTGCACCTTGACAAACGATTAACCTGGAATCCTCATCCAAGACTGAAAAGACAAGAAACCGCACGACGTTTCAGGCTACTTCAACACTTACTAGACAACCGCTCTAAGCTCCCAATTAACTACAAAAGACACATCTACATGACCATCATACGACCTATTTGGACTTACGGAGTAGAGCTTTGGGGCTCCACTAAGCCATCGAATTCCTCTCGTATCCAATCCTTACAGTCCCAAATCCTTCGTAAAATCCTCAATGCTCCTTATTTTGTCAAGAATAAACTCATCCATAACGACCTTAATGTCCCTTTTGTTGCTGATTTGGCCCGAACCCGGTATCTATCCTTTCATAACAAACTTCATTCCCACTCAAACCCTCTACTTTCAAACCTAGCTTCCTCTTCAATTCCCGATAATCCTCCGAGGCGTCTGAAAAGAAGATGGCCACGTGACCTCCTTACTTGAACTTTGATTTGAGTACTACCAGTGGGTAGTTTATCTACTTGTCATTATCATGTCATTATATATCACTTAGCCTATTTACTTGTTGTATTATTTTAATACAGTTGTAGATATCAATAAATAGATTTTTAAAAACAAGAAAAAAAAAGCATTATGGCATAATGGAAATAATAAACTCCTCCACTCGCTCAGAGGTACAGCTTCCTACGACAACTTGTTTTAATATAATATGGTGCCATAATTCTGGATACCTGCTTCTCTCACTACTTTTTCCATCACCAAATTAAACAGAAGGCACGCCAAAGCATCTCCTTGCCTTAGTTCTTTGTTTGAGCCAAATATGTTTTAATTATTATCCTAATATATTTTTTGAGCAAATTACCACAGTTTAGAGAGCTGTGAATTACTGAGCTGAAAACTATAAATTAATTATTTATCCTAACAGTACCCTGGCCCTCTGGATGTGGGATGGATAAGGACATACAAAAATATTCTCATTTAATAGGAGAAAACTTTATTAAGTAGCCAACTTTCCGACCCACCTTGCAGGTCTTCTTCAGGGTACATGCAAAATATAGACAATCAAGAAATTGCACAAATATATTAAAACATAGAAATACAGTTAAATCAAAAGTATGGTGAATCCAGGTAATCGAAAAAAAAATGATACAGGTTAAAATGAATGAGTGTACAGTACAAACATCAAAGTGCCAGGAAGGCAGCAAAACACATAATGAAGAACTAAATAATAATAGAACAGAAAGTGTTGAAAAACAAAAAATATAAGGTAATAAAGATAAAAAATGAAAACTGAATACAAATGGAAAATGCAAAAAAAATGATAAGGGTAAATGTAGAAAATGATAAGCAATACAGTAAGAAATGAAAATTGTAAAATTATAAAAAATCCAGAAAAATTCCCTTATAGAAAATACAGTATTAATATTGATAAGTAAAAAGAGATCTACATAAATGTAAAGACTAATAATACATAAAATAAAATACAGTATGTTTAAATAAAGTATATAGTAAAGTAAAAAAAATGATAATAATAATAATAATAAAAAATTACAGTTACACTATATTGGACTAAAATACATATAAAAAGGCAAAGATATGTGGATATAATTAAAAATAAAAATATTCTCCTAGTATCAATGAAGTTTAGTTATGTTCTATTTGAGACGAACAGCATTTTGAGAGCCCATATGAATGAAGTTATGAATGAAACGTGGTACAGTGATTATAATTCTAAATCACACTAGACAAATGTTTGTTTCTTTATCAATTTTCAGTTGTCAGTGAGGCATTTTGTATTCTGAACGTTGACCAGGACCATGTTAATATACTAACTCAATCCTAATTATTTATTTACAAACATCAGATAATAATAAGGACTAGAGTGCCCGAAGGTTCGATGCCGATACCACCAATCCCAAATTATTTTTACCCAAAAACATATCCGTCAGATCACTCTCAATGCAATCCTCCCAACTACGCCTCGGTCTACCTCTTATACGCTTTCCAGTCGGCACAGCGCTTAGGAATACGTTCATTACTCAGTCCAGTAACCTTACAAGTCCGTCTTAATCTTCGTGACGCTATCAATTGATATTATTCAATAACCGGGTGCATGATTCGTAATTCCGTGTTACGTCTCTAATTTTCCACAGTGGTCTCATCTTTTTATGGGCCTTTACTTTTTTACGAATTTTATTTTTATTTACTTATTTACGAATACCTTAACACATTATTCATCCTTCAGCGTTAGTGGCCAAGAACTTATTCCTTCCTACTGCGATATCCCCAAAATCACCATCATCAAATAGTAGATACTCTTAATAATATATTATGACTGGATGAGCCACAGGAAGCTGAGTTATAATTTTTATAATTAAGTTGTTATAATTCAGAATGGCTCAGTTGGAAGAATACCATGACGGAAACATGGTAGACCCGGGTTCGAATCCTGGTTCTGGACATATCTTTTCTTTTCAAATAAACATTTTTAAAAACTAACAAAAAATAAAATAAATAAATTATAATAATATATCATGGCGTAGGTCAACAAGATCCTAATTAAAGTAATGTTCAATGAACATTCTTCTCCTTGTATACATCGCAAATTCCGAGAATACAAAGATGTCGGATCAGTGAAAAGAAAAGATATGTCTGACCGAGAAGCGAACCAGGATGGCTGAGGTGGCTAAGCACCACGACGGATACGTGGGAGGCTCGAGTCCCGGTCCTCGTCATATCTTTTCTTTTCAAATAAAATATTTAAAAAATATTACTTTTAATTATAATGGGAAATTGGGAAAAACCACAATGCAAAGCCTTATGTTTCAAAAATACACCCACTTACCAGTCGACGTTTCGCCTATTCAGGCATTATCAAGACACCAAAAACAAAAAAGGGGGTTATGTGAATCACATCTCGAAGAAAAAGGTGCAATACATCCCAACGATCAACAGCCTAAACATACAGAGGTTCAACATACAACTCTTGGTGGTGGGGTGCTGTCTCATGTTTGGAGCCTGTTAGGGCTGTTGATCGTTGGGATGTATTGCACCTTTTTCTTCGAGATGTGATTCACATAACTCCTTTTTTGTTTTTGGGGTCTTGATATTGCCTGAATAGGCGAAACGTCGACTGGTAAGTGGGTGTTTTACTGTAGAATTTTGAAACACAAGGCTTTGCATTGTGGTTCTTCCAATTGCATTATAATTCGTTGTATTTACTTTGCCCTGCATTTTAAAATTATTTTTATTATATATTATGTACATATTTTTCCCCAAGGAGTTTCCACTAATAGTAGGTTTAATTAACCTATTGATTCACTGGCTTCCGTCTATAATGTTTTATTCAAGGTCCATTCTTCCCACGACCATCACCCATCATGGATTCCTCCACTTCTTTACCCCTGGTCCTGCTTGGTCTTCCTAGTCTTCTCAAACCCCCAACTTTCCATTGGTAGACTCCATTGGCTATTCTTCCTTCAGGTATTCTTGTCAAATACCCAAACCATTTCAGACGTTTTTTCATTATATTTTTCAGAATGGTGTTTTCAGCCTTCTTCTTTTCTTTATTATATAAAGCGTTAATATTTATTAGAAATCTACTAAAACTAAAATATCATAAAGATATTGCCTGAATAGGCGAAACGTCGACTGGTAAGTGGGTGTATTTTTGAAACATAAGGCTTTGCATTGTGATTTTTCCCAATTGCATTATAATAAATAACAGTGTTTCTTTTTGAGTTTTTGGCTCTAATTTAGTGATTACTTTTAATATTTTTACATGGCAGCCTATTTCTGCCGAACATAAATAATTAACTTTTATTAAGATCGAAATGTACTAACAATAATGCCCAGCCGTTAGCAGCTACATCCTGTACCTAGATTCTATTCTAGCAGTGGACTGAAAACTCTTTTGTTGGAAGTAATTGAGGAAGGCTTTGTTGATTGTCGATTCTTTCCAGAACAAGCGATTGTCTGTTCGCCTTATCTGTGGCGCTTCAGCTTCTATTGTCAACTTTTTTTATATTTAAAAATTGTAAAATAGGTGACAAGCATTATTACCTCCTTGTACGATGTAAAGCATTACAAAAACGTATTGTTAAAATTTGTGAAATTATTAAAATTTCAACATATATATCTATATATTTACCATCTCCGAATCCACTTTTACATCCGTAGAAATATAAATATCGTATTTAGGTTTGTGTATGGTTCATTTTTTTTTTTTTTTTTTTATTTGTATTACAATCAAGCTCTTTACACGAGCTTATTAGCATTTTTTTTTTCTGAAAATAATAATAATAACAAAACATATATACATAATATAGTTTTATTTATCACGATTAAGGAGCTTCAAATGTCTCTAGCTCTGAACGTAAAACACAACTTTATTTACGATGCCCCTTAACACTTTATTTTGGAATCGTTGAATTGATTTTCTGTTGGAGTCCCTCGTGCATCCCCACAGCTGGATTCCATATGTCCAGATTGGCTTCAGGACTTGATTATAAATTAATATTTTATTTTTTACAGACAGTGTGGATTGTCTGCCTAGGAGCCAATATAACTTTTGATAACTCAAATTTAGTTGTATTAGTTTTTTTTTTAACGTGTTCTTTCCATCGGAGTTTCGCATCCAGAGTCATCCCATGATATTTAGCCTGATTTGAATACGGGATCACTTTGTTGTTTATGATTATTGGTTGATAGTTAATTTTTTTGTTAGCAAAATCGACATGCACAGATTTTGATTCGTTTAATTTAGTTTTCCATTTTGTGGTCCACCTTAGTATACTAGCTATTTTTATGTTTAATTTTCTTATAGTTTCCCGATTGTCATTTCTGATGGAAAGAACAGCAGGATTTAGTAGTATTATTTTGTCTTGCTTGATTCATTCAATTATTAACACATTCAAACATTGTCAAATCAATATTCTTGGCTTAATTTAGCCGGAACACAAAATATATAGCTTGAAAAACAAAAACAAAGTTGGCAAATGTTAGTTAAACAATTCATTTGCCCTGAAGAAGGCCTACGCCGTATGTCTAAACGTTGGCACAATTAAAAAATAAGTTCTGCTTATTTTGTATTATCTTTGACTGCAACCTCTGACCAATGCAATCCATCATTAGGATAATTAATATTCATTATAAGCATTAATAAGGCACATTATTCTGTTGGAGGTAGCTCAGAAAGACCTTGGGTGCCTATCTTGACACAACTCTTCTCTCTCCCAGGAAATAACTAACCTTGAACAGTCATTATCCATGGATCACAGTATGTTCACCGCCCTTGAACCCTATCCCAATGTACCTCTCTGCTGCTGTGGCATGGTTCGAATAGAATGATCCTTTGAACTCGGCATTACCATCAGCCATTTCGCAACGATTCATTTCCAAAATTATAAACAAAAGTATATTAATATGCATAATTTGTTTTCAGTATTCTTTGTAATTTATTTACATTAATTTTATGAAACCTCTGAACATTTGCTTTCATACATAGTATTATTATTTAGTAAAATAATGAATAGGTTTATATGAGAAAAAATCCTGTTTCACTACAACCCTTGATGGGTCTTAGGTTCAGTACACTGTAGAGAATGAATAAAAGTTTCAGCCCAGGACCTTCTTCTTGATCTATGATGTTCTATATATATTTTTAAATACAAGTTATTCTTTAAATATTTCATGTACACTTTAAAACTAAACCCACATGTTAATACAACACAAGCATTGTAACACAAACCGTTGTATTCTAATATTGTATTTTCCAAAATAGCGTTTACAAACAATAATAAAAAAGACAATAATGTAAAAAATTCCTCCATTGCGGAGGAGATAAAATCCCGAGGTTACAGCTTTGTAATAATCGATGAAATCCAATAAAGTTGGGAGCAACATCTGGCGCTCCCTCTGCAATGTCAACACATCTCTCTCAAAAAACTGGATGGGGTCTTTCGAAAGCAGGATTAGGGGAGTTATGGAGGGAAGGATGCGGATATAAAAAATGTATGTAAACGTAACCAAGCAGGAGTTAGCAGATTTAAGATAAAAGAAAAATATAAAGTTAAAATAATATTACAGTTAACAAAAAAAAAATAATAAAAATCCGTGACTCAGGGGTACTCCGTAACTACCGTAATAAAAATCCGGATTTGGTTGTTATTTTTGATTGAGTATGGAATTGATTATATGTTCCAAAATATTGATGGACTGTTAGTGTACTTAATGCGGCGCCGGTTCGAATAGGCCACAATTTTGTAAAAAAACTTAAAGTTCCTATCATGTTGAGTTATCGGAATATATCATGAAAGGGGAATGTTGAAAAAATATCGGTTTATTTACTAAAAAAACATCCAGTAACACTAAATCCTAAAATCATAAGTTGCTGTATGATATTTTAGTATGATTTCTAATAAACATTAACGCTTTATATAATAAAGAAAAGAAGAAGGCTGAAAACACCATTCTGAATGATATAGTGAAAAAAACTGTCTGAAATGGTTTGGGCATTTGACAAGAATGCCTGAAGGAAGAATAGCCAAAGGAGTCCACCAATGGAAAGTTTGGGGAGTGAGAAGATGAGGAAGACCAAGGAGGGCATGGGATAACGAAGTGGAGGAATCCATAATGGGTCATGGTCTATGGGAAGAATGAACCTTGGATAAAACATTATGGACGGAAGCCATTGAATTAATAGGTTAAGGAAACCCACTATTAGTGGAAACTCCTTTATATATAATACACGCATATAATAAAACTAATTTTAAAATGCAAGGCAAAGTAAATACAACGAATTATAATGCAATTGGAAGAACCAGAATGCAAAGCCTTATGTTTCAAAATTCTCCAGTAAAACACACACTTTCCGGCCGACGTTTCACCTATTCAGGCATTATCAAAACACAAAAAAAAAAAGTTATATGAATAACATCTGGAAGAAGGTGCACTACATCCCACAATCAACAGGCCAAACAGGCTCCAAACCTGAGACAGCACCCCACCACCAAGGCGTTCAACTTACAACTTAGTACTGGCTATTGAATAGCTGTTGATTGCGGGATGTATTGCACCTTCTGCTTCGAGATGTGATCTATAAAACTCTTTGCATTGAGCATTATAATAAATATTAGTGTTTCTTTTTGAGTTTTATGCTCTATTTTATTTATTTAAATACAAAAAAATAGTAGTATTCCTATTCGTTTATGCGCAGTTTAGGTAAACGGTTGTGCAGGGAGGTGATTGGTCCGAGACGATGCTTAACTGCCAGATTTTTCTCTCAATTACGAGTCCCCACTTTCTAGAGCCTGAGTGGACCTCAGGAGGGTCTGTAGATCCTACATCGTCCATGTTTGAGCTCTCGCGAGACAGTAGGACCTCTTGATGAGAGCTCCGAAAATATGTATGGGATAATAACGCTGAATTCAAAACACCAGATCGCATGTCATTCTTATGAAACCGTTCATTGAATTAATAATAAAAATCATGGTATACATATATATAAAATTATAAAACAAAATTTGATATCAAACTAATTCAATTAAATTAAAAACTTAAACATTATGCAATGAAAATAAATTACTTAGAATGAAATTACAATTACAATTAACAAAATGGAAAGAAAAAAAAAGAGCAGTTCATTCTCTTATGAAGGTAAATCTAAACTATTTTGACTATAAATAAAAAATGTTCAATTGGTCAATTGTAAAATTAAATTAATGTTTATCAAGACACTAACTAATAATGTTTGTCTCCTTGGCCAATTGGATTAATAATAAAAAACAAAATCTTCCTTATCTGACTTGTAGAGTTCGACGGCGGGGCGATCGAAACCTCAAAGCAGGGTGAGAGAAAATTACCATAAAATGATCGGGTGGATGCGCTGTGGCGACTTTGACGACGAGACTTTGACTGTACTTGAACTAATTCCCAACTGCAGTAGGGCAACGAATTAGTAAAGTTCAAATCCACAATAAAAACTCTGAGAGCTAGAGCTAGCGATGTGCACGTAAAGAGGCTCGTGCCAATCGACTACCTTCTGTTTTTCTCAATTCACTTTTATAACATATGTTTTCAAACTTATGAGAAGTATCAGACTTATAACTAAAGCAAATAATTATTAATCTATTCAACAATTATTATAAGTTAATTAAATTATTTTATACAATTAAGAAACAAACGCTTAAAGTATTATGCTAAAATAATAATGAAAAAATAAATAAAATTAAAGTAATCTTTCTTTTACAAAATTTTTATCCGATTCTTTTGATTAAAATAAATACGTACTCTTCCATAAGACCATTCAACTCTCCGGCCTTAACAGTCCATACTAATACTTTACTCACTTCGTCCACGTTGATTTTAAATAGAAATTTATGTTGAATTCTGAATTTTGAGTGAATTTTGAATTCCCTAAACTCCATCTTATAAGCAATGACTTAAAGCATTTGTGAATTCAGCCAGTCTAACAATGCTTATCCCTTAGATAAACCTATCATCTAAATCATAAACAGTCCTATTAAATATTAAATGACATTCTTATAATTTTTTTTTCTTTTTTTAAACTGGATTTATTCTTCATTTATTTAGGGTAAGAGAAATAAAACCGTTTTCCAGTTTTTCTTTTAAAAAATAATAAAAATTCCATATATTTCATAATTAATTAATTGATTTGATAAAATATTTTGTTAAAATTATATATATAAAAAATAAAAATAATAATAAATAAACGTTTACATTAAAAAAATAAAAAATAAATAAATAAATAAATTTTAAAAAAATAATTTTTTACTTTGTATTATTTTTGTTGATGTGCTGTTAGGACATATTTTGTTATTTTATACAAATGTCTAATGATTCATAGAAATGAGAAAAAGGATCTGATGGTTCAAAGTTTAAAGTTTGGTTTTGTAATGCAATATTATTTATTGACCATGGAGGACTAATGATCTCCTAAGAATTTTTAAAAGTATGACTTTCCAGGTACTTATACTTATAGCTTGTTATCTTTGGACATTTATGTTAAATTATTTATAGTAATGTAATTATTGTTAATTTATTTATTAAAGTTAAAAGATGCAGGAGAAGAAAAGATTGAGAATGACACCATAGTGTCGAAACGTCTCTAAAGAGTGAAAATTAATGAATAAACAACAAATGGAAAACGGTTTTATTTCTCTTACCCTAAATATATTAAATGTCATAATTACAGAACTATCGATAAGTTTTCTATTGAAATCCACCATGTAATATCCAGAACTGTAATATCAAGGGGTTTATTTTGCAAAATCTTTAATACAATTATTATTAGGTTAACATTAAAAGCCTGCTTACTTATTTTCACATTTCTAACTTAAATTAGGGAACGGATATTCAAAAAATAAAAAAACACGTATATCTTTATTACTACAAGCTAAATATAAAATTGTTTGTTTGTTCATTTAACGTCACTTTTTGCTGCTATGGCTAATCGGACGATGCTACATTGGGAGCTCTAAATTTTGCCTATTCAGGTTTTATTAGGATAGGGATTTTTAACGAGTACCTGAATAGTACAGGCTCGGGACCCCCGTTTAACGTCCCTTCCGAAGGACGGCGTAACTAAGGATTTTTTACTCCCTTCAAAAAATCCTAGGGCCACCTGCCGGGCTACGAACCCACGATCTTGGGATTAGTAGTTGGTTACGCTAACCACTAGACCACATGTGACCCCTAAATATAAAATTTAGCTGGCATTAAAAATAACGTTTTTGTTTTTATTACAAATGTTTCCCACCCTTTTCTCTCGGTTTGGGACATATTTTCCAAAATCCTTTCTTAGTGCGCGTTGGCCTTATAAAATGTATCTACTGTCCAAATTTCAAGTCTTTCGCTTATGCCGTTTTAGCTCTGCGATGGTCTTTTCAGTCAAGATGAAGTATTTTTTATATATATATATATATATAGATAGCATGATACGATTTCCCGTATTTTACACTTTAAGGAGTAGATTTTCAAAAAATAACAAAACATGTATTTCTTTATTTTTAATGTAACAGCTAAATTTAAAATTCCATGGTGCTCGCATTAAAAATGACGTTTTTTTTTTTGTTAAAAATGTTTGTCACCCTTTTCACCCTCTTAGGAGACAAATTTTCAAAAATCCTTTCTTAGTGCGCGTTGGCTTTATAAAATGTACCAACTCTCCAAATTTCAAGAATGTAGCCTTCATAAACAGATAGCATGATACGATTCCCCGTATTTAACACTTTAAGGGGTCGATTTAAAAAAAATAAAAATGGAGGCGGCAAAGCGAAGACCGACCTGTAACCCAATGTAACCCTGTTCACAAAATACTATTACAACTATTATTTTATTCTCTGTAAGGTATTTTATGGCAATCCCTTTTGTGTATCAAAAATCTGAATCATTAGCCTTGTTTAAATTTGAATAAATTAACGATCCTTAATATAATTCTTTTGGTGCTTGCATACCCCAGATACACTATTTACTTATCAATAATATATTGAAGGTATAATAGATGAGTAAATTGGTAAACACAAAGAACAGACCTCTGGAAAGGAACCCAATTGCCAATTACTAAGGCATATAAATAATAATTTGAATTCTCATCCTAAATGAGACTCTTGCATCCCAAATATCAACCTACATATTCAAAATATGTTTAACAATAGAATCATAGCAATATAATAAGCTGTTTTGATTATTATCCTCCACCCTAATATACGATGAATAAAACATTCATTAAATCGATATATATATACAAAATACATTCATTAAATCTGTATATATACAAAAATACATTCATTACATCGATACTCATGCAAAAATACATTCATTGCATACAGTTTTTTTTATTATAGGATGTCTAAGCTCTCAATTAATTACAAAAGACTCACATTACAATCATTAGACCCATCTGGAGTTACGGAGTAGAGCTTTGGGGCTCCACTAAGCCATCGAATTCCTCTCGTATTCAATCCTTAAAATCCAAATTCCTTCATAAAATCCTCAATGCTCCTTACTTTTTTATATACAAACATAGTATGGACCGTTTGTTGCTGATTTGGCCCGAATCCGATATCAATCTTTTCATAACAAACTTCATTTCCACTCAAACCCACTAGTCAAACCTCTCAACCTCTTCAATTCCTGATAAAGCTTTCAGGCGTCTGAAAAGAAGACGGCCTCGTGACCTTCTGATTTGAACTTTTTATTTGAGTACTACCACTGGGTAGTTTCTCTACTTGCCTTTGTCTCGGGACATTCTTTATCTTTCATTATAAAGCTGTAAACTTCAATAAATACATTTATAAAAAAAACAAATTATAGAATATAACAACGGCAACAAAAAAACACAAGCCTACTCAATTTGCAACTCATTGGTTGTAAATAGAATTTTAAATACACTGTAGAATTAATTACCGACTGATTAGTAAACCTAAACCATTATTGATCGTTAAAACAAAATAAAAATAGGGTTCACATGTAGTCTAGTGGTTAGCGTAACAAACTACTAATCCCAAGATCGCGGGTTCGTAGCCCGGCAGGTGGCCCTAGGATTTTTTAAAGGGAGTAAAAAATCCTTAGTTACGCCGTCCTTCGGAAGGGACGTAAAACGGGGGTCCCAAGCCTGTACGATGTCAGGTACTCGTTAAAAATCCCTATCCTAATAAAACCTGGATAGGCAAAATTTAGAGCTCCAAATGTAGCATCGTCCGTTTAGCCATAGCAGCAAAAAGTGACGTTAAATGAACAAACAAACAAACAAAATAAAAATATATGTAAAAATACAGAAAGAGGTAGACAATTAAAGCCTCATTAATATTTAAAGGATTAATTGAACTGACATTTGTTAATTGCTATAAAAAAATGATAATTATCCCTGTACATGATAAGCTCTGGAGTAAGTGCCGTAGGATTGAAGTGAGATCAAATGGTTGTGATTAATGATTGTTCGATAATGCCTTATCCAAACTCGTGTTAATCACCAAGGATTTATACTCAATGCTACTTCATTACAGCCAATTCAGTTTTTTGTAAGTTTAATTTACTTCTATAATACCTGTATGTATGTATGTATGTATGTATGTATATATATATATATATATTGTTAGGGCGTAGTAAGGGTAACAGAGATTGCACCCTTGAACCACCTTTCCCTATTTTACTAAAAAACTCTGATAGGCTGCTGCCTTAATCTGATCAAACAATTTTCTTTACAGAAAATTATCTGATATATTAACCATTTAAAAATTGTAGAATTGTAAGATCAAATGAATAAATGGGATGTCAGATAATACCGAACGCTTTTTTTTTTTTGAAACTTTATATTGATAAATAAAGACATAAATCATATTACTTATCATTAAAACAAAAGAACACTTAATTAAATTTAAATACAATTAATACAATTATTGTTTCCAACAATGAATAATTAAATAATAAACGAAAATTAAACCTTTTTGATTTGGTTGAATATATATAAAAAAATAAACAAGTAAATTAAATCAAAATAAGCATGGCTAGATACATGAATGAAGTTACTAAACAAAATGATTTGAACATGAAACAAAATAAATGTTATTTTTCAACTGAACTAAATGATGTTTATTTAATTGCGCAATTAAAATAAATAAATGTCTAAATACCCTGTAGATTTAGATGTGCTGGAGTGAAGTCGAAGAAGACAAAGCCATGATGATTTATGGTTGAAGGTGGACAATCAAGGTCGCACTCACAAAAACGATGACACTGACTCCGTAAGGTAGGTCCTGAAGGTACGCTAGCCAATACGAAAGTAGTGGTGAAGATAAGGATGACCGCTCGGGCCGCTTTCGAAATCAAACTCGACTCACGAAAAACTGTGAAAACAACAGATGGACCGCTCGGGCCGCTATCCAAAACAAGACTGGGGCGATGTTCACTTTACTCACACCGACAAAAGTTTTTAAAACAGCTGTTTACTGTTATACATTACGAAATCTAAAAACATTTATTTTATAATAAAAATAAAAAATACAGACTATTTGAAAAAACAACAAAATATAACTATGAACATACGTTTTTTATAATTACAACTGAGCGGCCGTAACACCGCCCACCAAATTTTAAGCATTAAAATTTCAATCAGTTCCAACCTCTGATGGAGGTATCAAGGGTGCTAACTGAGTCACTGGTCGCGAGTATTCTCCTTTAGGGTTTTTTAACTTTACTATCCTTATAACACCATCTTTACTGGGATAGGTCTCAATAATTCTTGCTGCTGACCAAAAGCGAGGTGATACTCGGGCTTCTTTGACTAGTACTAGAATTCCTGTCGTGATATTCCTATTGTGTGATATCCATTTGACGCGCTGCTGTAAACTATTCAAATAGTCTAATCACCATCGCTGCCATATGTTCTGAATTGACGCTTTCACTAACTGCCAACGAGTTAATCTATTCACTGGTATATCGGTCAGATTCAAATCCTGTGTGGCAACTAAAGGTCCACCGATAAGGAAATGACCAGGTGTTAGAGCATCAATGTCGTCCACGGATGTGGAAAGTGGGCACAATGGACGCGAATTTAAGATGGCCTCCATGTTGGGAATAATCTTATTTAACTCCTCAAATGCAAGACAGCGGTCAGTTAATACTCTTACTAGATGTGATTTCATTGATTTGACCTCCGCTTTCCAAACACCTCCAAAGTGAGGTGAGGCAGGAGGGATAAAGTTCCATTCTATTTGTTTCATGTGGCAATGGTCGATGATACGCTCTTGAGTTCCTGGGTTTTGGAGATGATTCCACAACTCCTTCAGTCTTCTATCGGCTCCCACCATGTTTGTTGCGTTATCTGAGAAGATTTGATAAGGAACTCCTCTTCGGGCCACAAACCTGTCTAGACATGCTATGAAAGCGTCAGTAGTAAGTTGTGACACTAATTCGAGATGAACTGCCTTTGTGCTCATGCAAAT
The DNA here is from genome assembly GCA_037127475.1 of Arma custos. Lineage (NCBI taxonomy): Eukaryota > Metazoa > Arthropoda > Insecta > Hemiptera > Pentatomidae > Arma > Arma custos. The sequence goes on along the minus strand of CM073759.1, from coordinate 14,435,705 downwards.
GTATAAGCATACATAAGCCTTGTTTGTAGGCGCCTTTTTTTCTGGTAGATTCCTTGATTAAAAAAGGACCGGCAAAGTCTACACCTACATTTAGGAACGCCCGACCTTGCTCAAAACGAGAAACTGGTAGTGGACTCATAAATGGCGTATAACTAGTTGCTCGTAATCGATGACATGTGACACATTTATGTATCCTGGACCGTATAACTTTTCTTGCTGTGGGTATCCAGTACTGTCTTCTAATTAGCGACTGAAGTGGTTGAGGTCCAGCATGTAAATATGATTTATGAAGATGATCAACTAGCTTAGTTGTCAAACGGTATTTAGGATGTAAGATAATGAGATACTTAGTCTCGCAAGTCAGGGGGCTGTTCTGTAAACGTCCGCCCACCCTTAGGACTCCAAGGGAATCCAAGAAAGGTGCGAGAGGTGATAATTGGGTTTTGTCATCCTTTCCGTTGGTGATCAGAAGAAGTTCCTTACGGTAAAAGTGATTTTGAGACATTTTTATGCAGACCTTTGTTGGCTCGAGAATTTCATTTAAGCTCAAACTGCCCGCCATCCGTACGAAATTCTTTTTTGAGTTGTTTATAATTCTTAGAATATAGGCAGTTATTCTTTGATTTTTTGAAAAGGAAGATATGTTTATTAACCATTCTTCCACTAATGTTTTAGAAAGATAAGTGAGTGACATAGGTGTGGATTCTGGTTTAATTTCAGCTAAATGTTCAAAACTTGTTGGAGATGATTGTGCTATCCTGAGGGACCTTGTCCTAGCCATAACTGTCGTTGCCAATATAGACAGTAATGTTGAAGAGAAGTTGGAAAAATTCTTCTTGACACGATATCGGCGTATATTATCTGCACTTAACTCCAATCTGAGTATCAATAAAGTTTTTAAAGGGGCAATGCGAGTCTTTGATGCTAACAGATAGGAATTATTTTCCCTTTCAATTGATTTTGATCGTAGGTAGATTGCTGTGGTATATCTGAGATCCGATATGTCTGCGAACCTCATAGCAAAGGGTTGATGAGTGTGAAATGGTATAATGCAATGAGAGATATAAATCGTTTCTAAAGTTTTCTCATCTGATATAATTATTTCCGATTGGATGTTGATAATAGTTGGCGAAGATGCAACCAACTTTAATTTAAGCGGCCAAGGCTTCTGTATTAGTTGCTTAGTTTTAATATTTATTGGAGACAAATAGCCTAGCCGGCTAACTTGTCTAGATGAAATTGATTGATTCGTTCTTACTGAAGGCATAAGAACCTTATGGCACATTTTTGAGGAATTTGGGTTCCATATCATTCCTAGAGGTTTTTCATACGATTCATGATGAGGAGATGTTAAATCTCCTAAGTCTTCTGAAATAAATTCGACTCCGCTGTTGGGATTACTGACCGAATTATTCAATTCAAAATCATCCCGAGCGATGACTTTTTGTAATTCTGGAGATATTATAACGTTTACCTCAGTAGCATTGGATTTAGTAAAAACGTTATCTATGTTCATACTATTCTGCAGAGAACTAGCCGCTAAGGGAAAAACTGGTGTTTCATTGTTGATTGGTTGCTTAAGTTCCCGCAAAGCTAAATAGGGAGACTCTTGAACCTTCTCTGAGGAAGCACAACGATAAATTATATCCTGATCCAAAGGATTATCTGGGTGTTTAAAATTATTTTCGATGTCCGATTGTAATGGTGGACTTGTTATTAGTTGGCTATTGATTGAGCCTCTAGAAGCTTGCATAGAAGCATCCAACACTATACTTGGTTTCTTAGTAGAGATCACCTGTATAGATTTATTGTCATACTCATTACTTAGAGATGTGTATGCTCCTTCACAAGATGGAATTTCAGTGGCTAATGCCTCATAAAATGCTTCCCGTGTATGAGAAATGAGGTCGGTAATATCGGCTAATTTTTTCGGTTTGTCCAACCGAGCTGCTGCGCATTTAGCTTTGATGGCAGTTAAATAAAATTGCTTCCAAATCTTTTGAATGTTGGAAAGCCTCACTTTAAAAATTATAATTTTAGTGGGATCTGAGGCGAGCGATTTGCCAAGAGTTTGGGTATCGATGATATCTGACGATAAGTCATCGATTAGAACGATTTGTTCTTCAAGAGCTTCTGTCTTGTCATCTAACTCGAGAGCCATGGTAACGAAAGTTCAAAATAGTAATTTACGAAAAATAAAGAAAAAGAGTTTATAAAAACTCGGAACTAATCTAGGAGAATAAGTGTCCAATATGTCTCCTTTACAAAGTAAATTGAATAAAAAAAAATCGATATCTGAACGCTGCAAGAAACTAAATTATAAAGCATATGTTCCTTTACAAAGTGAGTTAAATCGATAGCAGATAAAATAAACTCGATAGCTGAACTGTGAAATAAACTAAATTATAAAACATATGTTCATTTACAAAGTGAATTAAATCGATAGCAGATAAAATAAAATCGATAGCTGAACGGTGAAATAAACTAAATTATCAAACATATGTTCATGAAGAAATGAAATAAATTAAATTGTACAACACATGTTAATGAAGAAAAAGTTCCAAAAAAAGGCATCCGGCCAACGGAGGACCAAAATGTTAGGGCGTAGTAAGGGTAACAGAGATTGCACCCTTGAACCACCTTTCCCTATTTTACTAAAAAACTCTGATAGGCTGCTGCCTTAATCTGATCAAACAATTTTCTTTACAGAAAATTATCTGATATATTAACCATTTAAAAATTATATTTGAATTGTAAGATCAAATGAATAAATGGGATGTCAGATAATACCGAACGATTATTTTTTTTTGAAACTTTATATTGATAGATAAAGACATAAATCATATTACTTATCATTAAAACAAAAGAACACTTAATTAAATTAAAATACAATTAATACAATTATTGTTTCCAACAATGAATAATTAAATAATAAACGAAAATTAAACCTTTTTGATTTGGTTGAATATATATATATAAAAAAATAAACAAGTAAATTAAATCAAAATAAGCATGGCTAGATACATGAATGAAGTTACTAAACAAAATAATTTGAACATGAAACAAAATAAATGTTATTTTTCAACTGAACTAAATGATGTTTATTTAATTGCGCAATTAAAATAAATAAATGTCTAAATACCCTGTAGATTTAGATGTGCTGGAGTGAAGTCGAAGAAGACAAAGCCATGATGATTTATGGTTGAAGGTGAACAATCAAGGTCGCACTCACAAAAACGATGACACTGACTCCGTAAGGTAGGTCCTGAAGGTACGCTAGCCAATACGAAAGTAGTGGTGAAGATAAGGATGACCGCTCGGGCCGCTTTCGAAATCAAACTCGACTCACGAATAACTGTGAAAAACAGATGGACCGCTCGGGCCGCTATCCAAAACAAGACTGGGGCGATGTTCACTTGACTCACACCGACAAAAGTTTTTAAAACAGCTGTTTACTGTTATACATTACGAAATCTAAAAACATTTATTTTATAATAAAAATAAAAAATACAGACTATTTGAAAAAACAACAAAATATAACTATGAACATACGTTTTTTATAATTACAACTGAGCGGCCGTAACATATATATATATATATATATATATATATATATATATATATATATATATATATGTTCTGATTCTTGAGTTCCGGTTGGTGTACCAACACAAATATAATTGTGATTCAGATCCTATAAGATCAATCTCGAACTGCTAACAGACTAAATAAAAGTCAAGCCAGCTGAGGGATTTTAACTAGGATTTTCGGCATGGCAACTCAGTACTCAACCACTGGGCCACTCCGCTCCCGCAAAACGAGGTGTGGCTATTAAATAACGAGACTGAAGTTGCAATATTTTTTTGTTTATTTTATAAATAATTACTTACTATCACCTTCAAAATACACCCCTTCTCTATCCCTGTAACGCTCCATGCGAATTTCCCATTGTTGGAAACAGTGCTGGAAGTCATCTTCTGTCAGCTCCTTCAGGACGCGTGCCGCTTTCTCTTTAACAGCTTCCACGGACTCAAATCTCGCCCCTTTTAATGAAGATTTCACGTTAGGGAACAGATAGTAGTCACATGGTGCAAGATTTGGTGAATAAGGTGGATGTTCTAACACTGGGATGATGTACTGGGCTAGGAACGTCTTGACAGATAACGCGGAATGAGCTCAATGCGCCAGCTTGGCGGAGAATCCATGATTTGTCCTTCCACATTTCGGGTCGTTTTTTCCTTACTCTTTCACGTAGTTTTGCAAGTACCTCAAGGTAGTAGTATTGATTAATAGTTTGACCTTGAGGAACCCAGTGAAGGTACACAATCCCATGAATATCGATAAAAACAATCATCATTGCTTTAAACTTTGATTTGCTCATTCTAGATTTTTGACTCTTGGTGAAGTTGGGGTCCTCCAGAGCATGGATTGGCGCTTCGTTTCCGGAGCATAAGTAAAAAAACACGTTTCATCACATGCTATTACCCTTTCCTGTAAATTTGGGCCATTTTCAACGGCATCTAAAGTGCCAGTACAAACATTTTTGTGAGCTGCTTGTTGTTCAAACGTGACAATTTTAGGCACCATTTTGGCTGGCACACACTTTCCGCATGCTAAAATTCGCAAACACTCTCTCTCACTCTGTCTCTCTCTCTCTCTCTCTCTCTCTCTCTCTCTCTCTCTCTCTCTCTCTCTCTCTCTCTCTCTCTCTCTCTCTCTCTCTCTCTCTCTCTCTCTCTCTCTCTCTCTTTCTCTCTCTCACTCTCTCTCTCTCTTTCTCTCTCTCTCTCCCTCGCCCTTCCTCTCTCCCTCTTGGCCCCGAGAGAGAGAGAGAGAGAGAGAGAGAGAGAGAGAGAGAGAGAGAGAGAGAGAGAGCGAGTGAGTGAGAGAGAGAGAGAGAGTGAGAGAGAGAGAGAGAAAGAGAGAGAGAGAGATTAAAAATCTAAGAACTGGACATAGTTTATGGCCTCCATAATAGAACAATGTTTAACATTACAAAAGACTTTGTTGATTTCTTCTGGCTAAGACCCTGTTGTTTGACTTCTTCAGGGCTGAGATGAGAACCGTTTCTCATCTCAGCCCTGAAGAAGTCAGCAGCATGGCTGGCGAAACGTTGGCAAAAAATTTATCAACACGGTCTAAACAAGAAGAAATCAACAAATTCTTTTGCAATAATAGTGGCCGTGGAAACCTAAAAGAGTAATTAAAGTTTAACATGTTTTTTTTTCTAATGACTGGTTAGAGGTTGGAAATGGGCGTATGATCTAAAAATTTTCAAATGATGCCCCTTCTGTGCATGGGGGTCAGGTGTAGTCCACATGTACTTTTATCGTAATTCCTCAAACGATCTTTTAGAATTTAAATCATTAAAAAATATTAGAGAAAATCGAGATAAATATTAAAAATAACCTCTCCCTTCCCCCCTTAGGGAAACCTAACCTAGTGGTTCTGAAAGGAACGCTGTGACTTATAAGAAACCATTATTTTCCTCTTCATAACTTCCTAGAATATAAAATATTCTGTCGCCTGTAGATTATAACGGGCTAAAGAAAAATATTTCTCGGGAGGGGGCGCCCGAGTAATTCTCGCTTATCGCCCCCTTCCTTACCGGGCAACTGTTATCCTTGCCTTACCAACATATGGAAATTTATTCATCAGGTAATAATCCGATGCAGAGGTTAGCACATTAGCAGATTTAGCAGACTGGGACTAAGCTCGACAAAATTTCCAGAAGCAAAAGGGATTTTATTCCCTTTTATTCCACTAAATTATCACAAATAACCGAGAATTTTGTACCGCACTCTTCTGTGTTAGTTGAATAATTTATCTATTCGTTGAAAAAAATATATACTCCCAGAAGTCAAGCTTATAGCAACATGCCATATACATCTAAAATAGGAATACTAAAAACAACAAATGTAAATAATAACGTATACAACACAAAATACCCAATGAGCTACTAGACCTATCTAGCGGTATTCGTTGTTAATATCTGCTTTATAATTCGTACAATTCGTATTCATTGCAATTATTAAAATTAATTATCACTGATTTTTATTTAAAAAATTTGTTTTGAAGAGAAAACATTTGTTCAGGGCCGGGATTCGAATCCGGATCGCCCACGTCTCCGTCGTGGCGCTCCAATTGAATCCGAAGTATATATATATATATATATATATATATATCATGCTTTGTGGGATGATATAGAGGTTCTCGTACGCCTTCAGACTCCGAAAAGCCATAATTCAAGGATCTAGACCGATATCTCACTGTCCTTAAACCCAATCGTCGTTGGCAAGGGCATGGGTGAATTGGCATCAATGAGACTGGTCATGGTGCTATGGACGTAGGCAACGTGAACCATGGGTGAATCTACCATGACTGCCCGTTCATGATAAATTATGCTGATAAGATCACAAAGTTATGCTAAAATTTCTAATTACTCTCGACACATTTGAAGAAATATTATATTTAGAGGTGGGAAACCCCGTATGCCAGCAATGGCAGGTAGGGGGAAAAAAAAAAAAAAAAAAGGTTAGATGTGGTTACATAGGGTATCTAGCGTTTAGAATGATTTTAAGAAACTTTTTTAATTGACCTTTGCGGACGCTGGGAGTATGCCATTCGACTACAAATCGAAAGAGCTTTCGATTGATATATATGGTTAGGTGGTTTTTGTGGTGGTTTGGTTAGGGGTGGTTATGGTTTGGTTTGGTTAGGTTAGGTTAGATTACATTATGTTTTTTTGTGGTTAGATGGTTAGGGGTGGTGGTTAGGTGTTTTTTGGTGGTTTGGTTAGGTGTGGTTAGGCGTTTTTTTAATGATTTTTAATGGTTTGGATAGGTTAGGTTAGATTAGGTCAAGTTTTTTTTTTATTAGATGGTTAGGGGTGGTTAGAGGTGGGAAACCCCGTAGGCCAGCAATGGCAGGTAGGGGAAGAAAAAAAATAAGGTTAGAGGTGGTTACATAGGGTATCTAGCGTTTAGAACGTTTTTAAGAAACTTTTATATTTGACCTTTGCGGACGCTGGGAGTTATGCCATTAGACTACAAATCGAAAGAGCTTTCGATTCATAGATATGGTTGACACCTCGCGAAGATACGCTAGAACGAACTTTTACCAAAATTTTTTTATTTAGTTGATTAATTTATTGAGGTGTACAACTGTAATACATACATCTAGTACAATTGCTATAAGAGTAAATAATACATGATAGGACACGTAGAGATACTACCCAATGGCAGCACTCTAATAAAGTTCTATAATAGAAGGTCCCGAGGCCATCTTCTCTTCAGACGCCTAGGAGGATTGTCCGGGATGGAATTGGATGCAAGGATGGAAACTAGTGGGTTTGGATGGGTTTGAAGTTTATTGTGTGGAATGATAGGTATCTGGAATGGGCTAAATCGGTAACATATGGAACGTTAAGGTCATTATGGATGGTTTTATTTATTACAAAATAAGGAGCGTTTAGGATTTTGCGAAGGATTTTGGATTGCAAGGATTGGATACGAGAGGAATTCGATGGATTGGTGGAGCCCCATAGTTCAATTCCATAAGTCCATATAGGCCTTATAACAGTCACATAAATAAGTCTTTTTTTAATTGATCTGAAGCATTGAGCGCTTATCTTGTATGTGTTGAAGTAGTCGGAAACGTCTAGCTGTTTCTTGTCTTTTCAGTCTTGTGTGAGGGTTCCAAGTAAGACGCTTGTCTAAGTTGAGTCCCAGGTAGCGAATCTGTTCAACAGGGATAATTGGAGTACTATTAAAGAATACAGTAGGACAGGAAGTCAAGGGTTTTCGACGAAGGGTAAAGGTAATTTGATGGGACTTGCTGGGATTGATTTTAATTCTCCAATTCCGACACCATTCTTCCAGGTTTGATAGGTGTAATTGAAGGGATTGGGATGCAATATATGGGTCGTTATTAACTGATAACACACATGTGTCATCAGCATACGTGGAGATTTACCAAAATAAAATATAAGAAAAGAATATGTCTTAAATCAAAAAGTCAGCAATAAAATAACTGAAATCTTCTGCCCCGTGACCTAGCGCTGTACACTTTGACCTACCCCGTTACTTTTTCATAACAAAGCCAATGAGAAATCAAGATAATATAAATGTTTGATATAGGTTAGTTTGTCAGAAGTTGTATATTGTGAAATTGTGGGGATTATCATTAGTTATTATATTATACTTATATCCATGGGAATGAGCAGTAGGAGACAGTTAGAAACATTGAAAAATAGAGTGAGAGGATTATAGACCATACAAGTATTGTTAATAATTACAATTGTCAAAACGAGTGTTGCCATAAAGCAAGGAAGGGCTTTTAAATAAATATTATACTTCCCTGTTTCTCCATTGAATGTTGCTTCTAAACTTTACTAAAGAAAACAAAAATAAAAAGTATGGAATTGAAAAGAATAGGAAGGCCATTTAGAAGAACGACATCGGCAATATCGTACAATAAAGCTACATTGAACTTCTATTGGACTTGTTTTTTATTGCTTCATGCAGGAGGAAATAGCAGTATATGCCCTTTTGAAAAGAATATGGTGCGTAACCAAGTATACAAGTTTACAACCGAGTGTGGGCTAACGTAATCGAAACTTCAACATCTGTATTTCTTTATTAGCAGGGTTGATAAAAAAAGGTCTTGTAGTGATAATCTTACGAATATTATAAACGTGAAAGTTTGTATGTTTGTCTCTCTTTCACGCAAAAACTACTGAACGGATTTGGATGAAACTTTACAGTAATATAGGTTATACATCAGAATAACACCTGGGCTATAGCAAGCGCGGATTTAGGGGGGGGACGCACGGGGGCAGGTGCCCCTCCCCACCCCCTACAGTTTTAGAGGTACTGTTGAGAATCCATTATAGTACATAAATAAAGGCAAATCAGGAATTTAGCATCTTGAAATTTGCAGATAGGTCCTTTGTATGATTTAAGAAAGAAGTTTGGATAATTCCACCCTTATTATAATAAGGGTTCAAAGGTTGTATGGAATCCGTCAGTTTTGAAGTTAGACATCTGAAATTTTGTACGAGTAACCTATAGTGAAAAAAATTAAATTATTTAAATAATTAAATTATTTATTATTTTAAATTATTGTTAAAAAGCACTGTCAAGAAACTTTATGCGGTAGTCCAAATTCTATGCGAGCGAAGCCGAGTAATATATATATATATATATATATATATATATATATATATATATATATATATATATATATATATATATATATATAAGAACCAATGCTTTTATTTAGTCTGTTTGCAGCCGGAGATGGATCATATAGGACCCTCCTGGGGCTCACCCAGCCTCTATAAAATATCCTAAGGTCTCGCGGATAGGAAAGGTATGCACTTATCATATACTTCCTTCTTTTCCCTTTCCACTCCACCCGCCTGGTCAAGGTCATTATTTTCAAATCCCACCCAATGTCGGATCCAAAACCCAGGCTATCTTTGCGGTCTTCGGAAATGCGACAATATCTGCATATCTTGTGGATCCCTCGGTCTCATTACAATAGACCTCGTTAAAGCAGGCGATGTCTTTTTCTTTAAGAGCCCCATTAATTCGTGTTTGGTCCTATGGTGTCGGCGTGTTATAAGGAGGGAGTTGAACTCTCAGCTCTTCGGAAGCCCTGATCAACTCCCAATCTTTCAACACATTGAGCTACTTCATTTTCATAATTAAATATAGACTTGAACAGGGAATCCGGGACATTAGGCAGTCGCTGGGCATTTGACCAACGCTGCAGTGGAGTTTTCAGTTCCAGGCCTCGATACCACCTCGTTGCGTTCATCATGGCCGTTGAGGTGTTTCCTGGGAGTCCGATAATGCTTTGATACTTCTTGGATATTTATTGTACACCAATTTTAATGAATACAACTATTTCTTGTTCTATTTTTATTTATTTTTTAAACAATATAAACTTAGTCAATCATTCAAGTGAGTAAATTAAAACCTTTTTCCAGTCATATATTTTTTCTTTATTTAAAAACGTTTCAACAATTCTATGTCATTCTCAATTTACATTATTTATAAGTCCTTTAACGTTATTTAATTTTAAAATTATTCTCTAATTTTTTTTTTATAAATTTGTACATTTTCAACCCAAAAATAAAAAAAAATCAAATAAATACATAATTTTACATACAAACATGTCCCAAAATACTGAATAAAAATTATAGATACTATTGATTGTCATATAATTTAAAATATTTCTTACAAAGCTTAGAGTTACAGTGTACTCCATGGTCAATTAACAATTTATGAAATTTGTACTTGTAACTGTTTTTGATTATTATTATTAAAATAGTATTTTAATTTGTTTTCTTCTTCAATATATAGTCATCATGAATGGTCAATTAATATAATTTAGTGATTTTTTATCTATATTGATCTATTTTATATCTTTTATTTATTTTAAAAAGTTAATTGTATGAATTAAGAAATTGGAAAAATGAAAACAATGTTATGAGGTTCCTGAGAAGGTTATGTTATCTGTGTTATCTAATAAGTGTAGACATCTATATTTCTTTATTTCATTTTTAACTTTAAAATCACTGATGATTACAATTTACTTATTTCGTTAGATTCCTTCCTATCATTTACCACCTTATCTATTTTGTCATTGATGTATAATGCTTCTAAAAATCTCCTTTTTATCTTATTTCCCTCTCTGTGCAAAATGCGTGGCTTTTCGAAATCAAATGTGTGTGATTCTTTTTTGCAATGAGCTGATAATGCAGTGCTTGTTTTTTACTATTAAAGGTTTTAATTTACTCACTTGAATGATTGACTAAGAAAGATGTACTCCAGTTACAAAAACAAGATAATAAAAATAAAACAAGATAAACTTTTTAAATACAAAATAAAAAACCCTGATATTTTGGTTACATTTTTGTGAAAAAAAACCGCGGGGAAAAGGGGTTAGCACTATAGATCGACTGCTGATCGATCTCTAATATGTGCTAAATCCGAGACCATTGATAAGTTGTGGTAGATATAATTCTAATATGCTATGTATTGCCGGCACCATTAAAGGGATGCGGAGTGGGGGAAATGTGTCATATCGGGTCACATGAATGGGAATATGTTTTGGACAAAGAACAGACCTTTTGCTCCCCTTTATGGTCAAGTTTCTGAGAAGAAAGGAGAGGGGGGCAGAAAAACTCTTGAGATGAGGAGAGAGCAGAGGAGGACTCAAGAGAGGTACAGCAAGGAGGAGAGATCTTGCAGAAAAAGGAATCGGCAAACAACGCGGACCCAGAAGATGAAGAGTCCCGGAGGCGACAAGAGGAAGCGGAGGCGACCTGTAACCCAATCTACCCCTGTTCACAGATAAATTTATTTCCTGTAAGGCATTTTATGGCAATCCTTTTTATCTATTAAAATCTGAATCATTAACCTTGTTTGAAATTGAATAAATAAACGATACTTATTATAATTATTTTGGTGCTTACATACCCCAGATACAGTATTTATTTTTTATTTATTCATTTTATTTTTTTTCTTTCTTAGCCCCTATAAATTGAAGATTTCTAATCTAGATTAGGATTAGGTTGGAGAGAAAATCTCTTTTACTGTACTGCGCACATTTTAAGAGGAGGATGAGAAAACTGAAGGTTCTAATTAATGTATTTATTTATAAATAATTTATTGAAGGTATAATAGATGAGTAAATTGGTAAACACGAGAACAGACCTTTGGAGAGGAACCCAATTAAGATTAAGGCATATAAATAATAATTTGAGTACTCATCCTAAATGAGACTCCCTGGCATCCCAAATATCAATATATATATATATATATATATATATATATATATATATATATATATATATATATATATTTATATATATTCAAAATATATATATTTATATATATTCAAAATATATTTAAGAGTAGAAATATAAAAAATCTAATAGAATGCTAACCGCCACCATTATCACCAGTCTCGAACATGTTGCTGACACGAACCCAATAGTTTTTCCTCTATCAAAACACGGCTAAAGAAGATTTCCTTTCAATAATCAAAATAATTACTATACAAAAATAACGTACTATAACCATTTATATAATTTATGGAGGGAGTAGGTAAAATTACTAAAATTAGAACTGACCTGTTTAACCTTAACCTCTAATAATACCTCAAGTTCAATCCACCAGATCTGGATTATTTGTTTGCTTCGGTCTCTCTCTTAATAGACCTGCCACTTCAACGGAAAAAATGGAAGCGTTTTTTATCTCCTAGGCTTTTATTTCAGAATTTATCGCCGACTTCCTGACGTTGAACACACAAACACCTTGGCTCCTCCGTCAAGAATAGGAAGGTGTTTGGGATAAAAAAAAAATCTAGTTCCCATCCTAAAGCTAACTAACAAAGAAAATCTGTACTACTGCAGAACACACAGGTTCTTAGGTTCACAACAAGGCAGAAACTGTACTATTGTTAAGCCAACAATTGAGTAAAAAGGTGTATTGGTCTGGACACCCAATAGTTTTCTCCAATTAATAATATCTGAGTCATTTAATAACAAAATGTAATTTATTCCTTTTATATTAACTAACATGATTGTTTGTTAGTGATTTTTCAAAAAAATAAATGGTAAATAAACCAAAAAAATTATATCATTATGTCATTCCACCTGCCTACATATAGAGGCTAGGTGCACCGCATGAGGATCTACAGATCTTATAAGGTCTGTATTTGGTACTACGGAATGATCCTAAACGAATACCTCGGTTTTATTGTTCAAAACCTTTACTTCAGTTGTCAGTTAATTAAATTTTATTATTTCAAGTGGATTATTGCTTATTTTTAACTTTTTACTTATTGTTCTATTTATATTTAACTTTTTACTTTTTATTTATATTTAAAACCTATAACGTAAAAAAATCTTATTTTATGTAAAATGGATGAAATATCATGGGTTCAGAAAATTTTAGATACTTTTTTTTATAGTTTTTTATAGTATCTTTCGACACACCACACTCCCTGGCAAGTTCGCGAGTACTTGTGGACAGATTTGACTCAACAGCTTCCTTCAGAACCTCATCAATATCCTCGCCCGGACCCCTTCTTCCTTTCCAACGTCCTATCTCCACTGCTAAATTTTTCAAACCAACGCCGCGCAGTGCGCTGGTTAAGGACACTTTCCCCTTCATATTTAATAATTTCACGAGTTGCTTCAGTGGCTGTGAATTTTTTTTTCCAGTAATGTCTTAAAATTACGAAAATTTCGTAATTCTGATTTCTTTGAAATCAATAACTAAACTGAGGCTTTCTTTGAAGAATCCAAGTGTTAGTAAACAAGCTTAGAGAATGCTCTGAAGGGTTATTAAGTGTTGGTAAATAATAAATAGCATTAAAATATTTACAGACATTTGAACTCTGGAATTTGATAAAATGGTCGTTTTTTTTATACACCTTATTATATCCAATATAAACTGTATTGTGAAACTTTGATTTATTCTACGAAACCTTTCTTATGTTACATTAGTACTTAGTAAAAATTGAATAGAAAAGTAACTTTATTCTAGGACTAAGTCCCTTTAGAATAACAAATATGAACAGAAAAAGAAACATACTGTATATCTGGCCAGAAGGCCATGTTTCAAATCAAAACGCGTGCAAAAAGTGACAGAAAATAATTTAAAAAGAAATAATTAAACAAAAAATAATAATAAGTAAATAAACAGTACAAATCTTGACAAGATATTAAGCAGTTAAAGAGAACAGATAAATCCACAACCTTCGAGATTATGTTGAAAAAGCAAGGATTTAAATTACGATAGTGAGTGACTATGACTGATGTTACGAACACTAAAAATATTGTATATTATAGAAATTAAAAATATTATGAAATTAAAAGCATTGTAAAAACTAAATATTAAAAATATACTAGTATTAAGAAATTAAAATTATATGAAATGAAAAATATTGTATATAGTAGAAACGTATTAAAATGTTAAACATATAATAGAAAGTTATTATATAAAGTTATTCATATTAAACTAAAACGTTATACATATTTATATAAACTTTTAAGGGGCACGTCCCCCCAGACAATTTTTTAGGTACTGTGCACTATCCATTATAGTACAAAATCAAATGCAAATCACATGATAATAGTTGTTAAAACAACAGAAAGAACATGTTCACTCATGTTTTGATATTTTACTAATCCTATTCGTATTAATATTATAAATGCAACAGTTTGTATGTTACTTACTCTTTCACGCAAAAACTACTTAACGGATTTGGAAACTTTACGGTAATATAGGTTATACATCAGATCAACACAAAGGCTACAATTTATAATGATTTTGTAATTTGTTCATAATATAACGATAAATATCAAGTTAGTCGGATAAAATTCTGCCTTCTGAGTAGCTTGATCACGTATTTCTTACTCGCAAAATCTACATATTTTCGTTGAACGAAACAAATCAAGTTAGTTATCAAGACACTACAGGACAACGAATTTCCGGAACAGCTCTACTCGGTCCTACGATCGTTTCTTCAACAGCGAACGTCAGCAGTCCGCATCGGTGAAACATCATCGGAAGCCATCGCATTCACCTGCGGAGTACCTCAGGGATCTGTGCTATCTCCAGTACTTTTCTCGATATACACAGCTGAAACTGTTGGAGCCAACTACAAAAAAGCTGCTGTAGCAGCCTATGCCAATGGCATAGCGATCTACAGCAGCTCGATCAGAGCAGAGAGAGCTCTACGGCAGGCGGAGGAGGTCTGTGCGAGCATCACACAGAAGCTAGAAGGACTCAACATAACAGTGAATCCTAAAAAGACGGACTGCATAATTTTCTCATTTCAGGGAAAAAAGGACCGCCCTCTCCCTAAGGTCTAAAGGGTAGCGGGACGCGAGAACAGACCAGCGAGCAGCATAGTCTACTTAGGTGTCACACTTGACCGACACCTGAAACTAGCCTACCACTGCAGGAAGAAGCTCAGGTCGGTTAGGACCAAGCCTTACAGACTTAACCACCTGCTTACATCTCCCAACTTATCTCTCCGCCTCAAGCTGACCATCTACAAGAGCATCTTAAGATCGGCGCTCCTCTACGGAGCACCACTATTAAGTACCATCACACCGGCAACAGCAAAAAAGTTCCAACAGTTTCAAAATGGCGTACTGCAGCGCATAGTGAGACACACAACATTAAACAAAACAAAAATGGACCTCCTGCACACTACTCTCAACTTACCGACAGTTACAGACTTCATAAAACGCAGACACATTAAATTTTTTGACAGTCTGAAATACAGAAATACTAACCCTCTTTTCAGAACACTCACCCCAGCAGGACAAGTACAAAGTCTCAGTCTGAACTGAGAAATAAATAAAATAAACAAATAAAAGGAAAAGGACACGGTGTGCCCCATCACCGGAAAAAATCTAAAGTTAATAAATAAAGAAAGAAATTAGAGCCTTCCATTTTCTCATCCTCCTCTTAAAATGTGCGCAATACAGTAAAAGAGATTCCTCTCCAACCTAATCTTAATCCAGATTAGAAATCTTCAAACCTAAAGGGACTAAGAAAAACAAAAACAGGAGAGTTCGGACGAGAACATGTGTGTTCAACGTGGTATGGCCGTTGGCAAAAAATACCGAAAGGTAACAGAAGGATTTTTTTTATATATAAGCATTTACATGTATTCATTGTAAATTTGTATTATATTGTAAATAAATGTTTGGAGGATGTGAAAAAAATCAGGATAGTTACGTTGATCGGTTTGATCCCGCTAAACGGTTCCTCCCGCATATAACACATAGGCTACAGCAAGGGCGGATTTAGGAAGGTACGGGGGTACGCCCCCCCTCTCCCAGACAGTTTTTTGAGATGTTGTGGGGAATCCAATATAGTATATGATTAAAGGCAAATCAGGAACTTAGCATCTTGAAATTTGCAGATAGGTTCTTTGTATAATTTAACAAAGAAATTTGGATAGCTCCACCCCCAAGGACTTCCCCCTTAATATAATAGGGGTCCTTGAAACCCGTCAGTTTTGAAGTTAAACATCTGAAATTTTGGATGTACGAGTAAATTGTTAAAAAAAAAATATTTATTTATAATGATCTGTCACGAAACATTATGTGGCAGACCAAATTCCATGCGAGCGAAGCTGCGGAAAAGATTTTTTCCGTGGTATTCAGCAACAGACAATATTAATAGATACTTCTTCTTCGATGGTGCTACAACCCGTGAAGAGTCAAGGCCTGTCGTAGTCTGAGCTGGCGGTCTCTGTTATCTGCTCCTGGTCTCCAATTTCTGTTCCCTAACATTTTCTGCGCATCTGCAGCCACACAATTCATCCAAAGCTTTCAATTTTCACCGGCTTTTAATCAAAGAGCTTTTTTGGAATTTCTTTACCACTCATTCTTGCAATATGCCACTCAGACGTCTGGACTTTATCAACTGCATAATATGTGGTCTTTAGCTTATCACATACTTCACAATGACAAGAATCTAAGAATTGGTTTCTTTGTTTTTATTCTTTCTTTTATCACCAATTGTTCTTTTCTTCAATAATTGTACTTTTAAAATGTTCTATTTAGCTTTTCAAACTTCTAATTGATTTGGTACTGTTGGACGGAGACGCGGAAACTAAATACAGAAACCGATAAAATAGAGCCAAAAACACAAAAAGAAACACTATTATTTATTATAATGCAATTGGGAAAAACCTCAATGCAAAGCCTTATGTTTCAAATCCAGTAATACACTCACTTACCAGTCGACGTTTCGCCTATTCAGGCATTATCAAGACACAAAAACAAAAAAAAACGGTTATGTGAATTACATCTCGAAGAAAAAGGTGCAAAACATCCCAACGATCAACAGACCAAACAGGCTCCAAACATTAGACAGCACCCCACAACCAAGACGTTCAACATACAACTGAAAGGTTGGATTCTATAATCTTCCCAGCTGGTTGCGTATTACCTTCTTTTCAGTTGTATGTTGAACGTCTTGGTTGTGGGGTGCTGTATAATGTTTGGAGCCTGTTTGGTCTGTTGATTGTTGGGATGTTTTGCACCTTTTTCTTCGAGATGTGATTCACATAAGCCTTTTTTTTGTTTTTGTGCCTTGATAATGCCTGAATAGGCGAAACGTCGACTGGTAAGCGTGTGTATTACTCTATTTAAAACATAAGGCTTTGATGTGGTTTTTCCCAATTGCTTTATAATAAATACTGAAACGTTCATAAATACAGGTAAGGAAATAGGGCTAGGAGTAAAATCGGATAAAACTAAGTATATGGTTAGTGGCAGAAAAGGGGAGATTTTGGAGAAATTGTTTTAGGAGGCAATAAGTTGATAATGTGGATAAGTTTAAGTACGTGGTAAGTTTAAGTCTGTGGTAACTAGAAAAAACGAAATTCAAGAGGAAATAAAGCCGTCATTAAAGGTGGGAAATGCTATCCGACTAACTTGATATTTTTCGTTATATTATGAACAAATTACAAAATCATTATTATTCGGTCTCGAGATTACTAAGCTCGCGTCTTTTGTCCCGAAATCTAAAAATCAGAATCAATCATCATTTCAACACTTCTTTACGGATGTGAAACTTGAGGGATGAACAACGCCTTAAGGTATTCAAAAATAAGATGTTGCGCAGAATATTTGGTCAAAAAAAGTAAGAGACCAATTTAGGAGATTACACAACACGGAATTGCGAAGCACTCACCCAGTTAATGTTATTCAAGCAATGATTAAGATGGTCTTGTAAAGTTGTAGGGCAGTGACTGGTAAACGGGTAAGCTTAGACGTTAGTGGGAACATTGCGTTTAGTATTTGGGTTTGGTTTGTGGTCCGTGAACAGAGGATTGTAAGCAGTCATTGGCGGTATCGGCATCGAGCCTTCGGGTCTGCTACCCTCTTTAATTTATTTATAACTTCTAATTGATAGCATGCCAACAGCCATACCACGTTGAACACACCGGTTTCCGTCAGATCACCGAAGTTAAGCAACGTCAGGCGTTGTTACCAAATGGATGGGTGACCGCCTGGGAAAAACTGGCGGTAACCATCCGGGAAAAACCGTGTCCTGTTGGCATCTAACTTAACAGTTAACTAAGTACATGCATAGCTGGCTGTATGGATGGGTATCCAATGTCATAAATAAAAAAATAATTGATAGCATCTATTCAATTGATACTATTCACATTTCGTTGTACAGTACAAAGTAACCCATATTTAGATCATTGTAACCTAAACAATGGTGATAAATATTTTACGTCACTGTATAATTTAATCATAACAAAGCTAACTGTTAAAATTCAAGATAATTAATCATCGATTTCGAAGTATATAAATCAAATATTGTTAATTAATAATATTCATAAATAAAAAGAAAAGGGACACCAATGATGTGATGGTTGGACACAAATGGTTGGGGGAGGGTTTCGTAACCCTGCAGGTGGTTTGGCCCCTGATTACTAAAGAATACCCCCCAACATGCGAGAAGTACAACTAGAGCTTGTCAATAGCCCATGTCTTCGAGGGCTGTGCCTTTTACAAAAGAGCGCTGGATAAAATAGCTCTACCTACCAATCTATCCATGATATTGAGAAATGAGGAAAAATACATTAATTAATAAGGTCATCACGTTTCTATCAAAAGAAGGACTTAATAGGAATATCTGGCATTTTTTCTTTTTTTTTTATTAATAAAAATTGGTACTAAAAATCATTATACTATTTTAATCATTCAAATCATTATACTATTTTTTTATTTGGTATTATTTTCATTACTATCGTAATTGTTACTAGAATTATTGTTACACATAATTATTATACTACTGTATGCATTATTATACCGGCATATATTATTATTATATATAATATTATTATTATAATTATCATTTATTATTATACTACTGTATGCATCATTATACTTGTACTGTGTTAGTATTACTAAAATTATTGTTACTAAAAAAATTATTATACTAGTAAGGCGTTGATGACCAACCGGTTTTATGCCTCTAACTAAAAACAACCAACCCAGCAGGTGGCCTTAGGATGTTTTAAAGGGAGTAGAAAATCCTTAGCTATACCGTCCTTCGGAAGGGACGTAAACTGGGGTCGCGAGCAAGTACGGTGTCTGGTACTGGTTAAAGATTTCTATCCTATTTATCCTTGAATAGGAAAAAAATAAGTTTCCAATTCTAGCATCAACAGATCATCCATAGCAGCATAAAGTGACTTCAGATGAATAACCCAGCCAACGCTTACCCTAGTCGAATCGATTTCCTTTGTTGTCTGTTCATTTAACGTCACTTTTGTTCAAGTGCTATGGCTAACCGGACGATGCTACATTGTGAGCTCTAAATTTTGCCCATCCAATGTTTAATTAGGATAGAGATTTTTAACTGACGTCGTAAAGGCTCGGAACCCCCGTTTAACGTCCCTTCCGAAGAACGGCGTAACTCAGGAATTTTACTCCCTTTAAAAAATCCTAGGGCCACCTGCCGGGCTACGAACCCATTTCATGGACTTAGGAGTTTGTTGCGGTAACCACGAGATCACAGGTCGCCTCTGATTTTCCTTTAGAATTTTAAAACATTCATGTATCGGGTTACTGAACTCCAGGTTCCTAGTTGGAATTAAATTATTTATCCGTCTTAGCACATAAATTGTTTATTCTGTCAACAGCCGGAAATCAACTTGGTGGAATATCGAGACATCCCTGGGGCACATAGAGGCACTATAAATTAATCAGAGGAAAATGAAGGAGGTTGAGCGCGATCGATTCCTAGTCTTTTTAATAAGTATTAACTAGTTAGATTTATTAATTATATATTTAGTAATGTTAAATAAAATTTTAAAAACATGTACCACTAAAACTCATGAAGGGTCTATGGCTCAGTAGGTGGTAGAGACTGTACGGTTGTGCAGGGGGTGATTTGTCCTAGATCACTTTCAACCGTCAGCTTTTTCCCCATTGACCACTTTATAGGGACTTATATCCGAATGTTGAGCATTTTTCCCTGCCAAATCATTTCTCTACACTAATATTGTCTTGGCAAAAGTACGGTCCCTACCTTGTAGTGAACCCTATAACTTTCATGGGTTGTAGAGTTACGGGTGATTTATTACTTTTTTTTTGTTTACACGGTTTATGTAAATTTTGTTAGTTTATGTTATATGATTGGTTTGATATTTTGATAAAATAGTTTCGCAGCAGTTAACTCTGACTTCGTAAATACGGACCAGAACTATGTTGACATCTTAAAAAAAAAAAAAAAATATATATATATATATATATATATATATATATATATATATATATACATATAAGTTAAGATAGGATATATATCAGTATAGATACTAATCCTAAACAGTGGATGTCAACATCGTAAATATTATAAATAGGGGATTGTAACTTGAATAAAGCAGTGTTTAACCAGCCTTCAAGTGAGTTGTTTATTTCCCGCCTTTTTTTTTTTTTATGTTTTGCTTGGCGAAGTACATAAGTTATATATATATATATATATATATATATATATATATATATATATGCTTTACATATATTATTATTATTTAATTTCCATTTGCACCTGCGCAATTGCGCATCCAGCAAATTTGATCCAGTTGTTTTTCTCTTTGCTATTGCACAGGAACATCGAGTTTTGGAATGAAATATCAATTTTTCAGTAGGTCTCTTCGCCAATGTCGTTTGTTCCTCAAGTCAAGTGAAGATCTGTAGTCCAGAAGATGTGATAGTTGTTTGTACCGTCTAGTCAGTTCTTGTCTTTTTAATTTTGTATATATATATATATATATATATATATATATATATATATATATATATATATATATATATATATATATAGCAATGAGCGAAATTTCAGTTTTTAGGAGGGGAAATTCTGCACAGCCTTCTCCAGCTCTGCCGGTCTGCGTGCTCTCTTCACCAACTCTTCTGCTCCAATGGAGTCCCCTCTTGTCAAAGTCCTAATCTCTTCCTCCCACTTCTAACTAGGTCGTCCTCTTCCTCGTTTTCCCTCCACTTTGGCTCGGTAGGTTTCGCTAGCAATTCAGCCAGGATCCATCCGCAGGAGGAGTCCAAGCCATCTCAGTCTGTTTTCCTCTATTAGCTCGTTTGGCAGTTGGCTGATTTGCCATTCAGGTTCGACCTTATTGTGGTGTTCCGAACTCGGCCTATTTTTTTTTTTTGCCCTCTATCTTCCTCTGAAACGCATTTCTGCTGCTTGTATTCTGGATTGGTGTTTCTTTGCTAGCGCCCATGATTCTGAAGAGTACGTGAGGATAGGGTGGAATGTTGATTTAAATACAGCCATTTTCGTTTCCTTTTTCACTTCTCTTCGGTTGAGAAATCCTCTCTTAACCGCTTCCTGCCCACGGCACCGATTCTCTTGGTCACTTCCATATCGATGTATCCATTTTCGTTTAGATGCGCTCCCAGGTGCTTGAAGTTCTCCACTTGTTCCAGGACTTAATCTTCAACTCTAATGACCCTGATTATTCTCCTTGGCTTCTTTTCTACCCTCATCACTTTTGTTTTATGGTCATGTTTATCACCGGCAATTCTTCTTTTAATGCTAACATTATGCAAGAAAAATAATTAAACATTGTAATGGCGAGCTTTGAGAATTACATTGCAGTTAATTATGGCTTTTTGACTCTCAGATAAAGCAACGGGAATCAGACTGTGAAAGACCGATTTTTATAATTAATTTGTAATTTCGCTAAATTAAAAGTATTTATTTCGAAGTAATTAAGAGAAATTGACGAGGAAAAACCTTTATACAGAGATTGAGGCTTCGCGTGAAGTTCGGTAATGAAAACCATTCAGAACTATTTTAATCAGGATCATTTATCCGAGTCTAGTAAAGGCTAGGGAATAATGAAATCACGCTAGATTTAATGGAAACTTCTAAATTCTCGTGATAGAGCATTCATCAGCATCGTGTAGGTAAATGTACCTGATAATCAATCTGATAGTAATGTAATGATGATCGAAAGTCGATACTAATATATATATATATATATATATATATATATATATATATATATATATATATATATATATATATATAAATGTATGTATACGTAAAAGACGTACACTTCTTTTATTTGAATACTACCGATACGGTTGCCATGGTAAAGCTGTGAGAAAAGAACCGGGGAGGTTATTCCTATTTGTGTCTTGTTATTTTGTTAAAAGATAACAGTTTTGTAAATAGTGTGTGAAATATTAGATTTAATTGTAGTTGGTTTTTTACAAGTAAGACTCTGTAGTATAATGAGTTTGTAAATCATTTACAGGAAATTATTGTTATCATAAAAATAAATTTACTTTTTTTACAGATAGAAACTCAGTTTAGTTTTTATTTCAACAATTCGACATCATTAAACGATATTTAAAGTTAACGCTTTCACTCCTTTTACAAAACTGTTTTCTTTTAACTAAATGAATGAATTAAGCCTTTATTTTAAAGAGAATTATAAAACAAGATGGTTTACAAAAACAACTAATATTTACAAAAACACATGCATACTTGTATAGTACCTAATATTGTAACTTAAACAAAAATAATAAATAATAATATTTTTCTTGTTGAATAATAAATTAATTAATGCAATAATATGATAGCTCTTAATAGGCCTTCCCTTCGAGTTCGACATTGATTTCTGCCACTTAACTTTATTTTGAGCAATTCTTGTCCTATTTTATCTTCTTCTGTCGAATCAGAAGTTGGCGCGTGGACTTGAACAATGCTTTGGATTTTCTTCTTAAAAATTAGTCTGACTAGAGCTATTCTGTGTATTTCTTTAAATTCTAAAATATTTCCTTTTAGTGTTTTTAAAATAAAAAATCCCACTCCATATTGGCCATTTTCAGAAAAGGTGTGCATAAGTATCCCACTGTCTCTTTTAATGTTTTTCTTTCATATTTCTGAAATCCCTATTATGTTTCGATTGATTTTATTTAAGGCATTTTCTAATTCCATTGTTGTCTGTTCTGAAATTTTTGATTGATTTGAACTAATTGTTTCATTTGTATTGCCAGCTTTGGTTGAACCTACTGTTTCTGAATTAGTTTTAATTTTAAAATAACTTTCCTATCTATGACTTCCTGAGTTTGGATTTTTTGTTTTCCCTTTTTTTCAGATTTTAATTTGGTATTTGACAAGATTTCTTCCTTATCTGCGGAGGTTTCTCCTTTTAAACTAGAATATTGGGCACTAATTTCTGATCTTTAGATGACTGCCATGTCCATTCTATTCTATTTCCTCCTTCATTTCTTCGTCCAAAACTATAACTTCCCCTTTCTTTTAACTAAATAACAAGACACAATTAGGAATAACCTCCCCGGTTCTTCTCTCACTGCTATTACAATGCTAACTTTATCAGTAGTATTCAAATGAAAAACGTTTACACTTATAGTATGAGTACCTCGGCACAGCAACTCAACGCTCTGCAACTATGTCACTCCGCTCCCATATTTGAAAAAAAATCTCAGGGAATCACAAATTTAAAGAAGATTCATTATAATGAAGAGCTTTTGTTTTATTTATCGATCAAATATTTTCTTTACGCCAAATACTAGAGAAAAAATTATAATACAACGGTGTCGTTCATCAGCTTTATATCGATTTTAAAAAAGCATATGATACCATCGACAATCAGATTATGTATAACATACTGATTGAACAAGGTATACCAAACAAATTAGTAAATCTGGTAAGTAAATGAGCGAAACTTTCGATAAGATTAGAATTGGTAATAATTGTTCAGAGTGTAACACGACAAACATAACCTGACCTGTCACTGGGGAAGGTCACACCTGGCACAGTCAGTGTTGCCAGTGATTAAGCAATTAATTTATTAGCAATATTTTTTAGCAACACTGACATAACCTGCCGAGAGTTGGTGAACAAAAAAAACGTGATGTGTAAACAAGTGACTGGGCTTTGAAAGATTATTATGCAGCGTCTAATGAGAACTTTATTTAAGTATAATTATTTCCTTTAATTAAATCATTTTTTTTTTGTAACCTGCAGTGCAGTAATTATTTATTATTTCACATACAAGTGTTTTTATTTTTTCTGAATATAGACTTTTTTTTTTTTTTTAAATGAAAGAGTCTATATTCAGAAAAAATAAAAACACTTGTATGTGAAATAATAAATAATTACTGCACTGCAGGTTACAAAAAGAAAATGATTTAATTAAAGGAAATAATTATACTTAAATAAAGTTCTCATTAGACGCTGAATAATAATCTTTCAAAGCCCAGTCACTTGTTTACACACCACGTTTTTTTTGTTCACCAACTCTAGGCAGGTTATGTACATGGTTATGTCAGTGTTGCTAAAAAATATTGTTAATAAACTAATTGTTTAATCACTGGCAACACTGACTGTGCCGGGTGTGACCTTCCCCAGTGACAGGTCAGGTTATGTTTGTGGTGTTACAAGAGAAGAAGAGGTTCGTTCAGGTTTAAAACAGGTGAAAGCGACCTGTATAATCAATTTAACACTTGAGTACGTTATTAAAAAGGTGATACACAAAGAAAATGGCTTGAATTTGAATATGAACAGTAAAGTATCCGTGCTTGAGTTTTCGGACGATTAGGTTCTTTTGGGTGAAGATGCAGAGACTATAAAGCTAAATTCACAAACGTTAATGACTGCTGGTAAGGAAATAGGGCTTGAAGTAAATCAACATGTGGAGAAGTTTAAGCACTTAGGGCCTATGTTAACTAGAATAAACGAAATTCAAGAAGAAATAAAGACGCGATTAAAGACGGGGAATGCTTGTTATTATTCGGTCTCGACATCACTAAGCTCGCTTATTTTGTCCCGAAATCTAAAAATCAGAATTTATAAAACAATCATCCTTCCATCTCTTCTCTACGGACTTGAAACTTGGCCGCTAACGCTGAAGGATGAACAGCGTCTTCAGGTATTGGAAAATAATGTGTTACGTATAGTATTCGGTCCGAAAAAGGATGAAACCACTGGGGAATACAGGAGATTACGCGATAGCGTCACGAAGATTAAGATGGACCTGTTAAGTTGCTGGGCTTAGTAACGAAGGAATTCCTAAGATATTAATTGTACCGACTGGGAAGCGTCTGAGGGTAGACCGAGGCCTAGGTGGGAGGATTCCGTTAAAAGTGATCTGGCGGGTTTGGGTTTGGGTGATGGTGGACGGAGGTTTGTAAAAAAAGATTGGTGGTATCGGCATCGAGCTTTCGGGTGCGCTAAGCCTTTTATTTATTTAGTTTTATTTAACAGTTATATTAAATATATAAATTAAACAAAAATGATATTATGTAAAATTAAATATAAATAAATAATAAAATGGAATGCGCAGACTTTTTATGTTGAAGAAATTGGTCCGGGTAGAGGTCACTGAATGAAATTCTCAAGTAATTTTAGAAAATCTTTATTGATAGCCAACGTTTCGACCTACGCTGTAGGTCTTCTTCAGGGCTATATGCAAAATACAGACAATATATATAACAATATAAGAAAACGGTACAAATATATTAAAACATTTTAAATATAGATAAACTAAAAGAAGGTGAATACAGGCAAAACAAATTGATAAAGATATACAGTAAGGTAATTATGAAGGTTAAAATGTATAAGTGTATACTATAAACTACTAAGTGCCAAAAGGTAGTAACCCACATCATGAAGAAAATAATAATAAAACAGAAAGTGTTGACAGTTAAAAAATTAAGGTATTACAGATAAAAAATAAAAACTGAATATACAATATGAATGTGAAATGATATGGGTAAATTAGAAAGTGATAAGAATTACGCACTAAAAATTATAGGTACTAAAAATTACAGTATTAATATTGATAGGTAGAAAATACTTTATACTAGTGTAAAAAATATTAATTGCATAAGAGAATGTAAGAAGAGAGTTTATATAAGTGTAAAATATCAATTGTATAAAAATAGGTATGTTTTAAGTAAAGTAAGTGATAATACAATCAGGCTATATTGGACTAAAATACATATTAAAAAAAAAAAAAAAAAAAAAACCCGGCAAGGATATGGTATTTATGATATGATGATATTTATGATATTGTGATAAATATTGATGAATATTTAGGGTGGTATATAGATAACTGTGGATTACTACCTTTTGGGACTTAGTAGTTTATAGTATACACTTATGGTATACATTTTAACTTTCATAATTACCTTACTGTACATCTTTATCAATTTGTTTTGCCTGTATTCACCTTCTTTTAGTTTATCTATATTTAAAATGTTTTAATATATTTTTACCGTTTTCTTATATTGTCTGTATTTTGCATATAGCCCTGAAGAAGACCTACAGCGTAGGTCGAAACGTTGGCTATCAATAAAGATTTTCTGAAATTACTTGAGAATTTCATTCAGTGACCTCTACCCGGATAAATTTCTTCAACATAAATTATCATAGGTCAACAATTATCATCAATATGAATTCAACACAGACTTTATAGTTTTATCTGCATTCAACAACCTGCTTCATTAAGTCTCTTTGTTATTATTATTGTTGCTAATGCATCGCGATCGCTTTTGAAAGCAACCGATCATTTTAAAAGCACTGCAATCCATTAAAGCTGAAATTATTAACAACACAGAGAGAAGTTGAATACAAAAACGAAAATTCCAATTTACTCAACTGTTAACTACTTTGTCCTGTTGATGTGATGCGATATTACACTCGGTTATTTAAAAGAGTTCGCCAAAAAGATACATGGAATTACAAAAGTGTCTATTTTATTTACAGTTTAAAACCCGTAGCCTTAAGTGGGAGGAAACCTAACAGATGAGCATGATCTCAAACAAGGAACCTCTTTGCACAACCGTTGAATCTTTGATACAGAGTTTCTATGAAACCACTGAACCGAAACACTTCTGGTTGTAGTTATTATTTTTCTTTTTACATTTATACATTTTTTTTCTAGGATTTATACACATGCATATATTACTTTAAATTTAGTTATGTATTTATATAGGAGCGTTGTAGCCCAGTAGTAGAGTGATCTTGGGTTAAAATTCCGCCGAATGGCAGACTTTCATTTAACCTGTTAGTGATCAGAGATGGATCCTATAATCCCACGGTAAAGTGGGTACCCTAAACAAGGAAAAACCCTAACACTTTAGTACACTATTCATCTCCTGCACAATAACATACAGTCTCTACTACATACTGAACCCAATAACCTTCATGGGTTGTTGTGGTCTAGTTATTTTTTTTTCCTTTTTCTTTTTTTTTGTTTAATTTATAAATTTATAGCTTCTAAACCGGAAATGATACGGCACTTTAAGCTCGTAACTGTACTTTACCATCGCCTGAATGAAATGGGAAAATATAGAAAACGTGATAAAAATCGACTATACAGGTTATTATTTCGTTTTGTTCAATAAAGGAATTATGGTTCTGGTTGGTATTATTGGTAAAAGGCCTTCTACACGGTCGGGACCGACCGGCGACTATCGTGGCCTTAGTCGGGTTGGTGTAAAAATAGAAAGTGAGAAGTCGGTTGAACGACCAATATTTGGTCGGCACCGACCGTCCGTGGCTGGTAGCGCAGGCCTCCCGACAGGCTGCGTCCGTGGTCGGTCCCAACCGTCTGGAACGCTGTCGGTCAACCACAGTGTTTCGATTAGGATAGTAAGAGCTAGCTGGACAAAATCCTAAAAAAAATTATTGGAACATTGTAAACAATTATGTATTCAAAACCTAGAAATATAATATTTGTTTATGCCTGGCACACTTCATCTCGTCAGTAATAGAGTCCGAAGTAATGAATCCATAGAAATATAGTAGAATATAACGATATGGAAGTATTCAGAGCTTCTCTTCAACCGCATAAAATTATAATGTTACTAATTTTATATGAATCAATTGTTGAATATCGATAATATATGTACTCTTAGGTGATAGTTTTTTTCCCATAAAAAAATAGCAAATTTTTTTTTGTTAATACATGAAGGATTTGAATGAATGAAGGACGAATAAAAAAATTGGACGACCAAGGTCCCGACCATGTAGGGCCTTTTAATGTAATAGTACAGGTCAAGTTTTGTCTATGGACAAATCAAATATTTTATATACATAAAAATAACTATTAAAATTATTAAGGAAAAAAAATATAAGGTTCCAAAATAAATCCATCCTGAAACCGGAAAACATCATCTGAAGAGAAAGAGGTGAGAAAAAGAAAGTTGGATAAAATGAAGAAATATTGGAGATTGGGGAGAAAGCCACAAGCAGGAAACAGCTGATTCATGGGCCTCTAAAAAGGTGAAACAAAAGAAGAAGAAGAAATCCTAAAGAAGATACACGCCTCTTAAAGAAAACAGTATAAAATACACATTCCAATGCTTCAGTATAAACATATATTATGCAACATTGTAGGAGATAAATATAAAATACAAAGTTGTAGATATCAATGCCCGTATACGCAGCATTATAGATAAAATTCAGGATTAAAACATAAGCAAATAATATTGGACTGTCCGGGAAATAATGCAGCATATTTTGTTTTCGTTAAAACACCCTCCAAATATTAAGCTGTTTATATAAGGAAGAAATAGTTGGGGTTGCAGTCAATAAAAAACACCTAAATAAGTGTAACTTATTTATTGTGTGCAGACGTTTCGGCCTACAATGTAGGCCATCTTCATGGCTAAGAGAGAGAAACAAACAGAAATATATAAAAACGTTGCAGTAACAAGAATATAGTAACAAGTAATGTAGTAAAGTGGTACAAGTGTGGAAATTAAAATAGTGACTAGATATGATGAAATAGGCCATAGCTCGCCTAGGCGCTGCGTGTTATATTCGGTTAGTACACATCTTAATATTTATCTTATCTCCATCCTTTTCACCTTCACCTTTCTTCGCACCTGTTCTCACACCTACTTTTGGCATCCATCATATGTTAATAGCATAGAGTTCATTATTATTTTTCGGTGTACTAACCGAATAAAACACTGCAACGTTTTTATATATTTCTGTTTGTTTCTCTCTCTTAGCCCTGAAGATGGCCTACATTGTAGGCCGAAACGTCGGCACAAAATAAATAAGTTACACTTATTTAGGTGTTTTTATTGACTGCAACCCCAACTATTTCTTCCTTATATTAGAAGATACAGTCGGTCAATTCTTCTCTAACATTAAGCTGTTTATGTTTGTTGGGCTTTTAACTTTTACAAATGTAAACGGTACTTGTCCAATATAGTGGCGCCATTATACTGGTAACACTGACTAGTCTAGGGAATGTCAAACAAGAATCAGGCAGCGTCTTCGATGAAACCTCCCAGAAGGCTATACTTTTTCCAATATTTCTGTAAAATATCATTACAGTTTACCGTTGTTT
Source organism: Arma custos (assembly GCA_037127475.1). Taxonomy (NCBI): domain Eukaryota; kingdom Metazoa; phylum Arthropoda; class Insecta; order Hemiptera; family Pentatomidae; genus Arma; species Arma custos. The sequence goes on along the minus strand of CM073759.1, from coordinate 14,406,281 downwards.
TTTTTATTCCTAAGTATTTTTATATATTGGGAAAAACCATTCTCCAGTCATCTCAACTTCTTAATTTATATAATTTTTTAAAACATGTTGACATCTATATGTCATTATGAATCATTTAAAATATTTTTTCTGCATCGATACAATAATTATACATAGCTTTAAATAAGTTATATGTTTAAAAACCTGTAAAAAATAACAATTATATTAAGAAAAATACGTAATTTCAATAAAATTGCCCCCATAAATAGTCAACTCAAGTATTGATAGGTAGATACCTACATCATAATATTTATTAAATATTTTTTGGGGGATTATCTTTCCGAATCGAAATCGAACAAGACGGAGAAGTTAAAGAAACTTGGCTTCGATCAGTATACGGTTAAGCATTCCTACAATTTTATAAACCCTGAAAACGGTGTTCATACTCAAAGTATAGAGAGAATGTGGGGCAGTGTAAAGTGGAGGAACAAAAAAGAAAGAGGAACGAAGAGAAAATATTTGGAATCGTATTTGATCGAGTTCCTGTTCCGAGAAAGGAATAAAACAAGGACCTATTTAATGAAATATTAAACATTATATCATTCAACTGGCCAGTAGATAAGTAAATTATTATTGTATTATTGTGTTCAATATGACTAGGTTATTTCCTTAGGTTATTCGTTCCTTTTATTTTGATTACTATTAAATTGTGTATTATTAAATATTTCATATTATTATCAATAAAACGACCCTTTTATTGTTATTACTATTATATTATTGTGTTATTATTAGTTATTTGAGGGATATAAAATAATTTTTATAGGGGCTCACGAATCCGAAGGGAGCCGATCTCGGCCGAACTTAGATTCTTGTTTGACAGTCCCTAGACTAATCAGTGTTACCAGCATATTGGCGCCTATATTTAAATAATTGTTAATTATCTATCAAACAAAAATGTTGTTTGTCTCAGTAATATTCTGCTACTTGGAAATAATTCAGTCCTTACAAATGATGTGCCGGATCCTTAACAAAGAATACCCGCGAATAGAAATCCGAATACGGATATTTGGTGTCAAGATCCGCGGATACGGATCTTAACATTTTTACTCAATCGATGCCGGTCCCTTTGACCTTGATAGTTGTCGCCACTTGACGCTTTGCGTGGCAGGACGGTACATGTTTCTTGTTTTCGACTTGGACTGCGCGGCATTGGTAACGTTTGTTTGGTAGTGAGTTATAAAATTGTCAACAAAGAAGTTTTTTTTTTTTTTAAACCTTGAAAGGATTGCCTGAGTCAAATGTTAAATGTCAATAGTTTTTCACTGCTACCTAATAATCTTCATTCAGGGTTATTTTAAATATACTGAAAACCACTTAGATACGAGTTAAACAGAAACTTTTTTTATAAGGAAGAAATAGTTGGGAGTGCAGTCAATAAAAACACAGTGTAACTTATTTATTGTGTGCCGACGTTTCGGCCTACAATGTAGGGCATCTTCAGGGCTAAGAGATAGAAACAAACAGAAATATATAAAAACGTTGCAGTAACAAGAATATAGTACAGAATATAAGAATATAGTACAGAATATAATAAACTTAAAATAGTGATAGATAAAAATAAAATTGTAGATGATGAACAGAAATTCAAATAGTGACAGATATAATAATTAAAGAATACGAATATAAAATAGAGAAAATAAATGTCCAGAAAGGATAAAATGTAAACATAATATAAAGGGGAAGAAAAATGAGGAGGTAAACGGAAAGATACAAAATGAGAAGATTAAAATATAGAAAAAGGGGGTGGAGTATGAAGGATTTAGAAAAAAACTAGTTTAATTATAGATATGGATATGATACCAGACATGAGGGGTTACATAGGTAAAATGTAATAATACAAGCATATATAGAAAGAAAAGATTGATAAATTTAAAAAATTAAAAATTGAAAATAGTGTTTATAACTATGAACTCTAAAGTATGAAAAAAAATAGAAAATATAAGTAAGGGAAGTTAATATATAACTGTATACAGTTAGAAAGAAGTGGCATTAATACAAAATAAGATGTGAAAATAACATAAACATAAAGAAATACAGTAGATGAAAAATATGAGGCTAAATAATAATGAACTCTATGCTATAAATATATGATGGATGCCAAAAGTAGGTGTGAGAACAGGTGCGAAGAAAGGTGAAGGTGGAAAGGATGGAGATAAGATAAATATTAAGAAGTGTACTAATCGAATAAAACACGAGGCGGCTAGGCGAGCTATGGCCCAAGTGAAAAATACGTTAGACCATGGCGGAAGCGATAACCGCGATCTCTAATGGCCAAAAAAATAATGACAAAGAAGGGGGAAGGGGGATGATGGCCAACATTGTAGGCCGAAACTTCGGCACACAATAAATAAGTTACACTTATTTAGGTGTTTTTATTGACTGCACCCCCGACTATTTCTTCCTTATATTAGAAGATACCGTCGACCAATTCTTCTCTAACAAGAAACTTTTTTTATGGACAATCATCGAAAACGAAAGAAAAAAAGTATTACAGTGAATATAAAATAATCCTATATAAAATTTCATTCATTTATTGAAAATTAATCACGTAAAAGATCCATGAAAGATCCGTCAAAAAAGTCACGGATACGAATCTTTCTGAACCCTCGGATATCCGCCCGTACGGATATCCGACACATCACTAATCTTTACTGTGATGTCAAAGCGTGATTATCGCATAATTTCTTTTTTAAATCAATATTATTTAGCCCGAATCGTCTTTTTTTTTTCATAGAGGATCCACTTTTCATTGTAAGTCACAATTCAAACGGGATTGGAACCCAGGAAGCTAACATGGTAACTCATCGCTCTATCACAGAACCACGACGCTTCCTCATATCGTATTCATACTAAACGATGGAGAAAATTTAAGATAATGTTATATTGCAGACAGCAGGGGATGCTTTTCGTTATCACCAAGTGCCTACGACAAAGTTCGAGCTATCCCTGTTTTATTTACTGCTGATAAGTAATCACTGCATTCTTCCAAAATATGTTCAACTGTAAAAAATGCGTAACAATATTGAATTTTTAATAATATGTGAATGAGTAAGCCTCGCTCATGTAAAAGGTCCCTCAAAGGGCATAGTAACAAATAAATATTATCTGTAAATGTAATTATACAATAATAATAAAAAAATCGATAAATTCATTAACGGTGTATACACATATTAAAACATTAAATAATTATCATGCAAGTGAGTTATAAAAAGAAAAATGATATAAAATAACTAAGAAGTAGACTTAGTACTTAAAACAAGAAGGGAATGGAACTGATTAAAGACAAGTTAAGAAGCTCCTTGTTGAAACCACTTTGTAATTCGATTTCGGTAACAAGCGGTTTCTCCCCAAGTTCCCTTAAAAAAAAAAATTCCCTCTTTTAGTCATCAAAATTCCCTCTTATAGTCATCAAAGTTCCAAGCCTCAATTATATAATTGTATTATTTCCCAACAAGGCATATTTTTCCTCTTGGGTAACTTTTTCGAATAGCCCCTTAAACTACTAAATCAACTTCAATGAATACTAAACAGCTATTCGTTGATTTTAGTATTGTTAATTCGGTAATTATTCCACTGCTTGTAGCTTTTGATAGCGCCCATTTTATTGGTGTCAGTGTTACATCGAAACGTTATTTCCCTTCCCCTTCATCACTGACTTAATATATATTAAGCAATCGACTTCAAAGTATTTTTTTATCTTATATCTTTTGCTATACTTCCAAATGTTTGTTGAAACGTTAATTTCTTCACGAAAGTATTATCGAACTGTATACAATGTCGCTCAAGAACATGAGGATACAGAAAACATGTTACGAAAACTGTGGGAGACATATGATAGTTGGGACCTTAAAATAAACTTCAGCAAAACTGAATACATGACCGTATATGATCAGGAGGACCTCGTTGTTGAAGGAAATTTCAAAAAACGAATGGATAATTTAAGATTCTTTATTATTATTGGTCAATTTTTTGAGTTTTAAATATTTTAATTTTAATTATCTTGTATTTTGAACAGAGAGGGAAATAAGATAAAAAGGAGATTTTTAGAAGCATTATACATAAATGACAAAATAGATGAGGTGTTAAATGATAGGAAGGAATCTAACGAAATAAGCAAACTATACTCATCAGTGATTTTAAAGTTAAAAATGAAATAAAGAAATATAGAAGTCTACACTTATTAGATAACACAGATAACATAACCTTCTCAGGAACCTCATAACATTGTTTTCATTTTCCAATTTCTTAATTCATACAATTAACTTTTTAAAATAAATAAAAGATATAAAATAGATCAATATAGATAAAAAATTACTAATTTATATTAATTGACCATTCATGATAACTATATATTGAAGAAGAAAATAAATTAAAATACTATTTTAAAAATAATAATCAAAAACAGTCCAAAGTACAAATTTCAAAAATTGTTAATGATGACCATGGAGTACACTGTAACTCTAAGCTTTGTGAGAAATATTTTAAATTATATGACAATCAACCAAAAAGGTATCTATACTTTTTATTCAGTATTTTTGGAACATGTTTGTATGTAAAATTATGTATTTATTTGATTTGTCTTTTATTTTTAGGTTGAAAATGTACAAAATTATAAAAAATTTTTAGAGAATATTTTTAAAATTAAATAATGTTAAAGGACTTAAAAATAATGTAAATTGAGAATGACATGGAATTGTTGAAACGTTTTTAAAATAAAGAAAAATAATATATGACTGGAAAAAGGTTTTAATTTACTCACGTGAATGATTGACTAAAAAAAAAATATTTTAATTTTTAAAGAGAAAAGATAGGCCCTCGGCCGGGATTCGAACCCGGAACCTTTGTCTTTTCGTGATAGTGTATCCCGGCCGAGGGCCTATCTTTTCTCTTTAAAAATAAAAATATTTAAAACTCAAAAAATGGACCAATAATTATAAAAATTATAAATAGTAATATGAAGTAAGTCAATAAGATCCTAAAATTAAATTAATGTTCAAAGAACTTCGTTCTAGTGTATTCATCGCAAAAATTGCGAGAGAACGAGGACATGGGATCGGATAAGAGAAAAGATTTGTCCTCTGCCGGCAGGAGGCCTTGGTGGCTCAAATGGTAGAGCCTGTCACGGAAAGACAAAGGTTCCGGGTTCGAATCCCGGGCGAGGGTCTATCTTTTTTCATTAAAAATAAAGATAACATAAGATATTTGGACTCTGTAACGGCAGAGAATGGAAGATCGGAATAAAGAATAAGAGATATAACAAAGGATAATTACAATCCGCAAAGCTATTGGTATGCTTAAATCGGTCCTTGAGCAATAATATGACGAAATATACCAAGAAGATCATACATTAGTCCGTAATCGAAAGCATATTGCTATGGAGCAGAGGCATGAACGATAAAGCTTCTTGCTACGGAGATGGACTATTGGAGAGAGCTGTCAGAGTATCCAGACTAGAAAAAAGGGCTAATGCCGAAATTAGAGAGTGAATGCAAATTCAACAAAACGTTGAACTTCAACGAATGGTCATCTCAGAAGTGTGAAGGAAGAATGATTGCCCAACTCAATTCTCAATTGGAGTGCCGAAGGAAGGAAACGGCGAGGAAGACCTCGAAAAAGATGGTTAGAAGGGATTGAGGAAAGTATGCACGGCCATGGTCTGAGGGAGGAAGATATACTAGGCAGAAAAATTGGGAACGTGAACTAAAGGAGATTTTTGGTTGAAGGAAACCTCAATCTGAGGAGACCCTTAGATAAAAAAAAATTAATCTTTATAGAAATTAAAAAGTTTGAAATTATTCTGCCTGAGTTTAATGAAAAAGACTGAAATTACAATGATTAATAAAAACTATCGAAAAGGAAGATAAATCATGGGGGAAACCGCCTTGTAGATACTGTCGAGGTAACACTGACGTCACTAAAATACCAGCTATCAAAAGCTACAAATAGTGGAATAATTACCTTTAGGTTTAAGGAAAAAATATTTATATTATCTATTGTTTATTCATTAAAGTTCATCTTGTGCTACTATGGCTGATCGGACTATTTCCTGTAACTGTATGAGTCCTAAATGTTGTCTATCCAGCTTTAATTAGGACAGGGGTCATTAACGAGTATCTGACATAATTAAGGCTTGAGTCTCCATTTTACGTCCCGTCTGAAGGACGGCTTAACCAAGGTTGGTTTTTGTCTCTATGAATGGCCCTAGAGCTTCCTGCCAGGCTGCGAACCCGAAATCATATATATTGGATCATTAATCTTATTTCAAGTTGTATTAATTGCTATGTACTGTCGGACACATGAAAGAGAATGTGTTTTGGACAACGAACAGACCCTTGGTCCCCTTATGGTTTTATGTTCCAAGATGGTTTAGAAGGAAGGAGAGGGGGAGAGGAGAAAACTCTTGAAAACGAGGCCGAAGGGGGCACTCTGGATAGACGTGGAGGAGGAAGGTGCTCGGGAGACGAGGCCGGAGAGAAGAAGGACCGGCTACCCCGAGAGAGAAGAGCGGCCGAACGAAGCGATGTCAAGGAAGATCGACCTTTAACCCAATCTACCCCTGTCCACAGATAAGTTTAATTCATTTCCTGTAATGTATTTTATGGCAATCTTTTTTATATATATATTAAAATCTGAATCATTAACCTTGTTGAAATTAAATATATAAACGATCCTTATTATAATTCTGTTGGTGCTTACATACCCCAGATACACTATTTATTTATAAATAATATATTGAAGGTACAATAGATAAGTAAATTGGTAAACACAAGAATAGACCTTTGGAAAGGAACCCAATTAAGATTAAGGAGTATAAATAATAATTTGAGTACTCATCCTAAATGAGACTCTGGCATCCCAAATATCAATATATATATATATATATATATATATATATATATATATATATATATATATATATATATATATATATATTCAAGTATATTCAAGATACATTTAAGAGTAGAAACATAGCATAATAAAATATATTCATTGCAGTTATTTAGGTGATTACTTACCTCAGATGCACTACATATTTATGAATAATATGCTGAAGGTTTAAATAATTATTAAGAAGATAAACAGGCAACAGAACTTTGGAAAAGAATACAATTAAGACCAAAGTTAAAAATAATTGGTAACTTTAAACTTCTTAAACTTTTAAAGAGTTGATTCGTTGAGATGACAAAATCATATTTTTATCTCAAAACAGTTTTTCAATATGTCTCATGTTACTTGAAGTAATAAAATTGGTTAATGTTAGTTAAGCCGTTTAAATTTCTGAAATGAAAATTTCCTTTTTGCCATTTTTTAATCTGTAAATCATCTCATAATTTGTCCTAATTTTTTAATATTCTATTCATTCTTGTCCAATGGCCAATTGTTCGTGATTTATGTCTTCTAAATCTATAACATTTGTAATTACATTTATTTTGTGCTACTAGCCAAGCTTTCGCTCATCGTGCTGTGAGCTTCTTCAGGGCCAGTCAGTTAGTGAGCTCACAGCACGATGGGCGAAAGCTTATAAGGTTAATAGCGCCGACATGGCACGATCCACCCCGGAAGAAGAATATCAACGACAGTTGAAGCCTACATGTAAATTTATTTTATTATCTGTTTCAAAAAAATTAAGTATTGGATTGCGAGATAAAGCATCTGTATCTATAATTTTATTCTTGTTCATAAATTATATTAAAATTATGTAGATACTAGACTAGTTTAATAAAGTGAATATTTCGAACTAAAATTTGAATAATAAGTTAGAAATAATTATATTCTACCTGAAGAAAGACCTAACAAAACCCTAGTCTGTGTTTAGAAGGGCAAGAACTCACGGAACAAGCAAGAAATACATTTACGAACGGACAAATTTCTCATATTATATGAAAACATTCCCAATGATGTTTTTTTGTTTGTCCTCTATTGAGATTTAATTTAATTTAACGTTTTTTATTACCTTATATTATTATTATTTATTTTATCATGTTCTTTATTAACAAATTAAACATGTATTTCTATACATAATTGTAAAAAGAATCAAGCTTTATATAGCTTATATCTACAGCCCCGGTGAATAATTGGTCAGATCCAATTTTATCCAAAATTTGTTTCTTAGCTTAAGTAAGCGGAAGCGAGTTATTTTCGTAGTGAATAGGGACTAAGTGAGGCATTAACTTCAATTTTTTTTTTCATTTATTAATATTTGAAAAATAGCATGTTAATAATGACACGTAGTATCTCTTTTACTGCACCAGGTGCATTTTAAGAGAGGGTTGTTCAGGACATTGAATTTTCTGAACATTAATTAGATGGAAGGAGTGGGGGATCTAGTGATGGGGCTCACTAGTTCTGTCTCATTGGAGTTTGTTCAGTCCATGTTGAGTGTCTGTACGTGTGTTTGCCAGCGCTGAGGTCGTTCTGTCGGTGTAAGTGCGTTGAATAGTGGGTTCGCGCAGTGTTGGAGGCTATCAAAGAATTTGATATGCCTCCGTGTGATGAAGTCCGTGACTTCAAAGGGAGTTATTGTTTATTTTACAGCTCCATTTCAAGCCCAAAACTACGAGAATGAAACGATTCCGGTTATCTGAAAGCATTTAACTCTCTCTGTGGCCAAACCCGACAACCACTTATTCACCGGGGCTGTAGATATAAACTGGGCAAAAATGAATAGGGCTATTGCAAATGATGAGGTATTATCAACATTGCTTAGCATTTGAAGTTATTTTTATTATAAACTGAATTAATATTTATTAGAAATTATTATAGTTTTTATTGAAGATATTATATATATTTATTGTAGGAAAATTTTTAGACCACAGGAGAATTTATGAGATTACATAACACGGAACCGTGGACGGAGGTTTATAAGCAGGGATGGAGGTATTGGCATCGAGCCTTTGGGTACGATAAGTCTTTCTATTTATTTTATTTTATTATTGAAGGAAAATTTAAATAGGGGATTAGGGAAACCTTTGTTGTATAATTTTGATTTAAACTTCTTCTGTATTTTCTCTTTTTGAATCCAGTTGTATTTCCATTAACCAGGGAAACACGTCAGTTTGAAATCGAAATTCATAATGAGCAACAAATGTCACAAGGAATTTTGATATCGCAAAAGCAGTTGACGTTTTGTTATTTCTTCAGTAAAAAAAAAATCATAATCATTTCCGATAAATATTGATACAATTAATAATATAAATGGCCTAGCATACATAATAATACAACAAAATTGGGATATCGATTTTTGAGGAATTTAGAAAATATTTTTAAATAAAAGAGTAGAAATTTAATGTTTGCCTTATATTAAATAAAATTTGAACATTATTGTAACAGATTATAACATTCACAAATTAGCATGCTATATCACAGTAATGCTCAATTCATGATGAGCGGCCCAATGGTAGATACTAATGGTAACCTAATGGTAGATGAACGATAACTTGGTAAATACAGTGGTGCTATCTGTGGCAAGATGGTGTAACTATGGTGTACAATGAAATAAAAGAAATTGGTATCCTACAATGATAAATGTTTTGTTCTTTTATGTACATACCGCTTTGCACTATTTGTAACTGTTTTGTATTGCTCCCAATATTTTTTATAAATTGGTTTTAATTGTTTTTACACTTAAAAAACTTTTACACTTAGATATTAATGATAAGATCCATAAATAAAGTAATGTTCAATTAACATTCTCCCCTTGTATACATCACAAATTGCGAGAACACGGAGATATAGGATCAGTGAAAGAAGAGATATGACTGACCGGGAGGCGAGCCAGGATGGCCGAGGTGGTTAAGGCACCACCACGGAGAGGTGGGAGACCCAGGTTCGAGTCCCGGTCCTGGTCATGTCTTTTCTTTTCAAATAAAATATTTAAAAAATTATATCATATAACAATAAAATAAATTATGTTAACTGAAGTGTGCGACAAAAGCGTCACTTCAGGTGTATCATAAAAGCGACGCTTCAGTTAAAAGTTGTTAGTTTGACTTGCAACCTCAGACCACGGACCCACAAACTAGTAATATTCCCCCTGAAGGTGGCCTACATCGTACAATTAAAAATTAGTTTCCCTTGTTTTGTGATATCTCTGAGATTCAATTCAATCCATCATAATTATTTAAAATTGCATCGGCCATTTATAATAACCTAAAGTGGCAATAAGAGGATTTTAAAATTTTTATCTACTTTTATTCAATTTAGAACGTTCCCTTCTAAACCACTTAACTGTTATTTCCACCGCAATTGGGCGAGAGCGCTGGAGCAGTAGCCACTCAAAGCATAATTGAAAGAAGTCGGCCATTTTGAGCACTTACAAAATGTCTTGGTGTATACAGGCAAACGAATAGTCTACTAGTAGACATATAAAAAAAAATCATTATTGATTGTGTCTAGAAATTCATGTCTAAAATAGTCTTGTATTATTATAATACTAAAAAAGTTTGAGCATTGTTGCTTATTTAAATAAAACATATAAGAAAAACTACACGGACACCCAAACCCATTAATAGAACAAATGGCCACTACTCTCATGCCTGAGAAGACTAGGAGGAGACTAAAAAGAACGTGGATGTGTGATCTATTACCATAGGAAATTAAATCAAGCCACAAGAAAGGTTATTATCCATGACTTTATTGTCATTCTGTATTGTACTGTCAGTCAATCTATTGATTGCCAATTATTTGTATTTGGCAAGTATCGATGAAAATATAAAGGGAAAACAAATTTTTAAATATTCAATTTGGACAACACATGAAATTTATCAATATGGGTAATGGTAACTGTTGAGACAAGCTCGTAAGTTCGGTTATAAATATCTTAAAAGGAAGTGCAGGTTTCGTTGAAACAAATCTAGCTCTGGGTGTGGACTGTATGTTGTAATTTAAAAAGAGTTCGCAACAATAAAGAAATAATATGAAGAAATCCAAAACATAGAAATAAAAGTTACTTACCCAAGACGCAGGCCGGGCAGCTTCGCGATAAAACCTTGGCTCCTTGAGCACGCTCAAAGACCAAAAGAAGCTGGTAACGTCCTTCCAGGTGGGTTCCCATGATTTAGAAATCCTCCAGGGGAATTCACACTTATTTGCAGGTGAAACGGGCATTACTTATAAATACATGAATAGAACGGAATCACGGAAAGTAGAGAACTGGTCAAGAACTAGATTCGCTAAAATTGAGCTGGATAGCTAGGGTAAACAAAAGAATGTGACTGCTCGCTCAAGGCTAGACTAAAAACAAGTGCCACACGTGAAATAGTGAAACGTTGGTTGCCCCTAACAACCGCTAGATCAGGTGTAATGTGCTATTTTAAGATTTTACATATTTATTTATATATATATATATATATATATATATATATATATATATATATATATATATATATATATATATTATATATATATATATATATATATATATATATATATATATATATATATATATATATATATTCTTTAATATATTTTAAATATTCTAAAACAATGACATTGGGATGCCAGAGTAATCGTTTAGGATGATTACTCAATTTATTATTTCTAACTTTAGCCTTAACTGGATTATTTTCCAAAAGTCTGTCTTGTGTTTACCAATTAAATAATCAATTATACCATAAATATATTATTCATGAGTATATAGTGCATCAGGGTCAAGTAAGCACCAAAGGAATTGAAATAAATATACTTCATTAATACGATTCACAATGATTCGGTACATACATTGAGGATTCCACTTAATGATCCAGATATAATAAAGGATTCCCATAAAATCCATAACAGCCTTAAAGATTAGGTCTGTAGGTAGGTCTTTGCCTGGCCGGCCTCGGATCTTCTGCTCCCTCCATCCTGCTCCCGGCTTCCGTCCTCAGCGTCTTGGATCCTTCCTCTTCCGGGTCTCTTCAGAGAGTCCCCTTCTAAAAATGGAGACCTCGTCCCACTCCTTTTTGTTCTTTCTTTATCAACCCAGACCATGTGGGCAAACCCTTCTTACCTGCTCGACCTACTTTTTGAAATGGGAATTTGCTCTTTGTGCAAAAATAGATTTATTTTTATATTACCGCCCGGTTCAATACATAGCAATATATATATTGGTCGTATTTTTTCTCATCTATAATGCAAAATACAGAAAAGAAGAAGCTCAAAAGACATAAATATTCTCTTAAATTGCCACGGCCAATATCTTTAATCCATTCTTCAAGTGTTTTTTTCTAGTTTTGACCGCACTGTGGGGGACCGCGAAAAAATCGAATATCACACGCATTCAATCCTTTCAATCCAAAGTCCCGAGAACTATTGTCAATGCTCCTTATCATGTTTCCAACAAAACCCTCCATAATGATATCAACATTCCTTTCGTCCTCGACCTCATCCGTACTAAATTTTCAAACTTTCACCAAAACCTTGCCTGTCATCCCAACCCCCTGGCTATCACTATCCAGTTTCACACATCCATATAACCCACCCCGCCGTATAAACCGGCAATGGCCCCGAGATCTGTTGTAATAATGTTATTTGGAGTACTGGCACTGGCCAGATTCTCCACTCACGACCTGTGTGTGTGAAGCGCCCTTAACCAGCTTCCATTGGCGTTTAATGCCAGTGACGCGGCTGGGAAAGGGGGCTGGGCCCTCCCGGACTCCTGCTTTGCCCTCATTCATGAGGAAGAAGCTCAGTTCGGGGACCCCAGGCAAGTTGTAAATAGAGTACGAATGTGTACAGTATATTTCTTTTATGTTTTATTTATTATTATTATATTTTTCTATTATTATTATATATATATATATATATATATATATATATATATATATATTTTTTTACTTTATTTTTGTATGTATTTTTTTCGCTTGTACATATTTATTTATGCATTTATTTCGTTTGTATCATTGATTTTTTATGGAATGATTGTAAGCTACATAGCACCATTACTTTTTGCCCACAACAGGCAGATTGTAATGCTTCAATAAAGTGTTTTCTTCTCTCTCAAAAAAAAAAAAAAAAAGTTTAGACCGCGTAGTCAAATTCTTTGCCGACCTTTCTCTGGCCATACTGCAAGATTTCCCAAGCCAATCAGAAAGCATCCAATCAGGTGATTGGAGGAATAGGCTCCGCCCACGGACCCAGAGGCTATATATACCGAAGTAGAGAAGAACATTTTCAGTCTCAGATTAAGCCCTGAGAAAGCAGTATGGCTAGCGAAACGCCGGCAAAGACTTGACTACACGGTCGAAACCAGAAGAAACACACGATGAATGGATTTAAAAAATAAAATATTGTTAAGTCAACTAAATAAAATAAAAAGCTTTTCTAAATAAAAAGCTTAAGGTCCCTAGAATTAAAAGTACATATCGGGTATTCAGGTCCGGTATTTTTGTTTCAAACATAGAAAAAAAAACGAAATAGATCGTTTGCGATTAGTTTTCTCAGCTACTGATTGGAAGCAATAAACTGGCAGTACATTAATTAAGCCAGTTCCTGTTTAAAATCGTTTAATCATTATATTCATTAATTGTTTCGCTTAAAATCTGCAATAAAGAGAGAAAATTCGAAATTTAACAGTAAATTAACACGCTGTATTATAGATCGGTCACCAAGGGAACGTTATCAGAGCAAACACAGGCTTATCGCTCCGATAGTAGCAGCTAAATTTGTTCCTTCGACCCGAATGCTGTTGAGCTTCGACTGAAGTTGCCAGCTCAATGAGTTCCGCATCAAAAAGTAATTATTTACACTTCTCCGTTATTTGAGCCAACCTAAAACAAATATTACTCGCGTGTTTAAACTGGCTTCTGTAATTAAATCACCCCCTGGTGAATTTACTTGTTTCGACTTCATAAATATTTTAAAATAAATAGAACCATTTTGTTATCAGCAGTTTACATTTCCAGGCAATCCTCAGTATTCCACCAATTTTTGAAAATGTAATGAAACCTTAAGAATTGAACCGCTTAAGATTGAGGTTTTTACATAAGAAGATAACATGAATTTCAAACATCTACCAGTTTTGGGTTTGGAAAAAACCACAATGCTAAGCCTTATGTTTCAAATCCAGTAATACACCCACTTACCAGTCGACGTTTCGCCTATTCAGGCATTATCAAGACACCAAAAACAAAAAATGGGGTTATGTGAATCACATCTCGAAGAAAAAGGTGCAATACATCCCAACGATCAACAGCCCAAACAGGCTCCAAACATGAGACAGCACCCCACCACCAAGACGTTCAACATATAACTGAACGAAAGTAATACGCAACCAGCTGGGAAGGTTATAGAATCAGTTGATCCACAAAACATATCAAGTAATATTAACCTATAAAAATTTTTATACATATTAGCAAAGTTAGCCAAATTTTTCTTTTAAAATATTTAACGTTTCCGAATAATATTGGTTCAAATTTCTGCAATCTGTTTTATAATTTACCGAAATGTCAATCTTTTGTGCAATCTGCATGGCCTCGAACAACTTCCTTCTAGAGCCGTCACTCTCTTTGTAAATAACTTTAGCATTCTCAAAATCAAATTGATGCTTACAAGTTTTGGTATGCTGGGCCAATGCTGTGTTAGGTTCCTTGCCACCAATATTTTTACAATCATATCGATGCTGATACATTCTTTTGTGCAACAATTGTGATGTTTCACCAATGTATATTTTAGGGCATTGTAAACAGCTAATCTCAAACACTACATCTGATTGTTGCTGTGTAAGTATTTTATCTTTTAATGGAGTGTAAAATTTGAATTTGAAGACTGGTAAGTGGGTGTATTTTTGAAACATAAGGCTTTGCATTGTGGTTTTTCCCAATTGCATTGTAATAAATAATAGTATTTCTTTTTGAGTTTTTCGCTCTATTTTAGTGATATACCACTTTTTTTTTTTTAGTTTAACATAAATTTATGCTACTATAGCTAATATTATGATGTGTATATGAGAGTCCTAAACTTTTCATATTCGGGTATACTTAGGGAACGACGCAATAACCAAGGAATTTTCGGGAATTGTAAGGATATAAGGTGATTGAATGTACGGGATTTGAAGGTTGAAAGATTATTGGAACGACGAATGAAAGAAGGTATAGAGATCCAAAGGGACGAGGATCGGATAAGGAAAGATCTGTCAAAAGCAGTTGTATATCTATAATTGTCTTAGTTGTTTGTTGTGTTTTAAATAATACATAAACACAAAATATGTTCTTTTAGTTCTATTAGGTTATAACAGTTATCAATGAAAGTAACTGGTGGGAGTCTTCCAGAAAAGTCCCTAAAAATTAAATTAAAAAAAATGTATTCCTAAGAGATCAAAAACCATCTAATTATTAAATGAAATATATTAAACAATTAAAAGATCTTCTTGCAATACTGTTGTAGTAGTCGCAGATTCAGAATTGCAAATTCCTTTTCCATTTGCAATTCTAAATCACGGACCGAATGAAGCAATATGACGCCGAAAACCCAAATGATCCATTTAATTATTAATTATTTCTGTATAGCGCATAGCGGTGTTTTGCTCTGTTATACGAACTAGTTAAAAACTTCTGTAAAAACACACCGGGGCGACGTGTGGTCTGGTGGTTAGCATAACAAACTGCAATGCCTAAGATCGAGGGTTCGTAGACCGGCAGGTGGCCCTAGATTTTTTAAAAGGAGTAAAATAATCCTTAGTTATGCTGTCCTTCAGAAAGACGTTAAAAGGGAGTCCCGAGCCTGTACGATGTCAGTTACTCGTTAAAAATCCCTATCCTAATTAAACCTGGATTGGCAAAATGTAAGCTCTCACTGTAGCATCGTTCGATTAGCCAAAGCTGCATAAAGTGACGTTAAATGAACAAACCAACAAAATTAGTTATTTCAGCTATTACGTAGCAATTTTTCTGTTCGCCGAACTAAATGACCGAATCGGTTACTCTTTACAATTAATTAATTATCTATTTTTTATAACGCAACAAACTAAATAGATACAAAAAAAAAATTTATTTTTAAAAAACCTCCAGACATTATTATCATAACCAGTCCTGTTCTTTTTTAACCATGTGGGGAGGTAAAAAATTAATACACCAATTTAATAAATTTGAGAAATTCTGTAATATATAATGTAAATATTTTTTAATGAAAATAGCAGAATTTCATTATAAAATAATTAAATTAAAAAACTTTATAAACACTTAGAAAATAGAGTAACTAAACCGTGATAGTTTTAAGATTAAGACAAGGGGTTCAGAACGTGGTGGAGACTGTTGGTTTTCAATAAATGGATATGATAAGTTAGAGAAGAAATTAGTTTGTTTGTTCATTTAACGTCACTTAATGCTGCTATGGCTAATCGGAAGATGATACAGTGGGAGCTCTAAATTTTGCCTATCCAGGTTTAGTTAGGATAGGGAGTTTTAACGAGTACCAACCACAAGGTTTTTTCTAATATTCCAAGAAGAATCAAGTAAACAAACTCTTTGAGGCTGAGTGCTCCACATAACACACTATCCTTTACAACTGTGTTCACTGCTCACTCCTTCACATGTTTTTCCTCTTTATTTTATTACCACTCTGCCCTGGATTTTATTCTGAACTATCAAGTTTCCGGTTTAATACTTTATCAAGATTGCACTTTTATGTTATATAAAATCTTACTAATATTATAAATGTGAAAGTTTGTATGTTTGTCTCTATTTCACGCAAAAACTACAGAACGTATTTGGATGAAACTTTACAGTAAAATAGGTTATACATCAGAATAACACATAGGTTATAGCATGCGCGGATTTAGGGGGAGGTGCGCTCGGGGGCAGGTGCCTCCCTCCGACAGTTTTATAGGAACTGTGGAGAATCCATTATAGTACATAATTATAGGCAAATAACATGATAATAGTTGTTAAAATAACAGAAAGAACATGGGTGAAACTATTTGTTTTGATATCCTACTAATATAAATGCGAATGTTTGTATTTATGTTTGTGGCTCATTCACGCAAAAACTACTGAACGGATATGGATGAAACTTATTGAGTAAAATAGGTTATACATCAGAATAACACATAGGTTATAGCATGCGCGGATTTAGGGGGAGGTGCGCACGGGGGCAGGTACCTCCCTCCGACAGTTTTATAGGAACTGTGGAGAATCCATTATAGTACATAATTATAGGCAAATCACATGATAATAGTTGTTAAAATAACAGAAAGAACATGGGTGAAAGTATTTGTTTTGATATCCTACTAATATAAATGCGAATGTTTGTATTTATGTTTGTTGCTCATTCACGCAAAAACTACTGAACGGATATGGATGAAACTTATTGAGTAAAATAGGTTATACATCATAGGCTACAGCAAGGGACGAGTTATGTGGGGGCACGGGGGCTTGTGCCCCCCCCGTTATAGTACATAATTAAACGCAAATGAGGACCTTAGAATCTTGAAATTTGTAGACAGGTTCTTTGTATAGTTTAAGAAAGAAATTTGGATAATTCCACCCCAATGGTTTCCCCTTTATTATAATAGGGGTTCAAAGGTTGTATAGAATCCGTCAGTTTTGAAGTCAAACATCTGAAATTTTGGATGTACGAGTAACTTATATTTTAAAAAAATATTTAAATTATTTATTTAAAATGATCTTTCACGAAACTTTATGTGGCAGACCTAATTCCACGCGAGCGAAGCCGCGGGCATAAGCTAGTAAATAATAAAGGATATTAAAAAAGAAAATTAAATAAATAAAGATTTAGTAGCAATACAAATAATAGTAACATAAATTGATATTTAATAACGATTTTGAAATGTAACTGTGAATTTCGTTGTTTTAAATATTAGAGGGATTACTGTAGACCTAACGGCGGGCCATCCCCAATATTTCATTTTGTAACTGTTCTTATCATTCGATGAGCCATTGTTATATAATTTTTATGTTACATATTTCTCTTTACAAAACGCTTTCTTCTACGATCCGATTCTATTTTAATGTTCATAAACACTTATACAACTTGTTAAGCTGAATATTTTTCGTTTTTGGTCCTGTACTGTAGTTTTTATGGTGGACTTTATTTCATTTTCAAGGTACTTCTTATTTTCTTCTGGTATGCTAATTGATTATCTCCTGTCTCATAATAGACACTATACTTAAAACCTTATGTGAGATTTTATGAATAGATTATCTGGGGCCTTTTACACAACATATCTATCATAAAATTTATTACACTTCGGACAATTTTTTCTACATATAACATTAAATTTATTCTACTGAAATCAAAGAATCTTTTACGATATATATATATATATATATATATATATATATATATATATATATATATATATATATATATATATATATATATATATATGAATATCTTTCCTAGGTCAAGTAGAAGAAGTATCTGAACCTCACTACTTCAGTATGCTGTCTTCACAGAAGGTTTTTAAATGTCCGTACATTTTCTGAAAGATTCAAAATACTTTGATTAGTAAGTTATTTCGACTAAAAACTATTAAATAAAATAAATTAATCCTACATTTCGTTTCCTCGTAAAGGAGGAATACTAAAGTAGTCAACTTTGAATGCATTTTGTACTTAAACTATGAAAGATAGAAAAAAATGTTACATACATTTTTCCATGTTTTGGATTGTACATTTTAGAAAAATACAAATAAATTGGGGCAAGAGGAAACTACATTTTTTGAAGGTCGATATTGACCATTTAAAATGAAGTACATAATAATAATAATAAGTACAACTTTTATCTGAATCGATTTTATGAATTTTGTTTTGTATAAAAGTTAAAAACGTTTGATCCACTTGAAATGGGACACCCTGTATATATATATATATATCGTAAAAATTTACATTCATTATTATGTTCAAAAATTCAGTTTAAGTATTGTATATTCTAGTAAATAAGAATTAATTTCAGTTTAAACATCCTAAGGTCTGAAAATTAATTAAACATAACAAAAAGTCAGTGAAAAATAACAAAGATTAATACAAAAATGCAATATGAAAAATATCTGAATAAACTGAATTAATGTTGCTTCTTTAGCCTCTTAGAATGTAATGATGTGACAATTGACAAGACAAAACAAAACAAACAAAAGACTAAATATACATAAATAAAACACATGTTGTTTATTCATTTAAAGTCACTTTTTGTAGTTATGGCTAATCGGACGATACTACATTAGGAGCTCTAAATTTTGCCTATCCAGGCATAATTAGGATAGGGATTTTTAACGAGTACCTGACATTGTACAGTCTCGGGAACCCCGTTTAACGTCCCTTTCGAAGGACGGCGTAACTAAGGATTTTTTACTCCCGCTAAAAAATCATAGGGCTACCTGCCGGGCTACGAACCCGCGATCTTAGGCTTAATAGTTTAGCAGTAGACCACAGGTAACCCCTAAAACACATGTTTGAGAAAGCTTCTACTTGACTAGTTGGTTGCAGCTTACATTATTACTCCTAGCTAGACTAACTATATAAAAACAATTTTATATAAATATGTGTATACTTGTATTGACTGTTAATAAATAAGTTTTACTTTCAGTTCTTGAGATTTAGTCAATATATAGTTCTCATAATCTACAGTAACTAAATATAAAATTGGCACTTATAGGATGTTAATTTTATATGGTATTTACAAATTTGTTGTCGCAATTTTATTACTACACCAAATAACCAAAATACCTGTTCAATATTTTCAAATGTGTTATTTTATATAATTCAAAACACAGCCTACTTTTTCCACTGCATCACTATGAGAACAATTTAGTCTCGAAATGCCCTTATTTAAATTTAAAAAATAAATTATAAGTATATAAAAAAAAGAATAAATGAAAATTTTAGCGGGATAGATTTTGTAACGGTTACAGTTTACGGATTATAAATAACTTTGTCTGCTAGGGTAGCTTCCTATCAAGATATTTTGCGGTAACCCTATTTCGTTCTATTCACTACAATAGAACGGACAGTGTTGAGATAGGTTGGCTATTGTTAGAGTATTATTGCAATATTGACATCGTAGTGGTATTTTTGGTGGAAGTAAGTAAGACAATATTTAATGTCCTTCCATTGAAAAAATAGGTACATTTACGGTGATTAATTACTTTATATTGAAATAATAAAATAAAATAAAAACCTGTATCACTAAAACCAATGGTCTCGGGTTCAGTAAATGGAAGAGACTATTTGTTGAATACTAAAGTAATCGTATACAGAATCAATACTTACTTAGAATAGAATAGAATAGAAAACCAATTTTTAAACAATAATTAAATAACCAGGTTCCTTAAGACTCACGAAAATGTACAGAAATTAATAAAAATCTATCTGCTCAAACGGCTATATTATGGGAATACTGCGATATTTAGATAATAACATGAAATTAAACATGGACTAAAACATATGATATGAAATAGAAGAGAGAGAATTTTTTTTTTTTTAATTTATTTATTGATATTTACAACTGTATTACAATTATACAACAAGTAAATAGAATGCGTGTTACATAATGACATGAGAATGACAAGTAGAGAAACTACCCACTGGTAGTACTCAAATCAAAGTTCAAATAAGAAGGTCACGTGGCCATCTTCTTTTCAGACGCCTCGGAGGATTATCGGGAATTGAAGAGGAAGCTAGGTTTGAAACTAGAGGGTTTGAATGGGAATGAAGTTTGCTATGAAAGGATAGATACCGGGTTCGGGCCAAATCAGCGACCAAAGGGACATTAAGGTCGTTATGGATAACTTTATTCTTAACAAAATAAGGAGCATTGAGGATTTTACGAAGGATTTTGGACTGTAAGGATTGGATACGAGAGAAATTCGATGGCTTAGTGGAGCCCCAAAGCTCTACTCCGTAAGTCCAAATAGGTCGTATGATGGTCATGTAGATGAGTCTTTTGTAGTTAATTGGGAGCTTAGAGCGTTTGTCTAGTAAGTGTTGAAGTAACCTGAAACGTCGAGCGGTTTCTTGTCTTGAGAGAGAATTTAAAAAAAAAAAAAAACAATAAAATAATAGCATACAAATTTACAATAAAAAGAAATTGGCTAATGGAAAAATAAAAAGTAGATAAGACACATCTAATAACATAAATAATATAATTTTATTAACTGTTATTTTTATAGTAATTATTTTTAAATATTTTTGTGTTGAGCTCTTAGTGCCCTAAGCCACTGAGCTACCAGGGGTCGTATCCAAGTCAGACAAATCTGTTCTCTTCACCGATCCTATATCCCGAAGAGAACGTATTTGTCTGACTTGGATACGATCCCGGTAGCTCGATGACTTAAAGCACAGCTACGAAGAACCAGACGACCCGGGTTCGAATCCCGGCCAGGGCAAATCTTTTCTCCTCAAAACAAAAATATTTAAAAATAATTACCATCAAAATAATGATTAATGAAAATAAATTATAAATAATAAATTGACATATGTCAATAAGATCCTAATTAAAATAATGTTCAATGAACATTCTTCCCCGGGTATACATCGCAAAAATTACGAGAACACGGGGATATAGGATCGGTGAAAAGAAGGATTTGGCTAACTTGGATACGTCCCCTGGTAGCTCAGTGACTTAGAGCACTGCATCGGAGAAGCAGACGACCCGGATTCGAATCCCGGCTAGGGCAAATCTTTTCTCTTCAAAACAAAAATATTTAAATATAAATAATAATAACATTATAAGTGATATCAGGTGGGAGTGAGTTTCAAAGAGACTGAGCGAGAAAGGTAGACATTAACTTGTTCCTACATATTGATAAGAAAATGCTTTTCCTGTTATTTTTTTTTCAAGTCACTGTTTTTGACTTTTTTAAACCGTTACACTACATATAACACTGCTTTAAAATAAGCTCCGTCTTATTCCAATATTTAGGACTTATTAATAACACATTAATAAGATGATTTCTTGAAATATACAAATTATTTTTTATCTAAAAAACAAACCTAAAAAAATTCGTAAAAATCCAGATCTTTGGGCAAATGTTTTTTTTTTTTTACACTATATTAGTATTTTTTTGCAGTTTTAAATTATTAAATAAGCCAAAGAATGTGTATGAAGTATATTTAGGATTTAAACAACTTATATATATATATATATATATATATATATATATATATATATATATATATATATATATATATATATAAAGAGGAAGGTTGTTGATACAAAAAAAATTAGAAACTACCTCAAGCAGTAGAAGAACGTGAATACTTTTATCTAAGACATTAAAAGTCAGAGCCTGTTACAACGGAGCTGTTAGGAACATCTTCGCGGATGTAACTGTTATTACTAATCGTAACTGGAACTACTGCCTATATAGCCGTTACTTTAGTTATGTTACTCCCAAGGAAGTCTTAATTAAACCCAGAATAGTTTCCTCTAAACCTACTTTATACTGTCCTGACCTCGCCGCCAGAAGCTAACTCCTTATTTTAGTACCTAATAACTACCTGATTAATGGATTGATTACTTATATATTTGAGTAATAAATAAAATATATTAAAAATGTATGTTGAATATGTAACCAAAGGGCATATGTAAACAAAAATATTTAATTAATAAAAAAATATTTTTAAATAGAAATCATTTGAATATTAACACATTGTCGCCCGCTATATATTATAATATCTCACCTCCTTACAGAACCGTTGTCCATGTAACAGTACAGTCTCTACCATATACTGAACCCATGTCCGTTGACGGGTTGTTGCGGTAGAGGTTATTTATTTTTTTTTATTATAATATAAATTTACCATGGAACCGGAGTATGATATCATATATGATACAGATATATGAAAATGAGAAAAACTATATCAAGGATTCTGAGTATCTTTTAATGTTTGCTCTTTGGATGATAGCCGGTCGCGATTTTTCACGTTTTGAAAATCTAACCACAGAACCATTTGGTATCAAAATCTCTGATTTTTCACATACAAACTTGTAATACTAAACTAGAAATCTCGTTCCCGGGCGTTAATGTGTTAAGGAAAATACATAAATAATAATGAACTAGGAGTAAATTTGATCTGTTGTTTCTAAATTACTATAATATGAATTTGTAATAAATAATATTATTTAATTAAATATATCAATAATTCAATTAAAAGTATAGACACATATATACAAAACTATGTTATTAATAAATTGATGTTCACAAAATTTATTTATTCATTATAATATTTATTAATATTATACTATTTTAATTTATTATTACAATAAATATTCTTTAATAGAAAAAAATTGAATATTAAGTAAAATACTTATATTTTGATGAATTGGAAATAAATTTGAAATTGTTACAGTTAGTTGCTTCTTTACACAATTATAAAATGGTTCAAACAATAAATAAATATAATTTAATAGAAAAATTTTATGTATGAAAGAAGATACTTAAATTTCATGAAATAGGGATACAAATTAAATAAATATTATATTTATAATTTCTTGTTGTAGTTATTAATAACAAAGCGATGGATCACATTGGTATGTGAGAATTAATTAAAATATTCAAATAATTTATTACATGTTGAAAACTTTTTTCACAAACGGCATCTTCTTCATATAAGACGGATATTATTTTTTCGGCTTTTCATTTAATACTTGGGTGAAATTATGATTAAAATATTACGTATAACTTTATGAGGGGTAGGTATACAACGTCATTAAAGAAAGATAGATTATGAAACAATATTTTTTATAGAAAAAAATCGAAAAGAGTTAAATTTACTAAAATATCCTGGTATTTTAGTAAGTATTGTTGATATATTTTTCCTGATACCCTGAGATACTAAGTAGCTATAAAGGCGCTCCAGATTTTTTCCTTTTTTTATGTTGTAAAAATATAAATTTTAATCATTTCAGTATTAAGCGTTCTGTTATTTATACAACCAGGTGGAAAATAAATAGAATAGTAATTTATTAGTATCGCCTTGAACTTTTAATCAACCAATAAAGCTGGCACGAGTGAAAAGTATTCAGTATTCAGCTATGTTAAACGCCTGAGAGTCGGGATAAGATTATTGATATAACAGTCAAGTAATCGATAGTGAATACACAATGATGAATATTTGCTGTTTATAATCGATTATTAATATTGATTTTACAGTTAAAGAGGAAAATAAATGACTGGAATATCTGATGGAGGTTGGAAATAGTTGGGGGGTGCAGTTAAAATAACACCAAACAAGTGAAGACTTATATTTTATGTGTGCCGAAGTTTCGTCAGGGCTATGAGAGAAAAACAAACAAAACCAAAATAACTATAAACAACATTACAATACCAAGAATATAATAACATGTATAGTAACAGGAAAAGTAAAATAATACCGATGGATATATTATTATTAAGAGTAATGAATAAAAAAATAAAAATGTATTATGCAAAATGAAAAATATAAATATAAACAGGTGATATATAAAAGTATTTTGGTCACACAAAAATATTTTTAAAAGCAACATGGCCATACATCACAAGAGAAAAGTTTTTGATGCTTGCATCATTCCCTCTTTAACTTATGGATGCCAAACTTAGAGCCTAAATAATGATATATCTAAATCCCTAGCAATCACTCAGCTTGCAATGGAGCGAAGTATGTTAAGGAAAAGTAGAAGGGAGAAAATAAAGAAGACAGAACTACGGAAGCTGACTGGTACGCGCGATATTCTCAAGACAGTATCTGATCTTAAATGGCAGTGGGCTGGACAGATTGCAAGAATGGGATGAACACATTGGGCTAAGGCAACAACGGATTGGTATCCAATACACCGCACTAGGAGAAGAGGGAGACCAGCTACGAGATGACGGGACGACATACAAAACTTCATAGGAGTATTATGGCACCGTTCTGCTTGGAACAGACGTAGCTGGGGTAAATTGGGAAAGGCTTATGCCCAAAGAAGGGCCTTTTTTTCTTTTTTAAAAAAAACCTTGTAAATATAAAGACCATGTAAAAATTGTACATAGAAGAAAGAGGAAAAAATAAAGCTTATTATTATTATTATTATAAAAGTATGGAAAACTTAGTTTAATTACAGATAAAATATAAAATGTGTGATAATAGACTCCTAGAGTGTTACATAAGTAAAATGTATGAAAATTGAAAAACAAAATATGATGCCAAAGAATAAATACAGAAGAAATATGTAGAAAGTAACATAATAAACAATAGACAATAAGATAATAGAGAAGAAATATGTAGAAAGTAATGAATAGGAATCTTGTAGACTGACAGGTAGGGATGTTAAAATTGAAAATATAAGTATGGGATGTAATATAAATGGTTATAATGAAGTTATATTAATACAAAATATGATGTAAACTTAGAAGAAAACGTATAGAAGATATAAAATTCCAGTAGGGAAAGGAGATAAATTAAAAAAATTATGATGCTCATTAATTGTGAACTCTTAGATTACCTACAACATATGATGGATGCCAAAGTGATGAAGGGAGAAATAGGTGTGAAGAATGGAGATGGAGAAGGATGAAGAGAAAATATAAATATTAAAATGTCTACGAACCCAATTAAAATACGTTACAAAGCAAGACTGGAATGCTAACAACGGTCTTTAAAGGCTAAAAATATTACTAAGAAAGAGAGTATAGGAAAATGAATAAATAGGTGAATTTAATGACACGTAAATAATGAACAAAAATATTAAAGTAATGATAAAAGTGAAACAGCAAAGAGTGTTAATGACTAAATTAATGGGATATGATAGGGAGATAATAACAATAAAATTTATGTCAAAAGGTCATAATGTGTCATAGGAAAAAAAAGAAACTATGTAAAAATATAATGGGATGAAAGTGAGAAGCAGTAACAAAGCAAAATAATTTAAATATTTTATTTGAAAAGAAAATATATGGCTAGGAACGAGTCTCCAAGTTCTCCGTGGTGGCGCCTTAACCATGTCGGCCATCCTGGCTCGCTTCCCGATCAGTCATATCTCTTCTTTCACTGACCCTACAACTCCGTGTTTTAGCAATTTGCGATGTATACCGGGAGAATTTTAACTAAACATTACTTTATTTTTGGATCTAGTTGGCTTTAAGTCATTAATATTATTATAAATTATTTTATTGTTATATGATATAATTTCTTTAATATTTTATTTGAAAAGAAAAGATATGACCAGGACCGGGACTCGAACCCTGGACCTTCACCTCTCCGTGGTGGCGCCTTAACCATCTCGGCCATCCTGGCTCGCTTCCCAATCAGTCATAACTCATCTTTCACTGATCCTACAGAATTTAAGGTTGTTTGAGTAAATTAAAAATTTGGGAGTAGATTGAGAATAGATGATGTGAGTCGGTCTTAAGATTGATAGCGGAGGAATCTAAATTGATGTGGATGGTTTCAGAGAGGATGCTTTAATACCGATTCTAAGATGTATAAAAAAAAATTTAAATCGATAAAAAAGATATAATTGTTTAAAAAATATCCCTATCTGCGATTAATTAAACCTGAAACGAATCTAACCAAGCGTTAAATGATTAAATAGAAGAGATAAAATTATCTCGTTATGAATAAAAAATATATAAGAATCTTAACTCCGAGAGAAAGTAATATTAAAAAAAGGACAAAAAAAATTCCCTTAATAACTAGAAGATAGCATTAAAGGGACAATTCTAAACTGGGAGAGGCTACATCTGCAGTTTACAACTGTACTTTGTCTCCTTTAATATCTGTTTATTTTACCTTTTTTCCACTTTTATCTTAGTTAGCCAGAGTTTGGTAAAGTTTCCATTGTGTTAGCTCTATCCTTTAAGAGTATAAGAGGGAAAAAATATTCCCTCTTTTAAAATGGATCTCAGCAGGGATATCGATAAACTGCGACCCGAACTATTTAATACTAACCAAACCTCTTCCGAGCTTATAATCTCGAAATGTTCCTTTGAAGATTCTCTTTATTGAAGAAAATGCTTTAATAGTTCGTTTAATCCACCTTAATGCGTAAAGATTTCCCATCTACTTTCTTCCACTTCGATACTTCTAAAATTTTACTGAAAACGGAGTTTTGTTTAATACAATTCAAAATTGGATAATTATTAACAAAATTAAAATTTTAAGGGGAGCAGAGTGCCTCAATTGCTGCGAAGTTGCCGTAGAGAAGATCCTGGATTTAAATCCTGCAGCTTGGCAGACTTTTAGCAGCTGGAGATGGATCCTAAGGGATCTAAGACTCATGGGGATACCCAGCCTCTACGGGAGAGGAGGAAAAATCTGAAGGTCGATAATAAATTAAAGCAAATCATCTTCCTGCACAAACGTTGTCATAAAACAGTACAGTCCCTACCACATACTGAACCCAGGACCCTTCATGGTTTATAGTGGTACAGGTTTTAAAATTCATAAATCGGTTTTTTATTATTTATTTTTTGATATTAACAACTGTATTACAATAATACAACAAGTAAATAAGGTCACCTGTGGTCTAGTGGTTAGCGTAACAAACTACTAAGTCCAAGATCGCGGGTTCGTAGTTCGGCAGGTGGCCCTTGGATTTTTTTTAAGGGAGAAAAACATCCTTAGTTACGCCGTCCTTCGGAAGAGACGTTAAACGGGGGTCCCGAGCCTGTACGATGTCAGGTACTCGTTAAAAATCCCTAACCTAATTAACCCTGGATTGGCAAAATGTAAACTCCCTCTGTAGCATCGCCCGATTAGCCACAGCTGCATAAAGTGACGTTAACTAACTAACAACAAGTAAATAGGCTAACGTGTTACATAATGACAAGTAGAGAAACTACCCACTGGTAGTACTCAAATCAAAGTTCAATTAAGAAGGTCATGTGGCCATCTTTTTTTCAGACGCCTCGGAGGATTATCGGGAATCGAAGAGGAAGCTAGGTTTGAAACTAGAGGGTTTGAGTGGTAATGAAGTTTGTTATGAAAGAACAGATACCGGGTTCGGGTCAAATCACCAACAAAGGGGACATTAAGGTCATTATGGATGACTTTATTCTTAACAAAATAAGGAACAATGAAGATTTTACGAAGGATTTTGGATTGTAGGGATTGAAGTGATTGGAGTGAAGCCTCAAAGCTCTACTCAGTAAGTCCAAATAGGTCGTATGATGGTCATATACATGAGACTTCTGTAATCAATTGAAAGCTTAGAGCGTTTGTCTATAAGTGTTGAATTAGCCTGGGACGTCGAGCGGCTTCTTGTCTTTTCAGTCTTGTATTAGGATAGATTTACGTAATCTGAATACCAACAACGTAGATATATTAAGAACATTTGAAACAGAGGGATTTGAAGGAGGCTTTTATTGTAATGGAAAAATATGTCTTCAAGTTATCCAATCAAAGACTGAATATACTTTTTTAAGTAAACGACTTGTAAGAAAAACATATGTTTATTGTTATATTGAAAGATAAATACACGTTTTATCATTCAGATATTAACTAACTTGATAGGCTATTAACTATGTACTAGCAATATAACCTAGTTAAGTTAGTAATGTTTGAGCTTGAAGTTTTATGAAAATAATAATGTGTGTTGAAATAAGAAAAGTTTCAAGCTTTTAAAAATTCTCTAATAGTTAATAAAAAAATTGTAACAACATTACTACAATACCCAATTTCTTTATCGATACCAAATTTTTCAACTCACGTGGATAACTAAATACCTCTATTGGAAAATTAAGTAACTTGAAGGACTGATATACCAGGTAATTTGATACCAATTGAAAATGTGTCACCCTAATTTCTTCCAATACATCTTGAGCATAAACGAAGTACTTATTAGTATTTCAAATGTCCTTCTTGGAAGAAATAAATAAATTCACCACATTAAAGCTCAAGACACGTGGAGCTGACACAGACTAGTTACGATTCAACCAAAAGTTTTAAACAAAGGCCCAAGTGAATTCTAAAGTAGAATCTAGCCTGGAGAAACTTGAAAAGACTCAACTGCTCGTTCAAGTGCAATTGAGTTATCCTGTTCAAGATCAAAGCTTGAATCTGCAGTAAGAAGCTTTGATTTGCCAATCGTGGAGTAAACATCATGTTTTATTTACAGGAAAATAACCAACCACGAGTATACTAGTGATTATGAATTTATATTATATATATATATATATATATATATATATATATATATATATATATATATATATATTTAGTGGTCACGTGTGGTGTAGTGTTTAGGATAGCAACCTAGGAGGGGGCGTAAACTGGCGGTCTCCATGGTAACCTCTGCGCCATCAGGTACTCACTAAAAATCCCTATCCTAATTATACCTGAATAGAAAAAGTTTAGAGCTCCCATTGACGCATCGTCCGATTAGACATAGCAGCATAAAGTGACGTTAAATGAAGAAAATACATTTGATTCCTTATTAATTCTTGTTTTAACAAGATAACATTTAAGCAGCCTATAAAGTCTATCTTATTTATTTTTACTCCAAACAATAATCCTAGAACAGACCGACAGTACTCCGTCAGCCATTGATCTTCAGCGCTGGAAGAAAAAACAAGAAGAGAAGGCAGGTAACTGTTTGTACAGGTGTACCAACAGAGAGGGCCCTTGTAGGAGTGGATACCTCTTTTATAGAGTTGGTTAACCTCCGCTTCTTCAGCAAACTATCTGGGCTATCATCAGTCTTGTGAAGTATCAATCTTCAGTTTATTTAGAAAATAAATCATAAAAAATGAGCGAAAACTCAAAAAGATATAAATAATAAATTAGAATGCAATTTGAAGTATCCCAAACCCATAGATAGTATAGACGGATGTACATCGTTTAGAACAATCGACATACTGATTAAAAGGTTTTTCCTGAAAAATAAAGTGATGGCGATAGAAAACTTATCATACATCTTATATACGATATTCTGATTATATTCGAAAATAAGTATATGCTTTGACTCACCATTTCAGGCATCTAGGTTCGACCTGAAAAATAAAGAAAACGTTATTGCAGCTGACTAAATTATATATTGTTACGGGCTACTGAGTATTAAAATGAATTAAACTACTGCTAAATTAAAGATACTAATATTTATTAACAAAAGTGATAAAAAGAATACAATTAACATTTAAATTATTAAACTAATATTATTATTATTATTTAATTTTTTTTTTCATTTGCACCTGCGCAATTGCGCATCCAGCAAATTTGATCCAGATGTTTTTCTCTTTGCTATTGTACAGGAACATCGAGTTTTGGAATGAAATATCAATTTTTCAGTTTATTTAATTTATTTAAACTAATATAAATTTACAATAACAACATTCTAAATATATAATCTAGGCCTAACTCCGACTTAATTATTACAATAATATATTACTAATTCTAAATGACTTAACTATTTACATAAATTTGTATGAATATTATAAAACTACACTACAATTTATAACTAATAATTAACAATTACAGTTCACTAGTCCACCGACCCTAAGATTCTCCATGTCTGACAAACTGAGACACAGTAACAAACAGAAACAGTTTATTACACTCGCGAGACTGTCACAGTTCACTGATACACTTATTATACTGGCCGGTTCAACTCTGACTAGCTTATCACACTGACACTCACTTATCACAGATCTTCTCCGTGCGTGGTCTACTCTCAGACTGCCTCGCTCGAGTCGAGGGAGGTATTTAAATAGGAAAGGCCGAACATTCTAGAACACGGAATTAGGGAAAGAATATTCCGGGAATGTCGAGAACCTTCTCGAACATCTCCTTTGTCGGAAGGCATTAACAAGGTTCTAATCCTATTTTAACTTCTCCCGCCGACGGCTCAAGGCGCTAATCCCATGCTTCTATCTTCCTCTCTGCGACCGTATAAATTCAATAACATTATGTACTAATCCTTTACTGACACGAGCAACAGTAAACCTCTGTCTGTCCCGTTTGTTAACCAGTGTCAATGTATGTTTCAAGCCTGCGCTGATCCGTCTGTGATGAAATTTGATATGGATAATCTCAAGCCTGGGGAGGGACATAGGTTACTTTATATCTACACACCACACAGGCGAAGTTCATATAAAACTGGAACCTGATTGACTAATACGCCCAGCGGTCAAAGCACAGCAGAAACCACTGAACTTAGAATCTTAAGTGTAAGCAGAAAAAAAAAATCCTAGTCGTTATTTTGCATTTTAAATGCGTTCTTCAATTTCATGCCTCTTCAAAAACAATGAGTGTAATTTATTTTCCTTTATATTGTACTGAATAATTATTTGATTAAACTTTAAAAATCTCTAACTCGTTCCATGTTTTTTAACTGTATAGGATGTAAATTTTCAGCTATTCCCTTCTTTAATTCTTTAAAAGTTTCTGTTTTCATTCACCTTTTTAATTTTTATTGTACATAATTACAATTAAAATGCGGTGTTCGTATGAAAAACTCTATTTTT
Organism: Arma custos; assembly: GCA_037127475.1. NCBI lineage: Eukaryota > Metazoa > Arthropoda > Insecta > Hemiptera > Pentatomidae > Arma > Arma custos. The sequence goes on along the minus strand of CM073759.1, from coordinate 14,374,888 downwards.
ACGACCATTTTTTATAATTCTATCATATATGCAAGATAAAATATAAAACTTTAATAAGACATTATAATGCAATTGGGAAAAACCACAATGCAAAGCCTTATGTTCCAAAATACACCTACTTACCAGTCGACGTTTCGCCTATCCAGGCATTATCAAGACACCAAAAACAAAAAAGGGGGTTATGTGAATCACATCTCGAAGAAAAAGCTGCAATACATCCCAACGATCAACAGCCCAAACAGGCTCCAAACATGAGACATCACCCCACCACCAAGACGTTCAACATACAACTGAAAAGAAGGTAATACGCAACCAGCTGGGAAGGTTATATAATCCAACCTTTCAGTTGTATGTTGAACGTCTTGGTGGTGGGGTGATGTCTAATGTTTGGAGCCTGTTTGTTCTGTTGATCGTTGGGATGTTTTGCACCTTTTTCTTCGAGATGTGATTCACATAAGCCCTTTTTTTGTTTTTGGTGTCTTGATAATGCCTGAATAGGCGAAACGTCGACCGGTAAGTGGGTGTATTACTGGAGAAATTTGAAACATAAGGCTTTGCATTGTGGTTTTTCCCAATTGCATTATAAAGTTTTAGATTAAATATTGTTTCTTTCTTTCTTTCTTATTCAGACATGCCATTTACAGCCAAGCTTTGGCCTAACATCAGTAAAGAGTTGGAAGGATGATGGTTTCATTTTTAGATTTCGGGACAAAAGACGCGAGCTTAGTTGTGTCGACACCAAACAATAACATGCATTTGCAGCCTTTAACCGTTCCTCTATTTCCTCTTGAATTTCGGTTTTTTCTAGTTATTATGGACCCTATGTACTTAAACTTCACCACATGTTCGAATTTATTCCCCAAATCGGAATAAGTTCCAATAAGACAACGGGTCCCGAAATCGGAAGTGACCACTGCCAACTCGTGGTTAACATAAGTGTGTCCAAGCCACAGAGACGAAGAAAAGGTAAAAAAAAAAAAAAAGAATAACACAGAGTAAATTAAGGAATTTCAATTGAGAAATAAAGATGTACAAAAGGAATTTGCTGACAAGGAGCAAGAAGAAAGACGGCGACTGGGAACGGTGCAATTTACTGATGAGTTGGAGGAAGCAGGGACAAACTTTAAGACAGTGATTCTGACTGCAGCAGAGGCTGTTTTGTGAGAAGGAGAAGTGCGACAGTGATAGAAGAAAAAATACTAGATGGTGGCCGCAGGATTTGATGGAGGAAGTGAGAAAGAAGAACTTTGGAGAAGCTATTTGGAAGAAAAGGATAAGGAAAAATATCAAACAATCAATCAACCAGGGCTCTACAACCCAGGATGGGTCTTGTATGGATTACCCAGTATTTTATTTGTATTATTAGTATTAGTATTATTGTATTAGTATTATGTTTGACTGTGTAATTGTGTAATGGACAACTGTAATATAACGTGAGGCCTTTCGTCTCCATTACTCCTGATCCCGTCCACCTGATCTCCTGAAGTGCTGTTATATCTATCCTATACTTTGTCAGCTCACACCTATACTTTGTTACCCTCAATGATCCTGGTCTACATAAAGTTCGAACATTAATCAGGAAAAATATGTAATGTATAAACTGCAGAGAAAGAAAATAAAGGAAATGGTGTTTAGGGAAAAAAGAGAAAACCTGAAAAGAGTTTGGATAGATTATGGAGTAACAAGCAAAGGGAAATCAGAAAATATTTTATAAAGTTCTGAAAAACATGAGGAATAAGAAAGAATGTCTTATAAAGTTTATAAATGCTAAGGACGGGCAAATAATAAGTGAAGCGAAACAAATATTGAAAAGATGGAAAGAGTACTTTAAGGAGTTACTGAATCGGAGAATGGGGGAGTGGGAGAGATAGGAACCAGGAGAATTATCCGGAGACAAATAAAGATAGTATTGAATTGCAACAAGGGGAAGATGACTCGATAGAAAAAGAGGAAATGTGGGACGCCCTGGAAAAGATGAAGATGGAAAAGGTAGCAGGCCATGATGAAATAACACCTAGATGCTTAGGTACAAGGAGGAAGCCGTAGATGAACTATTCTTTAGAGTATTAGAGCTGGCTTGGAAATATCAGAAGATTCCGAAGGATTAGGAAATCTCAATCATTATCCCAATCTTCAAAAAAGGCGATAAAAGAGAATGTGCAAAACATAGAGGAATTTCATTGCTAAGTGTTCCAGGACAAATATACTCACGTATTCTAGAAACGAGATTGAGGATAGACACAGAACATCAAATGGAGGAGGATCAGAGTGTCTTCCCACCTGGTTGGAGTACTCAAGACCACATTCTTGCGCTATGCCAAATATGTGAGAAATTCATCGAATACGGAAAAGAGATCTACCTATGTTTTATAGACTTGGAAAAGGCATTTTACAGGGTACCTTGGAATGAGCTTTGGAATTCATTCAGAATTAAACAAGTTTCTGAAGCTCTTATACATATAATTAAATCATTCTACAAGACATACAGAAATTGTCTGAACATCCCATCAGACATTCGCTGAGTTACCACAATGGGGGTGAGGCAGGGAGACATAGGGAGTCCTCTATATTTTATAACCCTAATGATGAGGTCATTAAAGAATGCAAGCGAGGAATCAAGGAGACACTACTTGGATAATGGAACTCACAATCTATAAACTGTACATTGCTTGAATTTGCTTACGACATTGTAATAATCGCTGACAGAGAAGAAAAGCTACAGGAAAATTTAAATGTCTAGAAGAATTGGCAAAGAGGAATATGGCAATTATTATTTCCAAAACCAAGTGTTTGCTAGTATCCAGAACGAAAGAGAAAATGAATATAGAAATTAATGGGAAGACTATTTAGGAGGTCACACCTTTAAGTATTTGGGCTTGACCATAAGTGAGAATGGATGGATGTTTCCTGCTATAAATAAATAGTTTTTAAGTAAGAAAGAAGTCACAAAAGAAACTAAATTGGTTGTTTACCGCTCGACATTCTCACTGCTGGAAGTGAATCCATCTCCAATCTCCAAAGCATGGAAATGCGGTACCTGTGGAAAATAGAGGTGAAGACCAAGAGGGACCGGGTACAATTTTGAATGCAGTCCTTATTGTCTTGTACTCAAAATTGAACCCATATATCAGATAATCGAAAAAATGACAGCTTCGATGGATCGGAAGTAATGAGGATGGATGACTGCCGGAAAGTGAAGAAAGCTATGGAGGTTAAACTAACAGGAAAAAGACGCATGGCAAGGCTCGAGCGTAACCTGGAAGATAGCTTCCAAAGCAAAATTATAGGAATTTTTCAAAGTAATGTTTTAGATTAAATGAAGTTTCATTCTTCTTTTAGTATCGTTCCTTATCCAAAATCTCTACACCGCAATGTAGAATAGCATAACCCTTTTTTTGTTTTTGTGTCTTGATAATGAAAGAATAATTGATGTCTGAATAAGAAAGAAAGAAAGAAACAATATTTAATCTAAAACTTTATAATGCAATTGGGAAAAACCACAATGCAAAGCCTTATGTTTCAAATTTCTCCAGTAATACACCCTCTTACCGGTCGACGTTTCGACCATTCAGGTATTATCAAAACACAAAAACAAAAAAAGGGTCATGTGAATCACATCTTGAAGAAAAAGGTGCAATGTATCCCAACGATCAACAGCCCAAACAGGCTCCAAACATGAGACAGCACCCCACCACCAAGACGTTCAACATACAACTCGATATGTTGGATATATATGGACATACAGGCAGTTGTATGTTGAACGTCTTGGTGGTGGGGTGCTGTCTCATGTTTGGAGCCTGTTTGGGCTGTTGATCGTTGGGATACATTGCACCTTTTTCTTCGAGATGTGATTCACATAACCCCTTTTTTGTTTTTGGTGTCTTGATAATGCCTGAATAGGCGAAACGTCAACTGGTAAGTGGGTGTATTTTTGAAACATAAGGCTTTGTGTTTAGGCGTGATTAGACTGAATAATGTAATAGGAAGCAAATGGAAGTACCACGGGAATTTGCATGAAATCTCAGATATTAACAAAGCGTTCGATTTATTAATTTTAATAACATGCGAGATATCTTATCTTAAATACTATGAAATATACATGTAAGAGAAAATGCAAATTAATAATAGCTTCTACAAGAATAACTTAAAACTACACATGCAACTTAGCGATCTAATGAACAAAGTAATTTAATACAAACAAAAGAAGAAAAATGATTAATATGAATGGGAGCGATAATTAACAATAACAGAAATGCTCCATGCTAGCATAATGGCCAAAGATATGATAACTACAAAATAAACTTGAACGTTGTAACGAAGTTTTCAATAAGGCGCGAAGATTTGCGAATTACTATTATCTTCGCCAGTGATCACGGCATGAAGGAGCAATGAGTATGATATCATGAATTAACTTGAACTGTCCGGTTGGTACCATGTAATACGTTAATCATCCGGAGAAAAATTAGTTGACAATTTGAGGCCTTATGGTAATGAAAGGTGACTTACAATTTGTGTGATGTATACTCAATTATCATCATCTCAGCATAGCTTCTGGCGAGTAACAAACTTCAAGACCTCTGGACGTTCTCATATGAAGAGCGGCTTGAAAGTGGAGTGTGCGATGGTTGTGGCTGCGAATGGCTGATAGAACTGCTCCGCTCAGCGATCTGATAGCAAGTGAAGTGACTCAATAGCGTCGCTCCCCCTCTCCTTGGTTTTGGCGGTACAGTACATTTTTCGATTTTAGAGGCAATGATCTGTCCGTTCCATCTGGCAGGCAGTCCAGGTCCGCGACTAAACACTTTGCATTGTGTTTTTTTCCCAATTATAATAAATAATAGTGTTTCTTTTTGAGTTTTTGGCTCTATTTTATTGATTTAATCTAAAACATCACTTTAAAAAATTCCTATAATTTTGCTTTCAACCTGTAGTAGCTTTGGAATATGATGTACTAATTTATTAAGTAACATAACTTGAAAAAATTAATTAAAGTGTTTAAATAGTCTGTAATGATTGTTAATTAGTAGGTTATTAACACTAAGTAAACTATTTTTTTTAATTCTCTTAAAATCAACGTCCTTTGATATGTTCTATTTTAGTTATATATTTCCTTCTTCGTATTCCGTACCTCCATCTCTTTTTTCCTCTACATACGATTATAACATACCAAATTATAAGGAAAAGAAAAAATCAATGGTTGAATTAAAAGGTAGAGATTTAGGATACGTGATTCCACTCTACGAGGCGGGATTAACAACCTTAATTCATTTTCTCTTTTATTTCATTAAAAATTAAAACCCGGGATTAAAATATTGCATGCTATACTGAGCATATTAGCTACGTGACAATTCAAGAGAGTTTTTAGAAGTATGTATAGAGCTTTTCGAATCAGAATATATAATGAATATCATTCACGAATGTTTTATTTATTTATACTGTAATATATATATATATATATATATATATATATATATATATATATATATGTATATATATATATATATTATTTATACCAACTATATATGTAAAATACGTATGTACATTAAACGTCTTTCATTTAAATGTACATACGTATATTACATATATAGTAGGTATAAATAAAATATTATATTATACATTATAAGAACAGACGCATGTGATGAAGATGGACAGACCCACACTTTCAGACACATACTAACGACACACAAATACAATACACAAACGAGGGACTTGGCCTGAGACAGAACATTTAATTTTTTCTAAATTTAAAACTGACTTATTATCATTTATAAAAGACATAAATTTTGATCAGCTCTAGGACATAAGAAGGGCAATTCACCAGATACCTGGTTTTTCATTTTTAATTGTAACTGTTATGAGTATAAATATATGTGTATACATTTTTATTAAGTACTGTCGCTAATCATAATGTATAATTCATGAATTGATTTTTTTTTTAGTTACATCATTTATATCATAAAACCTTTCATTTTCGTTTATTTGTATATTTGTTAAATTTATTTATTTTTTCATTACATAATTTAGGATTACAAGTTTAATTTTAATTTTATTCTCAGAAATTATAAATTTAGTCAAACTATAAATTTTGAATTTCTTGTATTGTTAGATTACACAAAAATGTATTCTGTAATTATGATACCAAATTGATCTGTAATTATTGACATCACATGTAATGACATGTAATATGCTTAATTAAGTATGGAGCATGTCCTAATATTAATAAACGGTCCCTCCATGGGGTTACCATGGGGGGAACAAATTAAAAAAAAAAAAAAAAAATTATATTATACATATAAAATGCTTTGTCCTGAATGACTGACTGATTGATAGATCAACGTAAAGCCTAAACCGCTGATCATAGAGACCTGAAACTTGGAGTGTGTATTCATTGTATGACGTAGGCATCCGATAAGAAAGTATTTCCCGAAATTCTACCTCTATAGAGGGGGCTAAGTTTGTAAGCTTGCTCACATGTTTCTTACTCGCAAAATCGCTGAACAAAACAAATCAAGTAACATAGTTCACTTCTCTTCATCAGCACCCCACATGCCCTTAACAAGGCACAAATGGCGACTGAAACCATAGTGAACGAGCTGAAACTGATTGGCATCATGGTGAATCCGTCTAAGACGGATGCCATCGTAATGTCATTTCAGAGTGTGAGTAGGAAACCTCTACCGAAGACTTTTACCGTGGACTGCGAGGATAGAAGATTATCCACTTCAATTCTCTACCTTGGCGTCATCATTGATAGACATCTCACCTTCTCAAAGCACGTTCAGGCAAGATTGAAGTTGGCACGACAGAAATCCTACAGGCTATACCATCTGCTCTTGTCGCTGCAGCTCTCACTGAGGTTGAAATTACAAATCTACAAGCCCATCATAAGAACTACGTTGCTCTATGGTGCACCACTACTGAGACAGCTCTACAAAACAATGCTGCAGCGCCTGCAGCATTACCAGAACTCTATCCTTAGAAAGATCGTAAGTGGCACATCGCTCGAGGGAGCTTCGGCTTCCCTCGGTGCCCGAATACATAGGTCGGAGGCACATCAAATTTTTTGATGGGCTGGAGATCTGTGCGAACCCCCTATTTAGGAACTTGAATCCACCCCTCAGACCTGGGAGATGGCAGGGCAGTGTTCCCTTGGTCGATGCCCTTACATTTGATCTAGGGATGGGGTAAGTACTCCCTTATCATTATCTTTCCTTCGTTTTCCTTCTTCCTTCTTCCCGTTTCTTCTTTCTGCAACTATTTCATGATCCCACTAAACGGTCCCTCCCTGTTATTTATTGTATAAAGTCAGCGGCTTTGAGCCGGTTCGAGTAAAAACCGCCTTCAGCGGACTCAGCCCATTGTAACGCCTTAAAATACCGACAGGTAACAGAAGGCTTTTTTATATAAAAGCATTTTCAGGAATTTCTTTAAATTTGTATAATATTGTAAATAAAATTTTTGGAGGATGAGAAAAAAAAAACTTCACTTCTCGCTACTGCAATACGACAAGTGAAACCGTTATAACTAAGTAATACTTCACAATAAACTCAATAACATTACATAATAATCCTTTACTGACGCGAACAACAGTAAACGAAAGTGACTTTGTCAATTCAATCAATGACAAAGTGAGTTTGTCAATCAGTGTCGATGTATGTTTCACGGCTGTGCGGATCCGTCTGTGATGAAATTTGATATAAATACTCTCAAGCCTGGGGAAGGACATAGAGTACTTTTTATCAACATACCATACAGGCGAAGTTTATATACAACTGCAACCTGATTGATAAACACACCCAGCGGTCAACGCACAGCAGAAACCACTGAACTTAGCGTGTTGAAATTCACAGATAGGTTCTTTGTATACCTTAAATGAGCACTAAGAAAGGAATTTGAACAATTCCATCCCAAGGGTTTCTCCCTTAATATACTAGGGGTTCAAAGATTGTATAGAATCCGTCAGTTTTGAAGTTAGACATCTGAAATTTCGGATGTACGAGTAACTTATAGTTAAAAAAAAATAAATTATTTATTTAAAATGATCTGTCAAAAAACTTTATATAACAGACTAAATTCTACGCGAGCGGGGCTGTGGACAATAGCTAGTATATACAGGGTGTTCCGAATTTAAATGGCAAAACTTCAGGAACTTATAGGGGACTGAAAAACTAAGACAAAAAGTCCTTTAGAGATTTGCTCGTTTTTACTTAGTTTTAGTGAAAATCGCAAAAAAAAGAAATAAAACAAGTTTTCATTTTTATACTTATTTATTTACATTTATATTTATGTTATGTTCTTTTTAATGTAAATATTGCTCAAAATGTTGTCCTCTTGCACCAATGCAAGCATTACATCTAGCACTCACTTGATAAATTGCAGCTAAACATTGTTCTGATGATATTTGGTGCACTGCATCTATGATTCAGTCTCTTAATTGCTCTCTTGAGTTGATTGACACCCAATAAACTTTCTGCTTCAAGGTTCCCCATACGAAGAAATCCATGGGTGTCATATCAGGTGATCTGGGTGGCCAAGGTACTACTCCTCCACGTCCAATCCATCATTCTGGATAATTTATATTCAGCCAAGCTCGAGCAACTCTGCTTTAATGAGCTGGACATCCAGCGAGTTGGGACCACATTTCAATCCGTTGTTGTAAGAGAATGTCATATAAATAATTAGGAAAGTCGTTCTCCAAAAAATGTGTAAATGTGATACCAGTCAATCTTCCAGGTAAAAAATATAGTCCCACCAGTAATCCGTTCCAAGCCAAACGTTAATAGCAAATTCATGCTGAAACCTATTCGCTCTGGGATTTTCAAGAGCCCATACATGATAATTTCTTTGATTAACAATGCCTCCTCTTGTAAAGGTAGCTTCATCGGTCCATATAATTTTTAATGGAAATAAATTATCATCGCGAATTTCTTCAAGAAACCAGTTACTAAAATCCAATCTCTTGACATAATCTTGAGGCAATAAATTCTGAACTTTTTGAAGATGGTAGGGTAGCGATTATCGCCTTTCAAAGTTCGCCATATTGCTATCCGCGATGTTGATAATGCAGCAGATGTTCTTCGAATGCTAGTCTCAGTATTGTTATCAAAGTGGCATTGGACACAATTTCTTCTCCGATAATCTGCTCTTACTACTGCCTCTAAAGGACTTTTTGTCTTAGTTTTTCGGTCCTCTATAAGTTCCTAAAGGTTTTCCATTTAAATTCGGGACACCCTGTATATGTATATATATATATATATATATATATATATATATACTCACTAGTATATATATATATATTTTTTTTTTTAATTCGTTCCCCCCATGGTAACCCCATGGATAATTATTAATATTAGGACATGCTCCATACTTAAGTAAGCATATTACATGTGGTGTTAATAATTACAGATCAATTTGGTATCATAATTACAGAATACATTTTAGTATAATTTAACAGTACAAGAAATTCAAAATTTATAGTTTGACTAAATTGATAATTTCTGAGAATAAAATTAAAATTAAACTTGTAATCCTAAATTATGTAATGAAAAAATAAATAAATTTAAAAAATATACAAATAAACAAAAATGAAAGGTTTTATGATATAAATGATGTAAATAAAAGAAAAAATCAATTCATGGGTTATGCATTACGATTAGTAACAGTACTTAATAAAAATGTATGTATACACAAATATATATCCATACTCATAATAGTTACAATTAAAAATGAAAAACCAGGTATCTGGTGAATTGCCCTTCTTATGTCCTAGAGCTGATCAAAATTTATGTCTTTTATAAATGATAATAAGTCAGTTTTAAATTTAGAAAAAATTAAATGTTCTGTCTCAGGCCAAGTCGCTCGTATGAGTACTATGTTTTTTATCAATTTAATTCTTTGTCGGTCGTATCGTGAACAGTCATATAGTATGTGTCTGAAAGTGTGGGTCTGTCCATCTTCATCACATGGGTCTGTTCTTATAATGTTAAATCTTTTCAAATACTGTTTTGTGTTTCCATATTCTGTTAAAAATCGTGTTAGTTTGAAGTCTGAACTGTGTAATTGTTGGTAATTTTCGAGTGTTATGCGAGGAATGTATCTGTGTAGGCTGAGTGATTTTGTCGATGAAGTCCATGTAGTGTTCCATTTTTTAATTGTTCTTTCTGTCAGCTGTTTCTTGAGGTAAGATATTGGGAACTTACTGTAAGAGGTCAAGAGCTCGCTGTTGGCTGCCTCTTTGGCTAAACGGTCTGCTCTTTCGTTGCCCTCATCCCCTGCATGTGCTTTAACCCATTCTATCATTACCCTCTTCAAATCAAAATCAACCTAATGTTTTCGGTTAAAGGGACGTGTATGAATACATATGTGAAGTGTATATTATATATATATATATATATATATATATATATATATATATATATATATATATAAATTTAGATGTTGCCTGATTCTGCAGCTTTAATACATAAAAGTTGGTTCTATCGCATGAGTTCTAGCATTGAGATTTTTCATTATTTTTTTCATTATTAGGTTTCTTGTAGTATTTAAATTTTTGTAATTTTTATAAAACAATTCAAGAAGTATTTATGAATAAAGGAAGAAAATGAACGGATATTTATTAATAAATTAGGCTGAATATTCTGTCGCTCTAAATTAGTATGAATTTGTTTCATAACATGATATAATACCCTTGAATAAATTATAGAATAGTAAAGTAACTTTATTCTGGAGCCAAGTCCCATTCAAAGTAAACCTGTTCCAACGACTTTTTTAAAAGTTGAAGCTGTGCTAACAATCATTTTCTGTGAGGCTGTCCAAGTCTTTTCTTTGAGGTCTTTATTGGGCAAAATTATCGAGAAGATATTGGCTGATGAAAAAGAAATTTTTCTTTTCTTCATAAGCCGGGATTCTGCACTAATAACAGGTTTTGCGCTGATCATTCTCATGTTCAAATCTTTAGTAACTATTTAGTGAGCAATAGATTTTTGTAGTCCCATTTCAGAAGCAATCAGTATGAAGTTGAGATAACCATCTTTGTCAGGAACAGCTTTGACCAGGAGGCGACATCTGTCTTTGACGTTGAAGGACCCAAGATCGTTGTCCATCTTCAGATCCCTCATTTCCATCCACAATTGTCCACTTGAACCGCTGGTAAAACTGTGTCTGCGAAAGAGTATTTCCTTTTTAAGCACCCTTAACCATTTTGTCTATTTCTGAACACTGATTTACCGAGGTTTGCACAAATTTGAGAGCTTTGTGTTCGGTTACTTTGAAATTGCAAAGCTCTACCGTACTAAACAAACATCATATAGCTTTATCGACTGGGATCAAATCGGCAAAGACGGAACCTGACAACCTCCTCATTTTAACTCTCTTCCGCCAGTCTTCCTAGAATTTCTTTAAGTAGAAAAACTTTTCCTTTTTTTTTTAGCGCTTTAGAAGAAATTATAATTGAGAAAATAAGGGAAACGAGGGTTAGAAAAACCAGTTACCAAAGGATCGCTTTGGCTGAAATTCCTGAAATATTCCTCACTCCCTATACAATCATTATTACAATATTGACAATTCAATGAGTTGTCCATGGAAACCATTGTATCCTAAAAGGAAGGGGAATGTAGGGAAATGGGTGTACAATTAGGCAATACATTCCTTCTACTACTCTATGGCAATACAACTCGGTGACGAGTCCTAGCCTCCTCTGCCAGCTCCTTCCAGTCGTCTTTGTTTTCTGCAGCCGTCATCCAGCTCCCAATTCCCAAGATATCCCCAGCGTCTCTGTCCAAACCATCCGACCGCCTAAGCTTCGGTCTCCCCCTTCTTCTCGCCCAGTAGAGAGGCTCTGCTAAAGCCTTTTTAAGAATGGCCTTTTCTCTCAGTCATGTGGCTATATATATGTATATATATGACCACCCCATCCCAGCATTCCAATCTGTAAAGAGTAATACTTCTTCGTTGTGCATTGAGTAGACTTCGTTGTTTTTTGTTTCCTTCACCAATTTCCATCTAGATAAACTCCACCGAAGATTCATCGGTGGGTTTTTCTATCGAAGACTAGGGGATCATGCTCAATGAGCTTGGCCATTGCCCATCTCTCCGAACTATACAACAAAACTGGGCGGATTAATGTTTTGTATAGATGGAGCTTACCCTACCGTATTAGAAATAAATTCTTTCACAACGTACAACTTGCTGATGACCAGGTGATAATGATGACGAAGGCGACAACTACATGTTAGGAAAACCTCAGGAAGAGTATGCTGCTTGGGGTTTGGAAATTAACAGATTGAAAACAGAGTACATGGCAATACATGCAAATATAATAGCACTATCTCTCGAAAATTGGGAAATAAAAAATAAACGTGAATATATATATATATATTGGCAGTTGGCTCGCTGATAATGTAAGCTCCAACAAAGACATAACAAAGAAAAATGACATTTCATTCAGTGATTGAAAATTTATCCTCTGCGGATCTGAAACACGGACAATAACAAAAAAGGAAGAAAGGAAAAGTTGCTGGCCGTGGAGGTGGACTTCTGGAGACCTTGTTGTGAACGATAAGGAAACTGATAGATCAGGAAACAACGATCATCTAAATAGTAAAAGGAGATAGAAATGGTATGCCCACTTATAAAAATGACAGAGGAATGATGGCCAAAAACAATCTCCAACTATTGCCATACGGAAAGGAAGAAAAGAGGACGACCCAAAAAAAGTTGGTTGCAGGATTTGGAGAGCCTGACACAAGAAGAAGAGGTCTTAGAGAATAAGACTGGCTGGAGCGAGATCTGTGCAGAAAACTTGTAGATACGAAAAACAACTAAGTTTTATCTTACTAATATTATAAATGTGAAGGTTTGTATGTTTGTCTCTCTTTCACACAAAAACTACTGAACGGATTTGGATGAAACTTTACAGTAATATAGCTTATACATCAGAATAACACATAGGCTATAGCAAGCGCGGATTTAGGGTGGGCAAGGGGGTACGTGCCCCCCTCAGACAGTTTTTTAGGTACTGTGGAGAATCCATCATAGTACATAATTAAAGGCAAATCACATGATCATAATTGTTAAAATAACAGAAAGAACATGATTGAAACTATTGTTTTTATTTCCAAATAATCTTACTAATATTATAAATGCGAAAGTATGTATGTTTGTCTCTCTTTCACGCAAAAACTACTGAAATGATTTGGATGAAACTTTACAGTAATATAGCTTATACATCAGAATAACACATAGGCTTTAGCAAGCGCGGATTTATGGGAGGGAGGGCATGGGGGCACGTGCCCCCCCTAAGACAGTGTTTTAGGAACTGTGGAGAATCCATTATAGTACATAATTAAAAGCAAATCTGGGACTTAGCATCTTGAAATTTGCAGATAGGTTTTTTGTTTAACATAAGAAAGAACTTTGGATAATTCCATCCCCAAGGTTTTTCCCCTTAATATAATAGAGGTTCAAAGATTGTATGGAATCCGTCAGTTTTGTTGTTAAACATCTGAAATTTTGGTTGTAGGAGTAACTTATAGTTAAAAAAAGAATTATTTATTTAAAATGATCGTCATGAAACTTTATGTGGTAGACCGAATTCCACGCGAGCGAAGCCGTTGGCAAAAGCTAGTCGTTAAATAAAAAAATGTATATATTAAATAAGAATGAATGGTATAATAAATTGGCAAACACACAACCAGCCTCTGGAAAAGCATCCATGGACACTAAAGTAAATAATAAGTTTGTCTAGTAATCTTCAAATTTACTCATGGCATCTCGAAATAGTATCCTTTAAAAGGACAGAAAACAGCAAAAGGCTAATTCGTCTACGATAATAAAAAAAAGATTTTATTAAAAACAATGTTTAAGAAAATTATCTGTATTTACCTATTGTAAAATATTAACCGAAAACTAATTAAATTTCTCCATCTCAAGGTAGTATCCTTGGCCCAATCCTTTATACAGTTTATACAGCTGACATCCCAACTCATCCTAATACTATCCTTACCACGTATGCTGATAATACATGTGTATTATCAGTCAACACCAATCCAGTTATTGCATCCCAAAGCCTCCAATCCCATATCACTGATCTTGAAGAATGGTGTCAAAACTGGAGAATTAAAATAAATTCTCAAAAATCGCATCAAATCACTTTTACCTTACGTCGTAAACCAATGACTTCCTGCCCTACAGTATCCTTTAATAATATCCCTCTGGTGCCTGTAGAACAGATCCGATACTTAGGGTTGCACCTTGACAAACAATTAACCTGGAATCCTCATACAAGACTGAAAAGACAAGAAACCGCACGACGTTTCAGGCTACTTCAACACTTACTAGACAAACGCTCTAAGCTCCCAATTAACTACAAAAGACTCATGACCATGATACGAACTATTTGGACTTACGGAGTAGAGCTTTGGGGCTCCACTAAGCCATCGAATTCCTCTCGTATCCAATCCTTACAGTCCAAAATCCTTCGTAAAATCCTCAATGCTCCTTATTTTGTTAAGAATAAACTCATCCATAACGACCTTAATGTCCCTTTTGTTGCTGATTTGGCCCGAACCCGGTATCTATCCTTTCATAACAAACTTCATTACCACTCAAACCCTCTAGTTTCAAACCTAGCTTCCTCTTCAATTCCCGATAATCCTCCGAGGCGTCTGAAAAGAAGATGGCCACGTGACCTCCTTACTTGAACTTTGATTTGAGTACTATCAGTGGGTAGTTTCTCTACTTGTCATTATCATGTCATTATATATCACATAGCCTATTTACTTGTTGTATTATTCTAATACAGTTGTAGATATCAATAAATAAATTTAAAAAAAAAAAAAAATTTCCATAAGAATGGTTTTCATTCAAAAGTAAGCTTATGTTTTTTTAATCATTTGAATGAATGCCGAAATGCTTAAATTGTCAAAACGCCATAATTTTAAATTTTTAAAGCCTATAACAAACAAAAAAACAATTCTGAAAGTCTTAAGCCATAGTGACTAATGTAATTCCCTGTCACATAAATTTTCAAAAATATCCCAACCCTATATTCATCTGTCATATATCATTTTTCTTCTTTTTTGTTCGATGGCTTTTCACTTCAGTTTATCTCCTCATCAGTGTACCATATGTTACCATCGGTAAATGGTGAATATACTTCACGATTTATTCAGTTAGAAAAAGTAAATATATACCACAATATAAATATTTTCATGGATTATGTCTAAGAACATTAAAAATTATTTAATGCGTTTAAGGAGTAAGTGTTTTGATAGACAGCGAAATCTAAAATGTTTATAGAGCTTAAAAATAACTTTATACCTTCATTTTAAATTTTTTAATTAATGTTCTTTTTCTATAAGCATTTAAAAAAAAGCTTTAAGGAATTCCAAAATAAAGTATGGTGTAGAATATTAGGTTCTAAAAATTATTGGATTTAAGAATGTATAAATCTATCATACTCCCAACACATGATTCTTTTTATATAGCTACTAGCTGTGCTCGCGACTTCGTCCGCGTGAAATTGTGACTTTGGTGTGCATTTTTAATTTTTCAGGCTAAATACTTTGCAAATAAAATACATACAAACATGAAAATAAGTGTTTTACTGCAAATAGCATATTTAAATACATTTTTATTAACAACGTTTTTGTTATCCCATCTTAAGCCAAAACATAGAGATTTTGCCAAAACGTATTTTATATAGTAAAATCTAAGTGAATTAAAGAATGGTTAATTTAACAGATATTGGATTTATTAAAGTACCTATTTTAAAACAACCTCATTTCTAATTGGAAAATTTCGAAGTTTTTCGGCCACCAAAAGTATTCCCGTCCGGTTTTTCGGTTGCGAACTTGGATTTACACTATTCAGACATGCCCTTACAACATATCAAAAATGCATCATCAAGCGTCACTGCTACGATCGACGCATAATCAATAATAATGGCCAACACATATCACTTAGGGGTATGAAAAATAGTTTACATCCTATTCTCAGACCTACTGAATATAGACACTAAATTTCATTAGAATCGATCAAGTCGTTTCGGAGGAGTTTTGTTACAAACACTGTGACACGACAATTTTATATTTTAGATTAAATCATTACACAAAAATCTCAACATACCATTCGTGATTGATACAATAAATAAGATACAATCTTTAGTCACACACTCATTACCACAGAATCAGACTAGAAGACTGAAACTGCTCTGGAGCAGGGATCAACTATAGTGAGATGAATCACGTTAGGAGGTTTTCGAAAGAAGATTGCAGAGACAATATATGCCAAATGGTATTTGTACAATTTCTTAAATAAATATTTTTATATTATATTATGATCCTTCAACTGTTTTTTTAAGGGTGTAATACGTGGTCGTTGAAGGGTGAACAAAGCCTTAAGGTATTCGAAAATAAGGTATTGCTTAGATTATTCGGTCCGAAAAATGATGAGACTACCAGAAAATTCAGAGGTGACACAACACGGAATCGCGAAGCACGCGCACGGTTAATATAATTTAATTGAGGAGTGATATTAACATGAAAAGTTTTTAACGAATTCGTAAATAAAGTTAATTAGTGCTGAACAGACTAACAAAGTCAATAGTGTGGCGAACAGACAAGGAGAATATTGCGTTAACGGTGATCAAAAGGTTGTACTCCTTGGCATATATGTATATATATATATATATATATATATATATATATATATATATATATATATATATATATATATATAACGCTGCTTAAAAAGAACAGCGACATAAAACTGACATTTTTGAGTCTTCGGTAGCAATTGAAATATATTTTATAGCAATATTAGTTGAAGCTTTTTAATTCAGGAACGACATATCTGGTATTCCATTTCCATCAAGTTTTTTTTTTTATGTACCATGTTTGAACTTGAAGTTTTATGTGAATGTTGATAGAAGTTGAAATAAAAAAAGTTTGAAAATTTCAAAAATTGTCGAATGGTTAATAAAATAATTTCAATTCCATCATTGCAGTCCGTTAGTCAATGCTTTGCTTAACTAATACCTCTATTGAAAAATTAGGTTGTTTGAGTTATGACATTGTTCTTTTGAAGAATAGTAATTTTATTATTATGTTATGGATTCTTATCATTATCTTAATTATTGTTTAATGATTCATTCCTTCTCTTGTTGCTTGGTGCTACCTGAAGTGTTCTATCAGTTGTATTTCTTCACGTGTTCTATGGTGCGGATATGTTCA
This sequence comes from Arma custos, assembly GCA_037127475.1. Taxonomy (NCBI): domain Eukaryota; kingdom Metazoa; phylum Arthropoda; class Insecta; order Hemiptera; family Pentatomidae; genus Arma; species Arma custos. Next base: position 14,357,657 of record CM073759.1, on the reverse strand, counting down.
TTCTCGGTAAGTTATTTGGGGACCGTAAGTGGAGTTCCAGGAGGCTTACTTTGGTTGCCTGGAAATCCTCTAAAAATCATTGGTGAAGTTTTTGGAACACTGCTGGATGGGTCTACTATCGGAGTACTTCCTAAAACCGGTGACGCTCCAGTGTACATTTCCGGATAAACCATATTATTACGATTTATTTGTTTGTTTCGATCAGGATCGGGTGTAATCGGATTTCTACTGATATGAGTTTTAGCTAGATCTACTTTGTGTCGTGTATCCTTCGCATTTGCGAACATGTATCCTGCATTCTGTTCTTGAGAGACCTTAAAATGGGTTATGACCATTTTACCGAAACAAGAAAGACGAACGAGAACTGTCAAAGATCCGATGGTTATCCCCCTTTCATCATAAATAGGGAAAACATCATGCAACGACTTTGAAGATTCAGTTTTAGAGTCACCGTTCAATATGTCCCAAAATCCTTTATCTAAGACAATGCAGCTTGTCCCCATCATGACTGGGGGTGGTCCGTGTTTGCAACGCAGTACTATAGCCCCAATATTGAGAGATTTAATTTTCGGTGGCATACAATTCAATGGAAAGAAGTAAGATTTTCCATTCTTGAAAACAATTTTAGACGCTCTGTCATATTTAGCTTTGCTTGGACAAAAGTCCTCTTCACAGACTTCTATCGAAGGAAAGTCTAAAAAATTAAACCGAACGCAAGTCTGCATCAACATGTCCAAAACGCTTTCTGGCAAATCGACTTTTTCATAATCGAACTTGACGTTGTCAACAAGCAGCTCTAGAAGGAATAGCTTTTGCAAGTATTTATTATCGTTCAAATTATTGGCCGCTGTCAATTCTTCATTTACTTCCGGTAAAGTACCTGTGATCGGAGGTCGGTTGTGCGGACTCCACGTCGTCTCATTTGGGTGAGGCATGCCCCCGTGATACGTTCCTGTTGCATTTTGGGGAGATGTAACCATAGTACTAGGAAACGTTCCTTGTGCAGTTCCGGGAAACGCCCCTTGCGTAGTTCGAGGAAACGCCCCTTGTGCAGTTCCAGGAAACGCCCCTTGCGTAGTTCGAGGAAACGCCCCTTGTGCAGTTCCAGGAAACGTTCCCTGTGCAGTTCCAGGAAAGATCCCTTGCGCAGTCCCAGGAAAAGTTCCTTGGGCAGTTCCAGGAAACGTTGCTAGTGATGTCCCCGGAAATGTTTCAGATTGAGCCCCAGGAAACGTTTCTGATGAAGGCTGAAACAACGTACCAGACATACCCCACATATTCTCATCTCGGTCAGGCATAGTTCCGGGGTACATTCCAGGTAAGTTATTGGAAAATGTAGCTGAAGGTGTGCTAGGGAATGTTTCTGGTGTTGCTAGTGGTGCGTTGCTAGTCGTACCCCAAGCATTTATACCTACAGGAGGTACATTCCCAGGGTACACTCCAGGTACCTCCGTGGGCGACATACCTGTAGGTGTCCTTGGAAATGTATGTGGTGTTGCCTGATTTGTGTTTCCAGCTGTACCCCACATGTTTACACCTGCAGGAGAAACATTCCCAGAGTATACTCCTCCTTCATAATTCATTCTTGGATTAAAAGCATCAATACGACGAGGTTGCCCTGTTTGATTGTTTGGACCTAGATATCCATGAGAAATTTCTCGATTGGTTGTTGGTTTTCGACCTTGATCCTTCGTATTTGCAAACGTATACCCTGCGTCATTTTCTTGCGGAACTTTAAAATGGGTAATGATCGCTTTGCCGAAACATGAAAAACGAACGAGTAAAGTCAGAGATCCTATGATTATCCCCCTATCGTCCAATATAGGATAAATATCATTTAATGACTTAGAAGCCTCGTCATTTCCGGTGACGCCGTTCAACATATCCATGAAATCATTACCTAAAATAATGCAGCACGTCCCTATGATGACAGGTGGTGGTTCATCCTTGTGTCGAAGCACGATTGCTCCTAACATGAGGCACTTCGTGTTCGGTGGCAAACAGCTCATAGAAAAGAAAAAAGATTTTCCATTTTTGAAAACGATCTTGGACGCCTTATCGTAAATCGGTTGAGCTTTGCAGAAATCCTCTTCGCAAACTTCAATGACAGGAAAGTCCAAAAACCTGAAACGGACGCACGTTTGCTGTAACAAATCCAACGTAGTTTCAGATAAATCGATTTTATCATAATCGAACTTTACACTGTCCACTAGAAATTCGAGAAGATATAATCTTTGTAAGTTATCGTTTTTAGTTAAATCTATCGGCATTCCCTATCCTTCGCTTGTACTTTAGCGAATAACTGTTTAATGTTAATTCGTGTATGGTGTAATACTTGCTACCTGTGTGTTAGTAATATAGGTTAAGTGTTTTGTGATAAGATTATAGTTTTTTACATATGTTACATAACTTCTAGATTCATACGTTTGCTTATCAATTAGGTTAAATTCCATTCCTTTCGCACTTATATAATGATCTTATTATATCTGTATTATGTATGATGTATGGTAATGAAAATTGTATAGCATGTATATTGTACATACTGTACAATTAAATCAGCATTTATTGGATATGGACAAAAAGTTAACTTTTACTTTCAACGCTGATTATGTATGCAATAAAGGCATCGCAGGGCTCAATGTCCTGCATATCCATACTTTAATAGAAATTTTAAATTGAGCACAGATAATAAATTATTAATATATAATCCCTGCTTGCGACCTATACTAACATACGCATGCCCAATATTTAGTTATATGTTTAAAACTAATTTTAAAAAATTACAAATATTCCAAATCAAATTCCATAAAATTGCTGGAAATTATGGATATTTCACTAAAGTTAAAGTTAGGCATAAATAATTAAGTATAGCTTATATTAATGTATGTAAACATTTTTTTAAGTGTAAGAACAATAAAAGCCCACTTATAAAAATATATATCTCTCTGATACATAAAAAAGTGTTAATTGGCCATTGAATAGTTTATTGGCGTTGCTTAGCAACGGATCGACGAATTACTTCCCGATTAGTCTCCATCAGTTTAATAACAAATATTTTATAACATCAATAAATCTTAAGGCCATTGAATACTTTAAATTCTTACACAAATAAGAAAAGTTTAATCCATCGATTTTTATATTTTTTTTACAACTTTATTTTACTGATGCAGTAAGTATATAGGATGAATGGTACTAATTGAGATGAATAAATACAAGTAGAGAAACAACCCAGTGACAGTACTCAAATAAAAAGTTCAACTTAGAAGGTAACGAAGCCATCTTCTTTTCAGACGCTTGCACAGTAGGAGAAAAGCCCAAAAACCTGGCCAAAACCTCAAATGACCTTTGACGGGAATGAAAATTGGCTTACAGGGGTTTTCAAGGTCGCTGACTACGAATCTGAAAGCCAAATTATCGTAAACAAAATGGCCGATCCAATATGGCTGACATGAATGTTAAAAAGTTACCTGATGTTGACAAAAATTGGTATATACGGGTTTTCAAGGTCGCTGATTACCAATCCGATATCTATTGTTTATAACTTGCAACAAAGAGCTTACAGCAAATTGTTATAAACAAAATGGCCGAGTATCCTGCTAAATAGATATATTAATATATTTAAAAAAATCATCATAATAAAATAAACGTGAACAGTGTATTCTACGCAATTATTATTTTTATTTCCAAAATACATACGGAACGTTTCAAAAATAGAAAATTTTATTCTTAATCAAAATCGTAATCGGAGTCGGAGTCGGAGTCAGAATCATTATCCGAGTTTGTATCTATTACAACTCCCGGCACGGCTTCAATCTCTGCGCAAAATTCGTCTGCTGCAGCAATCACTTTAGGAGCGATGAACATCGCTACAGCTTCCGGCGACAAACTCTTCAGCTTCTTCTGTGGTAGTCTTCTGACACTTGAAATGTACGGATCAGAAGTAACTAAGAGCCGATGAAAAACATCTTCCATAGTTTTAACCCTGGAACTTTTTCGCGCAAAATCTTCTCGATATCGTTTGATGTCTTTGTTTCGAGCTTCCTGAGCATCTTCGGATAATTGGCCGAATGGTAATAGAGCATGAGTTATTATCACTGGACCATGAATTAATAGTTTGTGCACCGAAGTAGGCATGGAGTACCAAGGGTATAATGCAACGGTCTTTCTTGCCGTTTCAATAGCATACTGTTCAAATCTTTCACAGTTTATCTCGTGGCCACACAATATAACTTGTAGGATTACGTACAAGCGTTTAATAACTTCTTCGTTGACCCCCGTTATCGCAGCGGAAACCGTCGAATTTTCAAAGAATCGCCGAGCTGTGTTGCCATCATTGCTGCTGCCGTATCCAGGCTTTGGGCGATCGATATTTAGACCCAATTGCTTCTTGAATCCTTCTTGAATGGCCCTCTTGCGTTCCAGGGTAATTTTTTTTTCTTCGGCACTTCGAGCTTGCCATTTTTTAATGCCGAGTTTGTAAGACACGTGTAAGCAATACTCGAAGCACCGTATCCACGCGTGCAGCGTCGACAATCCGAACTTCAAATTTGTTTCATTGATCATCATAACGGACAAGACGCACGTTTTCCGCAGGTAACTCTTGTAAATTTCGAAAGCTTATACATTAAACTAAAGGCCGAGACTAGGAGCTTTGCAAAATGTGACAAAATATATAACTTTTCGGACCGTTGAAAATATAAGTTTTCAAAATTATTCAATTTTATTTATGCCGAAGGCTACACTACATTTCAATCATTTATACATAAACTTTAGATTCAACCGATGTAAAAACATGTTCTACATACCTCCAGAAGTCGTATCCATGTTGCAGAATTGAAATTAAACCCGTCACTTTAAAGTTATGGGTTTTTGAAGTCAGCGTTATTTTCGTCTGTTCAGCGCGTGACACGTACACTCTTCACGAACACTAACTGCCAACTGACGCTGCGGCGCAGGTATACACTTAAAGGGCTTTCCCTTCCACAATAGAATGCAGTTACTAGTCCTCTACCTGAATGACTACTCAACTGACCCTATTTCGAAAATTTATTTTTTGGGGTTTTGGCCAGGTTTTTGGGCTTTTCTCCTACTGTGGCTTGGCAGGATTATCAGGAATCGAAGAGGTTGCTAGGTTTGGTACTATTATGTTTGAGTGGGAATAAAGCTTATCATGAAAGTACTGGTATCGAATTCGGGCCAAATCAGCAAAAAATGGGACATTAAGGTCAATATGGATCACTTTGTTCGTTACAGGTAAGGAGCGTTGAGTGTTTTACGAAGGATTTTGGATTGTAAGGATTGAATACGAGAGGCATTTGATGGCTTATTGAAGCCTAAAAGCTCTACTCCGTATGTCCAAATAGGTCTGATAACTGGCCATATTAATGTGACCACTGGATAGATTCGTTCTTGTTACATGTTTGCATTACCTTTTTGTATGCGTAATGATGTAAATCGAGTTTAAATATTAGTTTTATGGGTAAGTTAGTTATCTGATAATAATATGAAATTGAAAAAAAATAGTTTGGAAAATAAATCTTTATTTTTTTTTATATTTTGTGGTGTCACCCTATTTTACATATTGATGAAAAAAACTAGTTGAATCAAAATAGTTGAAATATATGATACAAATAATAAATCAATAATAAACTTACCGAATCTGACTTGTACTTATTGAAAAAGAAACAATAAATCCACAACAATTTTAAACACAAATTATGCACGCCGTCATTCGTAAAACAAAATGTCTGTACTAAAACCAATGATGCCATTACTAAAAAAAAAAAAATAGTTTAAAAAACTTATAACAGTGTTTCCATTACTTAAACAGCAATTTATTAAGGCACGCGAAAGTATATAAAAAAATTAGGAAAAACAAAAAGAAAATAATCTTTCTTGGTGGTCACATTAATATGGCCAGGAACTGTATGTGAGTCTTTCGTAATTAATTAGAAGCTCAGAGAGTTTGTCTAGTGAATATTGAAGAAACCTGAAACGACGAGCTGTTTCTTGTCAGTCTCAGATGAGGATCCAAGTTAGATTAATATTTCAATACAGAGAACACAGTTAAATAAAATTAAGCCATTTTCAAATAAACCATACATTTTTTTATCCTATACCAGGTCCTAGATCCTATACGATCCATCTCCGGCACAGTGTCCATCTATGGCCAAACCACGTTGAACACACCGGTTCCCGTCAGATCACCGAAGTTAAGCAACATCGGGCGTGGTTAGCACTTGGATGTGTGACCGCCTGGGAAAAACAGGCGGTAACCATCTGGGGAAAAACCGCGTGCTGTTGGCATCTAAAGTGCACAAAATTAATACATAGCTGGCTGTATGGATGAAAGAAAGAATCCAAGCCAAAAAAAAAAAAAAAAAAAAAAAAAAAAGTTGATACCATGTACTGAGGTAAAGACTGTATTGTTTCATGGACAAGGGTTGTGCAAGGAGGAGATTTCCTAGATCTCACTCTACCTCTCTAGATTTTTCCCTTATTTTTATTACTCACTTTAATGAGGCTGGGTACAGTACTAGAATCATATAGAGCCATTATAGATCCTATATAATCCATCTCCGGCCGCTAATTGACTAGATAAAGTCAATAGATTAGTCAATAGTCATTAGTCTTGCCAGCAGCAGGATTTTCGGCAAGGCAAGTCAGTGCTCTACCACTCAGCCACTCCGTTTCCTAAGTGTCTACAGTAATACAATTAAATTAACAACTTGTAAAATTGGGTTTGATAAAGTAAAATATAAAATAAATTTAATTTTTAAATTGTTATGCTTCTCATCAGTACATAATAAAAAATAGAAAAATCATGAAATTGTCATCATTACAAAATAAAAAATCATAATATTGAAAATATATGATAAATAATAAGTAATGAAATTCATAAGCAATCATTTTAAAATCATTTAAGTTTAATTATCGTACGATGAAATGTTCACGATAAATAACAGATTATTGTTAGTAAATAAATCATTACTCATTACATATCAGATATTTAAAATGTCATCCATCATATGAAGTATCAATGATAAACATCAGATATTTGAAATTTAATTGATTATTATGAATCTTTAACCATATAATTTCTAGATTTTTTTATCAATTCCATAATTTATTTATCAATATTTTATTATATTTATGTCATATTTTATTTATCAGATGATTTAGCAAAATAATTTTAAAATAAAAAAATATCATGTTGGTTGACTATCATAGAAATCAGATATTTGAAATCTTAATTTATCACTCTAAAATATTTATTACATTATTTAAACTATGATAAGTTCTTGAATATTTAACATTGTAATAGTCGGGTACCATCCACCCTTATTGCATGTACATTCCTTTACATGCTTTTGTGCATGTCGATTTAGAGATAGTTCCTTTCATCTGTGCATGTTAACATGCAAAATGTAAATGACTACATGCAGCAAACAGCTTTCTTGATTCTAACTTGGGTGTAAAAGACACGTAACAAAATCATTATAGAGTTTTAATATTTATGGACGCCAACGACAGCAAGAAAACCGAATAATAACACAAAAGTCAAAAGTACATTCCACCATTAACCCATTAAGTACACCCCATGTATTAGAACGGAGGTAAAATCATTAAAATTGAAATTTCCCATTGCTGTTGAAGATAATTATCGATAATTTTTTGATAATAATTAATTAAGAACTTATTTCAATGCCCACAAAAATCCTGTTTCATTCTAAAGATGGTTTTAGTTTACCGATTTACTAATTAGTCAAAAACAACTCTTGAATTTAAATATTTGTATTGTAAAAAAAAATCTATTGTCTGTGGATGATATACGCAACAAAATCATTAAAAAATAAATTATTTATTAATTATGTTTGTTATGATAATGTTGCAATTTTATGAATATGTATTATAAGCTTGTGAAGGTTTACTGACTTGGTATGGTAAACACACATCGCGTCATAAACACACTTTAGTCATTATTCTCATAAAACTTCAAGTTCCAACATGATCCAATTAGGACTCCCATCAGTAGCATAGGCCGATTAGCCATAGAAGCATCATGTGATGTTAAATGAATAAACAAACAAAAAAAGGATACTATTGTAAATATAAGGAAGAAATAGTTGGGGGTGCAGTCAATAAAAACACCTAAATAAGTGTAACTTATTTATTGTGTGCCGACGTTTCGGCCTACAATGTAGGCCATCTTCAGGGCTAAGAGAGAGAAACAAACAGAAATATATAAAAACGTTGCAGTAACAAGAATATAGTGACAATTAATGTGGTAAAGTGGTACAAGTGTGGAAATTAAAATAGTGACTAGATATGATGAAATAGTGAATAGATATGAAAAATAAAGATAATGAATATAAGAGTGGTTACGGAATATAATAAGCTTAAAATAGTGATAGATAAAAATAAAATTGTAGATGATGAACAGAAATTCAAATAGTGACAGATATAATAATTAAAGAATACGAATATAAAATAGAGAAAATAAATGTCCAGAAAGGATGAAATGTAAACATAATATAAAGGGAAAGAAAAATGAGGAGGTAAACGGAAAGATACAAAATGAGAAGATTAAAATATAGAAAAAGGGGGTGGGGTATGAAGGATTTAGAAAAAACTAGTTTAATTATAGATATGGATATGATACCAGACATGAGGGGTTACATAGGTAAAATGTAATAATACAAGCATATATAGAAAGAAAAGGTTGATAAATTTCAAAAATTAAAAATTGAAAATAGTGTTTATAACTATGGACTCTAAAGTATGAAAAGAAAATAGAAAATATAAGTAAGGGAAGTTAATATATAACTGTAAACAGTTAGAAAGAAGTGGCATTAATACAAAATAAGATGTGAATATAACATAAACATATAGAAAATAGGTAAAGAAATACAGTAGATGAAATATATGAGGCTAAATAATAATGAACTCTATGCTATTAACATATGATGGATGCCAAAAGTAGGTGTGAGAACAGGTGCGAAGAAAGGTGAATGTGAAAAGGATGGAGATAAGATAAATACTAAGATATGTACTAACCGAATAAAACACGCGGCGGCTAGGCGAGCTATGGCCCAAGTGAAAAATACGTTAGACCTGGCGGAAGCGATAACCGCGATCTCTGACGGCCAAAAAAGTAATGACAAAGAAGGGGGAAGAGGAAATTTTTCATTTTTCTTTCCCTTTATATTATGTTTACATTTTATCCTTTCTGGACATTTATTTTCTCTATTTTATATTCGTATTCTTTATTATTATATCTGTCACTATTTGAATTTCTGTTCATCATCTACAATTGTATTTTTATCTATCGCTATTTTAAGTTTATTATATTCTGTAACCACTCTTATATTCATTATCTTTATTTATCATATCTAGTCACTATTTTAATTTCCACACTTGTACCACTTTACTACATTACTTGTCACTATATTCTTGTTACTGCAACGTTTTTTATATATTTCTGTTTGTTTCTCTCTCTTAGCCCTGAAGATGGCCTACATTGTAGGCCGAAACGTCGGCACACAATAAGTTACACTTATTTAGGTGTTTTTAATTACTGCACCCCCAACAATTTCTTCCTTATATTAGAAGATACAGTCGACCAATTCTTCTCTAATATTGTAAATATATTTGTATTTCTTCAACAGCTAATAGATAATAAGTGTAAATCACTCCGCAAATTGCTGTTGGTATATTCGAAGCCACAATATGATATCCATAAAATAAACTCATATTTTAAAATTCAGTTGAATTTTTTAAAACGAAAGTGACAATCTCTTCTCATAATACCTATTCAGAGTCTAAATGTAGAAATAAATAGCATAAAGGTAGTGAATAGATTTAGGATATATAAAGAAAAGAAACCTAGAATCCAGATAGCTAATGGAAAGATCTAAACGTAGATTTGAATGAGTTCCTAAGCTATCTAGCCTGCATCAACTAGATTGAAGGTCAGTCAAGAAAAAAACGACTTTTTGCTCGTTAAGAGATTTAGTCCAAAAGGTCAGGAAGGGATTTCCTAGCTTGAAGGAAGATTAAAATTGAAGCAAAAAATAATTAATTAGGTACACTTACCTCTCTTATTCAATTTTTTTTAACTTTAAAGATATGATACTTAGTAAACTTGAAGATTAGATGCCGCTGTAACCAATCTCGGGGTAAATATCTAAGTAGGTACTTATTCCGTAGATTGGTGGTGGGTGTAGTGAGGTGTAGTCCCGTCAAGTAAAGTCACGTTAGGTTATTTCTACGTTGAGATCTTATCTATATTGGCAGTGTTCCCCTCCATTACTTCAAAATAAATAAGTAAAACAATTGTAAGCTGGTACAATTAACTTAGCCAACCGATGTTTTTATTATGATATTAGAATATGGTATAATGAAGGTTACATTAGCCTTCTAATATAAAACGAAATTATGCCAGTTGTCAGTTTAAGACGGGGAAGAATGTTTTGGGTAGTAAAGAAATATTATACTAATATTTTATTAAATATTATATTTTGATATTTTATTAAAAATTCAGCAAACCGATTCAGGTAAAAGTTGTAGTTATTCAGGCCTAGTTTGAAGAAACTAAAAAAAACATTATCATTATCATTATAACATATCAATATCGACCTTCAAAAAATGTAGTTTCCTCTTGACCCCCACTAACTTTTAATTTTTCTGAAATGTACAATCCAAAACATGGAAAAAATGTATGTAAAAAAAAACATATTTTTATATTTCATAGTTTAAGTAGAAAAAGCATTCAAAGTTGACTACTTTAGTATACCTCCTTTACGAGGAAAAGTAATGCAGCATTAAGTTATTTTATTTAAGAGTTTTTAGTCGAAATAACTTACTAATCAAGCTATTTTGAATCTTTCAGAAAATGTCTGGACATTTAAAAATCTTCTGTGAAGACAGCATACTGAAGTAGTGAGCTTCAGATACTTCTTCTACTTGACCTATGAAAGATAGAAAAAAATGTTACATACATTTTTTCCATTTTTTGTATTGTACATTTCGGAAAAATAAAAATAAGCTCAGAGTGAAGTTTTGTAAAAGGTGTGTGAAATGTTAACGTTAAATGGTGCTTTTTTATTTACAGGTAAGACTTAAGGTATAATGAGTTTGTAAATCAGTTACAGGAAGTTATAGTTATGATAAAAATAAATTTACCTTTTTTTACAGAGAGAAACTCAGTTGTTTTTATTTTATGATTTAAAAACTCATTATAAAAAAAATAAACTCATTCTTACCTTTAAAAAAAGAAAAAACATTTAAAGTCAATATTTCACACACCTTTTATAAAACTGTTTTCTTTCAAGTAAATAACAAGACACAATAGGGGGTCACATGTGGTCTAGTGGTTAGCGTAACAAACTACTAATCCCAAGATCGCGGGTTCGTAGCCCGGCAGGTGGCCCTAGGATTTTTTAAAGGGAGTAAAAAATCCTTAGTTACGCCGTCCTTCGGAAGGGACGTTAAACGGGGGTCCCGAGCCTGTACGATGTCAGGTACTCGTTAAAAATCCATATCCTAATTAAACCTGGATAGGCAAAATTTAGAGCTCCTACTGTAGCATCGCCCGATTAGCCATAGCAGTAAAAAGTGACGTTAAATGAACAAACAACAACAAACAAGACACAAATAGGAATAACCTCCCCGGTTCTTCTCTCACGGCTGTTACCATGGCAACCGTATCTGACGCAATGCAATGAAAGACGTCTAGTGTACGTCTGTTACATATATATATGTATATATATATATATATATATAATCTTTCAATATAAAAAATGTGTTTTCCTTAGATCCTTAAAAAAAGCTTCTATAAAATAATTTTTAATAAACATAGATATTCATAACAATATAGAAATACTAGCTTATGCCCACGGCTTCGCTCGCGTGGAATTAGGCCTCCCACATAAAGTTTCGTTTAGGATCATTTTAAATAAATAATTTAATTATTTTTTTAAAATATAAGTTACTCATTCATCCAAAACTTCAAAACTGACGGATTCTATACAACCTTTGAACCCCTATTATATAGGAAACCCTTTGGGTGGAATTATCCAAATTTCTTTCTTAAACTATACAAAAAAACTATCTACAAATTTCAAGATGCTAAGTTCCTGATTTGCCTTTATTTATGTACTATAACGGGGGGGGGAACGTGCCCCCGTGCCCCCACATAAATCTGCCCTTGCTGTAGCATTGATGTATAACCTATTTTACTCAATAAGTTTCATCGAAATCCGTTCAGTAGTTTTTGCGTGAATTAGTAACAAACAATAATACAAACATTCACATTTATAATATTAATAGGATATCAAAACGATAGTTTCACTCATGTTCTTTCTGTTATTTAAACAATTATGATCATGTGATTTGCCTTTATTTATGTACTATAATGAATTCTCCACAGTACATAAAAACTGTAGGGGGGGCACATGCCCCCATGCGCCGCCCCCCTAAATCCACGCTTGATGTAGCCTATGTGTTATTCTGATGTATAACCTATTTTACTGTACAGTTTCATCCAAATCCATTCAGTAGTTTTTACATGAATGAGAGACAAACATACAAACTTTCACATTTATAATATTTGTAAGATTTATTTATTTCAAAAAAAGTATTAAAAATTCCCTACACTCTTCGACATTCCAATATTAATTACCAAAATACTAATTTTGTTTTTATATTGTGACTAGTAGATATTATTTATTATTCCAAAGACGACCATGAAAAAAAAAATGTAGATTTGTTAGAAGAAAGGCCTTTAAATAGTACAAAATATTCAACACCATCTCGAAAATCAATTACCAATTATTTTTTAAGTGAAAACTTCTTTATTTGCCTTTAGCGACTTTTGGTAGGGGATAAACTTGTAGCCTATCGTCAGCAACATGCTCGAGACTAGCGACACTTTGCGGCCTATGCATGATTTACATAATACCTTTTAATCAACTTTAGTATAAAGGTTAGAATTTCATTGATATAAGAATAATAATATTTATATAAAAAGTCTTTTAATAGTAGACCAAAGGAAAAATGCTAACACGTGACTTTTACACTTCGCTGGGAACATGTACTTCTGTCCGATTCAATGAAACCTTGAAACCTTCCTACCTATTTCCGACACAGTACGATACCTTGGCTTCCTTCTAGACAAAAGACACATGGAATCATACCAGACTCAAAAGACAACAGCTTAAGAGACGATTCAGCCAACTATACAGATTGCTACGTAGGGCCTCCCATCTTTCAATAGACAATAAACTAATAATATACAAGACGATCATCAAACCTATCTGGACATATGGACTGGAACTGTGGGGGACCGCAAAAAAATCGAATATCAGACGCATTCAATCCTTTCAATCCAATGTCCTGAAAACTATTGTCAATGATCCTTACTATGTCTCCAACAAAACCCTCCACAATGATCTCAACATTCCTTTCGTCCTCGACCTCCTCCCTAATAAATTTTCAAACCTTCACCAAAACCTTGCCTGTCATCCCAACCCCCTGGCTCATTCATTACCCCGTTCCACACATCCATATAACCCACCCCGCCGTCTAAACCGGCAATGGCCCCGTGACCTGATATAATAATGCTATTTGGAGTAGTGGCACTGGCGAGATTCTCCACTCATGACCTGTACCATATGTGTGAAGCGTCCTTAACCAGCTTCCATTGGCGTTTAATGCCAGTGACGCGGCTGGGAAAGGGGGCTGGGGCCTCCCGGACTCCTGCTTTGCCCTCATTCCTGGGGAAGAAGCTCAGTTCGGGGACCCCAGGCATATTGTAAATAGGGTATGAATATGTACAGTATATTTTTTTTTATTTTTATTTTATTCTATTATATATATATATTTTTTTTATTTTACTCTATTTTATTATCATTTTCGCATTAACTTCTTATAATTACCGCATGTATAATATTTATTTATTTTATTTTGTTTAAATCATTGTTTTGTTATAAAATGATTGTAAGTTACATAGCACCATTACTTATTGCCCACAAGTGGCAGTTTGTAATGTTTCAATAAAGTGTTAAAAAAAAACCGGTTGAAGTTTGTTTGTTTGTTTATTTGGGCTTTAAGGCGTAAAACCCCAGGGTCATCACCGCCGGTTGAAGTTTTAGTTTATTTGTTAAAACATTTTATGTGTAATAGTTAAAAGTATTCTTTTTTTTTTTGTTGAACTTAACGATGATAATTCTGCTAAAAACGAAAATATAATCCATATGTAAAGACAAATACAATGTATAAATAATATATTTTTAATATATATTTAAAATATATATTTTTAAATATATGGCCGGGATGATAATTTATTTTTATTAATTGTTATATTATAGCATATCCAAGTCTATTTGAACCTTTTCCAAGTCAACTGTTACCTTTTACAAATCAAATGATACCCTTTCTAAGTCACAAGCAACCCTTTCCAATTCAAATGTAACTCTTTCTAAATGAGTTGGAACCCTTTTAAAGCAAATGTAACGCTTTAAAACTCAATCCTAAACGTTTTTATTTCAATTGTAACCGTTTCCAATTCAATTGTGACCCTTGAAAATGTTTTGAAAATTTAACGTGATTTTAAACAAACAGTGTTATTTTTCTTTCTCCTTAGGAATAAACACTTTTTTTTTTGTGATAATGTTCAGTTCAGTTTATATGTTTTCATTTTTTTTTATTACTTACTTCTTGAGAAAAAAAACAAAAATTTAAAACATTTTTAAAACGTTTTAAATTGTTTCCTTTATTTTTTTTAAAACAGGAGGAATATTTGTTAAGTTCAGATTACATGTTTTTACTGGTTTAAAATAAACTTTCTCAGAAACAAAAAATCAACTATTTCCCTCATTTTGTCCTAACAAGAGTTGTGAAGAAAAAGATTCTGTTGATTTATTTTATAAATAAATTATAAATAATATAACTACTAATTAATTAATATTTAAATTATATTATTAAATATTTAGTCTTGAGCTAGTGCATCCCATCATGTATTTAAATACACTACTTGAAAATGTACATAATTACTATTTCGAGTGTCGATAGATGTGAAAAACAAACTAATGTAAATTAATAAATTTGAAATTTAAATAATTCAGTCTATAATTGATTTATAATTATTAAAAAAAATAATACAGTTATTTCAAAGTTTTGAATTTTCACTTTTGTCTTCATGACTGCCGATTTAGATTTGTATTATATCGTGAATAATAGTTTCAACAATAATAATATTAATTGCCTTGAGATATAATATCAGAGAAGCCTAAAGTGAAATTAGTTGCTGCAATTGTGTTGAAGCAAGCCTGCCTTGACTGCCGTTTGATCTGCCAAGGCACAACAACTGCGATCAAAGGCAGCTAAAACTGACCGAGTTAGTCGGAGCAGGCCGTTCAGGTTGCCTCCACGCTCTGATAATTATTAGAGACAACCTTATATTATAATCTAAGCTACGTTTAGAACTCATGATATAGAGTGTTGTAATTACTATATTAATATATGTTTTTACATATCATCAGTTCTTCATCGATTAAAAAAAAAAAGCTTATGATTCCATCGACCGTCAAATGACGTATAACATACTGATTGATCAGGCTATATCAAAGAAATTAGTAAATCTGACAAGGATACATATGAGCTTTAGGTAACTATACCACTGCTTGTAGCTTTTGACATATCATAAAATGGCCGCTATATTTTATTGTTACGTCGGCACGTACTTCACCTCAGCCTCCATCTCTATACTACATTATACACAACCGACTTCTATACTTTATATTTTGCCATACTTCCAAATGTTTGTTGAGTCGTTCATTTCTTCACGAAAGTATTTCTGAAATATATACATTTCCCATTATTAGGCTGTTTTTTTTTCGTAATATAATTAATTATATTATTAACATTAATTCATTCATCGGTTGTTTCTTCTGGTTTCGGCCGTGTAGTCAATGTAGTGGTTATAGGGTTACGGTTTGCCAAAGATAGAAATAGTAAAAAAACTACTAAACCCAAAATCGCGGGTTCGTAGCCCGGCAGGTGGCCCTAGGATGGGAGTTCCTTAATATGATAAAAATCCTTAGTTACGCCGTCCTTCGGAAGGGACGTTAAACGGGGGTCCCGAGCCTGTACGATGTCAGGTACTCGTTAAAAATCCCTATCCTAATTAACACATCTGCGCCAAGCCCCAAAATCGCGATTTACTCATTCGGGCCAAAATATTTTTTTATTATCAATTATCAATTTTCCGTGTGTGCACCGGTGATCGCGCGGCTCCAGTAAGTAATTTTAAGTAATTTTTAATTAAGGTTGCCTGTGGATATGTGAACACGCGGCCCAAACGAGTACTCAGGTCGTGCGCACCGGTGCCGCACATGGCGTTAATGTGTTAAACCTGGATAGGCAAAATTTATAGCTCCCACTGTAGCATCGTCCGATTAGCCATAGCAGCATAAAGTGGTGTTAAATGAACAAACAACAAAAATATCTGGCTTTTAATTAGAATTTAAAAACTATTCGTTTGGAATACAAAAAATAAATATCGATACCCGACACTAAGTACGGTTAGTAGCAGAGAAAATGGGAAAAATTGGAGATGCTGTTGTAGGAAGGAATCTATGGTAACTTTGGTAAAAACATAATTCGCGAGGAAATAAATGCTCAAAATGCTTGTTATAATTTGGTCTCGACATTACAAAGCTCGCGTATTTTTTTTCAGAAATCTATAGTAAAACTAGCATTCTTCCAACTTTTTTTGGATATGAAACGTAGCCACGAACTCTGAAGGATGATCTACGTCTTAAGGTATTTCTTTAGCCGCGGACCTACCATATACTACTCGCCAGATGGAACGAACCAATCCTTGCCTCTTAGATACTGGGCTTTATTAATATACTTTACCGCCAAAACGAAGGAGAGGGGAGAGCGACGCTATGAGTCCTCACTCGCTGCCTGACTGGCCTGGATCAACGACCATCGCACACTGCCGCTTATCACTCCGCTTTCAAGCCGCTATTCCTATGAGAACGTCCAGAGGTCTTAAAGCTTGTCACTCGCCCGAAGCTATGCTGAGATGCTAATTGGGTATACATCACACAAATTGTAAGTCACATTTCATTATCATAAGGCCTCAAATTGTCAACTAATTCTTCTCTTGATGATCAACGTATTACATGGTACCAACCGGACAGTTCAAGTTAATTCATGATATCATACTCATTGCTCCTTCATGCCGTGATCACTGGCGAAGATAATAATAATTCGCACATCTTCGCGCCTTATTGAAATCTTCATTATAACGTTCAGGTCCATTTTGTTGTTATTATATCTTTGGCCATTATGCTAGCATGGAGCATTTCTGTTATTGTTAATTATCGCTCCCATTCATGTTAATCATTTTTTTCTTCAACAAATTACTTTTGTTCATTAGATCGCTAAGTTGCATGATTAGTCTTAAGTTAATCTTCTAGAAGCTATTATTAATTTTTATCTTTTCTTACATGTATATTTAATAGTATTTAAGAAAAGATATCTCGCATGTTATTCAAATTAATAAATCAAACGCTACGTTAATATCAGAGATTTCTTTGCAAATTCCCGCTATTCTTCAATTGAATTCAGTCTAATACATCAAAGAAACAGTTTTCCTAAAAAAGGTTTGTGTAGAATATTCGTTCCGAGAAAGGATGATACAACTGAAGAATTTAAGTGAGTATACGGTGCGGAATCGTGAAACCTGTGTCCGGTAAATATTTTGATATAGTGATAGCGTTAAAAGATTATGTTGGGCTTTCGTAAATTCGTTGGGTTCGGTAAAGAGCGAATTTCTAAAAAGTTAATAAGTGCTGTGCCGACTGGGAAGCGTCTAAGGGGTAGACCAAGGCGTAGGTGAGGGATTATCACAAGTCTATATTTCATATTACCTAATGAATGATAATTTATCACGTTATCTCATGATCATTTTTATCAGTGTGTACATATTTTTTTAATTTTTATTAAACACTTCATTCAGAAATTACAATCTGCCACTTGTGGGCAATAAGTAATGGCGCTATTATGTAGCTACAACCATTCCATAACAAAACAAAAAAGTGGTATAAACAAAATAAAATAAGTGAATGTAATAAAATACATACATACGCAAACATATATACATGCCGTAATAAAAGGAAAATAATGAAAAATGATAATAAAATAAAAATAAAAATAAATAAAATAATGTACACATTCAAACCCTATTTACAATTTGCTGGGGTCCCCGAACTACCCCAGGGATGAGGGCAAACCAGGAGTTCGGGAGGCCCCTGCCCCCTTTCCCAGCCGCGTCCCTGGAATAAACTCCAATGGAAGTTGGTTAAGGGCGCTTCACACACACTTAGGTCGTGAGTGGAGAATCTGGCCAGTACTCCAAATAACATTATTATAACAAGTCTCGGGACCATTGCCGGTTTAGACGGCAGGGTGGATTGTATGGATGTGTGTATGGAATGACAGGCAAGGTTTTGGTGAATGTTTGAGAATTTAGTAGGGATGAGGTCAAGGACGAAAGGAATGTTGAGATCATTGTTGAGGGTTTTATTGGAGACATAATAAGGAGCGTTGACAATAGTTCTCAGGACTTTGGATTGAACGGATTGAATGCGTCTGATATTCGATTTTTTTGCGGTCCCCCACAGTTCCAGTCCATATGTCCAGATAGCTTTGATGATCGTCGTGCACATAATTATAAACAGAAGTGAGTAAGAAGAAAATCTATTTATTTTCAAATGGGATGTAACTGCTTGGATATACATACATACATACATAAATACTAGAACTTACAACTTCCAAAACTAGCTTGGACTTTTAACTATACAGAAATATACTAAGTTATGAACTAAAATAGTGAATACTCTGATCATCCATGCTATACTCTAATTTTATCTCATCCCTCTTTTCTGTTATACAATACTTTAGAGCAGTTCCTGTAATTCCTGAGGTTATGAAACTATCCGATAACTATATTTTAAATTATCCGTCCTCTGTTATCCTTAATTAATGCCCCACTGATAGAACAGACTTGGGACTACATCACCGAACGTTAAACTTGGAATCATAAGAGATTAAAAGACAAAAAACTGCTCGCTATTTCAGGCCACTTCAACACTTACTAGACAAACTCTCTAAGCTCCCAATTAATAACAAAAGACTCATATTCATGACAATTATAACAAATATTTGGACTTACGGAGGAGAGCTTTGGGGCTCCATTAAGCCATCGAATTCCTTGTAATCTAAAATCCTCAACGCTCCTTACTTTGTTACAAAAAAAGTAATCAATGATGACCGTAAAGGTCTATTTTTTCTGTCCTCACTACGTTCGCTGATGTCACATGTGTATTATCAGTAAATAAGGATCCATTTGTTGCATCCCAAACTCTTCAATCCCATATCTCAAACCTTCAAGAATGGTGTCAAAATTGGAGAATTAAAAGAAATCCTAACAAATCCAACCGATTACCTTCAATCTTCGTCGTAAACCTACGGATTCCTGCAACTGTATCCTTTAATAACATTCCACTGATCCCTGTCGAACAGATACGTTATCTAGTACTCCATCTGGACAAACGTCTCACTTGGAATCCTCATACAAGACTGAAAAGACAAGAAACTGCTCGATGTTTTCGCCTACTTCAACATTTACTGGACAAACATTCAAAGCTCCCAATTGGTTACAAAAGACTCATTTACATGACAGTTATCAGACCTATTTTGACTTACGGAGGTGAGCTTTGGGACTCTACTAAACCATACAATTCATCTCGTATCTAATCCTTACAATCCAAAATCCTTCATAAAATCCTCAATGCTTCTTATTATGTCACAAACTAACTCATCCATCATGATCTTAATATCCCATATATTGCTGGTTTGGCCCAAACTAGATACCTATCCTTCCATGAAAAGCTCCATTCACACTTGAATCCGCTAGTCTCTCAACTTGCATCCCATAATATTCCTGATAACCCTCCGAGGCTTCTGAAAAGAAAATGGTCTCGAGACCTTCTACTATAGAAATTTATGGGAGTGTTATCAATGGATAGTTTCTCCACAAATACTTTTTTTTCATGTTCTTTGTTCATAAAGCAGATTTACTTGATGTAATATAATTAAAGTTGTAAATATCAATAAATTAGTCTATTCTCTCAAAGTTCCATTTATTGCAGACTTTGCCCGAACCCGATATGAAACCTTTCATGACAGACTTCATTCCCACTCAAACCCACTAGTTTCAAACCTAGCTACTTTTTTATTTCCTGATAATTCTCCGTGGGATCTGAAAAGAAAATGGTCTCATTAATTAATGCAGTGCTCTAATCATTGGGCTACTACTTCAATTCCCGATAATCCTTCCAGATGTCTTAAAAGAAGATCGTCTCGTGATCTTCTAAGTTAAATTTGTTATTTGAGGATTACCAGTAGGTTATATCTCCAACTTATTAACGTAGTTATTTTATCCAACACATCGCGTATCTTATCATTGTATTTACTTGTTGCACTTTTTTCTGTATTGGCTTACTAAGGACCACGTCACTTTAACTGTCTTTTTATTATTTCTTCTTGATATTCGCCCAGTACACCCTCGTTCGTCGGCGATGCTGCTCCCTTCTTTCTTCCGCTTATTTCTTTCCCGTCTTCAGCTTTAGTTTTTCTTGAGAGCCCACTTAAGAATCCAGTTTCATTCTGAGACGGTTACTTTCCAAAACATCTTTGTAGGTAATCTCCACCCCCTGTAAATATCTCTCTACCATATCGAACAAGGCGTTCGTACTTCTTTCCTTTCAATTACGTAAAAATTGTTCAGTCTAAAGGTTTTATTAATAACAAGTGGTCATAAAATGCAATTCTCATTTTTCTCGTAACATTTTTGGATGAGTGTACAACTCACTATTATGACGTCGTCTATATTCACCTTTACTTTAATTGGGCCAAGAATTTTCCGTAAGATCTGTCTTTCTTTGTCTCAGAAGAAATCTCTAATTTTTCTATCAGCCCTTTCTTATTCATAGTTAGGCATTCTGCAGTATATAAAACCTCCGGTCGTGTAACAGATCAATAATGCCCATATTGCATAACCGGCTAAACTCTATAATACAATACTCTAGTATTTTCTGGTCTCTCTTCTGTCAATTTTTTAGAGCAGGTAAATATACACTAAAACAAGAGGGGAAATTAAGAACGTTTACAATAACTCTTTCCGGAGTAATGAACCTATTTCACTAATGTAATTCTTATTAATTCACGAAACTAACCGATAACTATATTTTAAATTATACGTATGTCTCCCCGTCATTCATTACCCTTTAATAAAACCCTAACTGATTCCTGTAAAACATTAGGACTACAGTTTGATCCTAACTTGGAATCAAACTAGACGAAAACGAAATGAAACTGACATCCCTTTCCGACTACTTCAAGACTCACTAGGCAGATGCTCTAATCTGTTAATTAATTACAAAAGACTCATGCATAGTATTATTATAACAAATATTTAGTCTTATGTAGTAGAGCTTTAGGGATCTTGGATATTTAAAAAAAAATACTTGTGAAGAAACTACCCATCAGTAAGACTCCAATAAAGTCTCGAAGCCATCTTTTTTTCAGACGCCTCGGAGGGTTATCAGGAATATTATGGGATGCAAGTTGAGAGACTAGCCGCTTCAAGTGTGTATGGAGCTTGTCATGGAAGGATAGGTATCTAATTTGGGCCGAATCAGCAACATATGGGATATTAAGATCATGATGGATGAGTTAGTTTGTGACATAATAAGGAGCATTTTACGAAGGATTTTGAATTGTAAGGTTTGGATACGAGATTAATTGGATGGTTTAGAAGAGCCCCATTGCTCAACTCCGATATCTGTCAAAGTAAATAAGTCTGTTGTAATTAATTGGGGGCTTACAGCGTTTGTCCAGTAAATGTTGAAGAAGGTGAAAACGTCGAGCAGTTTTTTGTCTATTCAGTCTTGTATGAGGATAGTTGTAAATTTAATTTAGTTGTAAATTAATTTAAGGATAGTTATCATACTTTATATATTTTTATTTTACTAGTTTTTCTTAATTCTTCAAGTTCCAACCTTTTTTTACATGTTATTATTCTCATTTTGTATCTTTGGTTTACCCCCTCTTTTTTGATGTTCCTTTATATTATTTTTACTTTACTATCCTTTCTGTACATTTATTTTCTGTATTTTATTTTATATGCGTTATTTATAATTTATAATTTCTGCTCATTTTCTTTAATTTTATTAAATCTGTCTTATTTTATTATATCTGTCATTATTTTCATTTTCTTTTCATTATCATTAATTTTGTTATATCTGTCTTTATCTTAATTTTATTATATCTGTCACTATTTTATTTTATTTTCATTATCATTAATTTTTTTAAATCTGTCTATATCTTAATTTTATTATATTCTGTCACTTTTTTAATATCTTTAATATCTTTCATCTTCATATCTGCCACTATTTTAATTTTCTACATTACTTGTCATTATATTATTGTTACTGTAAATTTTTATATTTTTTGTTCTGTTACTTTTCTCTCTCATAGCCCTGAAGATGACCTACACTGTAGGTCGAAACGTCGGCACATAATTATAAGTTTATTACTTATTCAGTGTTTTTTTTTACTGCACCCCCCAACTATCTCCTTTACATTAGTTATATAATTCTTAATAAAAATGTATGAAAAAAGAAGAAATCTCTAAAGAATATTATAAAGACGGGGGCACCTCAATAAAAACCTAAACACTAAAAGGCATTTTGGCTCAAAGGATCCCACAAAATAAGGGTTGAAGTTGACAGAAAGAAAAACCTTCAAAGAGACCGAACCAACAAACGCATTGTCGAACAGAAAGGAACCAAACGGAACTTTTATTTCGCGGCGAAAGGGTTTTCACGGCGGGCTCGATAGCGAAAATAATGACATGGCTATTTTAGAAAGAGTATTGCGAAAAAATAAGTTCATTCCCATGACCGGTTGATCCAAAGTGTTGAAACGCTTTGATAGAGGAAATAACTGCTTTGTACCGCTTTCAACTAGTCAACAAAAACAAAAACCGAACCATATAAACAACAATTTGGATAGGGAAAGTTAAAAAATAAAAATTATTTATATATACTAATAATTATTAGTATATATAAATAATTTTTATTTTATTTAGGTCTTCGTAGCAATCACCCTTATAATTATAATTATGAGGGTGATTGCTACGAAGACCTAAAGGCGCCGTATGTGTGGAGAGGTCATTTCATATATGTGTCGACTGTCCAAAACAACCACAGAATCAATCCAGCATATTACATCCGGGTGTCAGGTTCTTGCTGGCAAGGAGTATTTGCTGAGACACAACAATGTGGCAAAAATTGTATATCAAGAATTGTCTATGAAATTAAAAATTGTGGACTGTACCTACCCTGATTACAGATACAGTCCTCAACCAATAATTGATAAAGGGCGCCTCAAGCTTTATTGGGACCAGGCCATGATAACTGATCACACAGTTCCTCACAACAGGCCTGATATTTTGCTGATTCTAAAAGAAGAAAAATGTGCTAAAATAATTGAAATAGCAGTACCGGCAGATGATAACCTCCACGAGGTGGTCGCAAGCAGTTCTACAAGCTTGATAAAGCAAACGTGTTGCCATTGGTTATATCCACGAATGGACTGATTCCAGAAATGGCATCAAACAGCATAAAGGAATTGGATATTCCTTAATTCGAATATTCTGGATGAAATGCAAAAAGCGGTCTTGCTCGGATCTGCGAGTATTGTTCGAAAAGTTATGAATATTTGTAATTAATTCTCTAGCCTAACCCTTGACTTATGCCCGAGTAAGCTCATTTTCCGGTAGAATCCGAAAAAAGTAAATAATACTAATTATAATATATCCTTAATGCAGTAGTACAAGTTAGAGACCGAATTGTTTCTAAGACAACGTTTATGGAGAAAGGATAATAATAGTAATCAATGCTAATTTCACTAATATTGTAGATTTTACCTGGTTTATGCCTGATTATGCATTATATACCTGATTTTATACCTGCATACCTGATTATGCATATTATACATAATATTTTCATCATCGTATTTATTGTATGTTATGAGAAAAGTGAGAATAGCATTTTATGTCAACTTGGTAAGAATGGAAACCAAAATACTAACGAAGCGGATTTTTGCGTATTTAAAAGAAAAGAAGACCAAACCAACCTGGTTCGAAGAGGTAGATAAAGATTTAGAGATGATGGGGATTACCTCCAAGGATGTTCTGGAAAGCAACCGTCCCAGGATGAAGCAGGATACTCACACGGGTTTTCAAGAAAGAAGAGAGCTGTACCGGCGACGAATGAGGGAGTACTGGGTCAATGTCAAGATAAAAAAGACAGTTGAAACGAGTTTGTCCTTAGTAGGCCAATACGGAAAAAAAAAATCCTCAATGCTCCCTTATTTTTATCTATGCATAAAAATAATAAAAATGCTAAATAAAAACCTGTGCCACTACAATCCAGTGGTACAAGTTAGAGACTGAATTGTTTCTAAGGCAACGGTTATGCAGAAGAATAAAAATTGTAATCTAAGCACATTCCTCTAATATAATACACTTTACATATTATATTTTTTTTTTTTTAATTTGTTCCCCCCATGGTATCCCCATGGAGGGACCGTTTATTAATATTAGGACATGCTCCATACTTAAGTAAGCATATTACATGTCATTACATGTGATGTTAATAATTACAGATCAATTTGGTATCATAATTACAGAATACATTTTAGTAAAATTTAACAATACAAGAAATTCAAAATTTATAGTTAGACTAAATTGATAATTTATGAGAATAAAATTAAAATTAAACTTGTAATCCTAAATTATGTAATGAAAAATAAATAAATTTAACAAATATACAAATAAACAAAAATGAAAGATTTTATGATATAAATGATGTAACTAAAAAAAAAAATCAATTCATGAGTTATACATTACGATTAGCGATAGTACTTAATAAAAATGTATACACATATATTTATACTCATAACAGTTAAAATTAAAAATGAAAAACCAGGTATCTGGTGAATTTCCCTTCTTATGTTCTGGAGCTGATCAAAATTTATGTATTTTATAAATGATAATAAGACAGTTTTAAATTTAGAAAAAATTAAATGTTCTGTCTCAGGCCAAGTCCCTCGTTTGAGTATTATGTTTTTTATCAATTTAATTCTTTGTCGGTCGTATCGTGAACAGTCATATAGTATGTGTCTGAAAGTGTGGGTCTGTCCATCTTCATCACATGGGTCTGTTCTTATAATGTTAAATCTTTTCAAATACTGTTTTGTGTTTCCATGTTCTGTTAAAAATTGTGTTAATTTGAAGTCTGAACTGTGTAATTGTTGGTAATTTTCGAGTGTTATGCGAGGAATGTATCAGTGTAGGCTGGGTGATTTTGTCGATGAAGTCCATGTAGTGTTCCATTTTTTAATTGTTTTTTCTGTCAGCTGTTTCTTGAGGTAAGATATTGGGAACTTACTGTAAGAGGGCAAGAGCTCGTTTACATATTATATGTTGACAAATATTGTATATATGAGAAAGAAGATGGTCCGGGTAGAGGTCCAGAAAATTCTTTTATATGGGGGAACTGTTTATTTGGATGCCGACGTTTCGACCCACATTGCAGGTCTTCTTCAGGGCTAAATATACAAGATACAAATAAATTAAAATAATACAAGAACTCTTTATTTGTAAGCCAAAAATGTAATGAATGTATTAACTTTTGATAGGAAATGGAATCTTTAGGTATTGATTTTTGGAGAATCTAGACGGTTTTGAAACAAACATATCTAATACATCATTTCGGACTTAAGAATTTATAAAAAATAAAATATTTTTGGAATGTACTCGATTTTAAACCAAACGCCTCAATTAAAATGCAATAAAAATATAAAATATATTTAACTATTAAAATATACAGGTTATTGTTTTTAATTTTAAGAGAAAAGATTTGTCCTGGCCAGGATTCGAACCGGGGTCCTCCGCATCTCTAGCGCGGAACTCTACCATGGTGCAGGGGATGTGGGATCGGTGAAGAGAATGGAGTTGTATGGCCTGGTTACAAGCTCTGGTAGCTTAGTTGCTATAGTACTGCCGAGGACCCGGGTTCGAATCCCGGCCAGGTAATATCTTTTATTTTCAAAATAAAAATATTTAAATAATCACAAAAATAAAGGGAAAAAAATTAGTTTAAATTATTTCAAAAACGGAAGCTTAAGTCATTTCAGCAACCAGGCTTTCTAATCTGCCTCAATAGGAATATTAAATACATTCACTACACCATCGCTTAAGTATTTCACGCTCAGAATGCTTCAAAGCATTAAAGAGATATCAGATTATTCGTGAAATAAATTGAATTCCAATTAAATCTATAAATATTATAAAACAAAGGCCTCGGCGGCTTCTGTTCGTGGTAAACTCAATAACTACTGCACGGATTTTCACTAATAGATAGAGTGATGCATTAGGAAGGTTTAGATATGTAATTTGTCGAGCTTTTGTAGATTCCTTTGACATATAATGATACAGGTCATTGAGTTATATTCCTCTTTTACAGATCTATAAAAAATTCAGAGATATAGCGTATATATAACGTACTTTTTAAGGATAGCTTACTTAACCTATTTTATTTTCTAAAAAATTTATAACATACAATGCGTTATTTGTAAAGCTACTTTGACGAGTACATCAACTTATATACTTTAGTTACCTTAAGCATTTCATGGGCATTATTAGAATATTTTATACCATATAATTTAAATGAGTGCCTGAGGGGTTATCGCGAAAAATTAACGCGCATGAATATATATTCCTATATAAAGAACTATTTTGTTTTGTTTTTTATGTTTATAATATCTGCATAATAAAGTACATTAGACAGACAAAATATTGTTACGGTCACAGAGAGAAAGACGGGCGCAAGGGGTTAATGTTCCTGCAAGGGATTATGAGCCCCTTTGTCGGCAGAGATAAAAGATATTGTTCTGGGATGTTCCAGATTCTCCCACTCCCTGTCGGCCTTGCCTATTTAAATACCTCCTCGGTGCGAGTGTGGCAGAGAGTATTTAACCAGGCGATGTGATGAACATCTGAATCAGTAATAAGTGTATCAGGAACTGTGACAGTTTGTGAATGTAATTGTGTGTCAGTTTGTTATAATTGGACTTTAATTATTGAACTGTAAGTGTTAATTAGTAGTAGTTAATTTGTTAAGTAGTAGTTGTTTGTTTGGGTTTGTAAGGCATAAAACCATACTGTCATCAATGCCTGTGATAATTTGTTAATACAGTCTTATATCTATGTGTATTCCAATATTTGATTATTGCAATAATAAGATTTTCAGTTTTAATTTAATTTCTCCATTATTCATTTACATTCTTTTAAATGATTGATAATTGTGAATTATGACTTACCTATTTTATGAATTAAACATTTGGAATTTCTAAGAGGGGAAAAATAAATAAATAAAAGATGAACAGATAGATACAAAATAAATAAATAAAAGATAAATAAAAAATTTATATTTGTCTTAATATGTCCACTTCCTTTAAGAATTTCAATACTAATCTTATTTTATCTTGATTATCACCAAGCGTATTCGAGATATTATTTGTAAGACCTAGTTTGTTTAACCTAGAGGTGTAAAAAGAACATTCTTGGAAAATATGATGGACTGTAAGGATGCTGTTGCAATGCTGACATTTCGGAGGTGGCTTTTTTAGGATAACATGGACGTGAGTAAGGTTTGTGTGCCCTATTCTTAGCCTGGTTAAGGCAACTTCCTCCCTGCGATTGGAGCGATTTGAGGTGATCCACGGTTTCACCGATTTTTTAATTATTTTTAATTTGCTCTGTGGGCTCTCATTCCACATGGTTTGCCAGTTTTCGTTTATTTTCTTTTTTTGGGGAAGCCCTATTTCTGGAGGTGTTGAAATGGCCAGGCCTCGTCCTGGGAGCGATAGCGCTTGTTTCGCTGCTTTGTCCGCGAGTTCGTTTCCTTTAATCCATACGTGACTAGTAGTTGTAATTTTATGGTATTCGTAATTATGGTAGTCGTAAATTTAAGTAAATAGTTAAGCTATTTAGAATTAGTAATATTTTATATTATTGTAATAATTAAATAGGAGTTATTGTAAATTTATATTAGTTTAATAATTTAATTGTTAATAATTTAATTGTATTATTTTTGTCACTTTGTTAATAAATATTAATATCTTTAATTCATGAATAGTTTAATTCATGTTAATACCCAGTAACCTGTAACAATATGTAGGCATAATATGCCTTATTACCAATGCAAAGCGGGGGCGGGTCGCTAGTAAATCTTACTAATATTATAAATGTGAAAGTTTGTATGTTTGTCTCTCTTTCACGCAAAAACTACTGAACGGATTTGGATGAAACTTTACAGTAATATAGGTTATACATCAGAATAACACATAGGCTATAGCAAGCGCGGATTTAGGGGGGGCGCACGGGGACAGGTGCCCCCCTTGACAGTTTTATAGAAACTCTGGAGAATCCATTATTGTACATAATTAAAGGAAAATAACATGATCATGGTTGTTAAAATATCAGAACGAGCAAGAGTGAAACTATTTGTTTTAATATACTACTAATCTTACTAATATTATAAATGTGAAAGTTTGTATGTTTGTCTCTCTTTCACGCAAAAACTACTGAACTGATTTGGATGAAACTTTACAGTAATATAGGTTATACATCAGAATAACACATGGGCTATAGCAAGCGCGGATTTAGGGGGGCGCACGGGGGCACGTGCCCCTCCCCACCCCCGACAGTTTTAGAGAGACTGTGGAGAATCCATTATAGTACATAATTAAAGGCAAATCATGAATTTAGCATCTTGAAATTTGTAGATAGGTCCTTTGTATGATTTAAGAAAGAAGTTTGGATAATTCCACCCTTATTATAATAGGGGTTCAAAGGTTGTATGGAATCCGTCAGTTTTGAAGTTAGACATCTGAAATTTTTTACGAGTAACCTATAGTGAAAAAAATTAAATTATTTAAATAATTAAATTATTTGTTATTTTAAATTATTGTTAAAAAGCACTGTCAAGAAACGTTAAGCGGTAGTCCAAATTCTATGCGAGCGAAGTCGCGGGCAAAAGCTAGTAATAAATATATCATTGCTATTTATCACAATTAATTGTTAAACATTATTAATACGGGATTCATCAAATTGTATACAGTTTTTTTTCTCATTGTTGTTTTTCAACTCAAGTTTTTTTTAAGTATTGAATTGGTCAGGGGCTGCAGCCAATAACAACAACAACAAAATAAGAAAAACCTCGTTTTTACTACCACTTAGGGACACTTCCGTTGATTGCTAACGTACTTTTTAGTCAGTTGACTAGAGACAGCTTGATAGTTCTTTTTCTTTTTGGTTCGTACCCATTTAAATATTTTATACGTGGGAGTTAGATAGTCTGGGGGCGCACTCAAATCCCCCCCAAAAGTCCCAAGACTAACTCCCACATTAGATCTTCCAGTAAACTATTTTCCTCTCAATCATAAATATTTTTTATCTCCCATCATCCTTCTTTTCCATTCTTCACTCCCATTTCTCCCTTCACCTCTTGGCATCCGTCACATGTTGTAATAGCATCCATCATTATTATATATCATCATTAAAAACAATAGAATTTTTTATCTTTACTTTATATGCATTTCTTCTATATTTATAAACAAACATCATATTTTGTATTAATATAATTCATATTTATATAACCTCCCAATTTTCAAACAATGGATTTGTCTGGCCGTGTTACGAGGCAGTGTAGCTCAATTGGTTAGACAGCACCACGATAGAGAGGTGGGCGACCCGTGTTCGAATCCCGGCCTAGGACAAATCTTTCTCTTCAAAACAAAATATTTGTAAATTATCAAACATTTAAAATCCTTACTTGTAATTTAACGAGATTTTCCACACATTACTTTCTATAAATTTCTTCTATGTTTATACATTTTCCTCATACAAGACTGAAGAGACAAGAAACTGCTCGACGTTTTCGCCTACTTCAACATTTACTGGACAAACACTCCAGACCTTTGGAAAGGAACCCAATTAAGATTATCGCATATCAATAATAATTTGAGTACTCATCCTAAATGAGACTCTGTCATCCTAAATATCAACCAACATATTCAAAATTTATTTAAGAGTAGAAACATAGCAATATGAATAACAAAATCATAGGAAGTGAGAGCAGAAAGGTGATAATGTAAGGATTGGATAAGAGATGAATTGGATGGTTTAGTAGAGCCCCAAAGTTCAACTCCGTATCTCCAAATAGGTCTAATAACTCTCATGTAAATGAGTCTTTTGTAATTAATTGAGAGCTTTGAACGTTTGTCCACTAAATGTTGAAGTAGGCGAAAACGTCGAGCAGTTTCTTGTCTTTTCAGTCTTTTATGAGGATCCTTAAGATGGAACTTTTTTAGAAAGGCCAAGGAAAATTTTTGAAAATGGATGTAGCCAGATTTGAAACCCAACGCCTCAGATAATGCACTGATGCTCTAAAAGTGTAAAATAAATGTTCTTTTAACTTATAGAGTTGTATATATGTATATGTATATACAGTAAAACCTCTACTAACGGACACCCCTAAATAGCGGGCACTCCCCATTACCGGACGATTTTTTTTGCACCAACATTTTAATACAATTTTTAAGGCATTTTAACCTCTATTTAACGAAACCTCTCATTAACGGTCACGGACCGGCTGTGTTGGTTAGAAATCGATTAAAAAAACCTCTAAAAGACGGACAGTATGACTTTATCCCTTTCCCGTTTCTCGGAAACAATTAGTTGTTTCCGGTCTAAGGAAACAGGGACAGTTGTATTTACTTTTGAGTAAAGGTTTTCCACATATATACTTTTTTTTTATTCTCGAACTTGCTTTATTAAAATTTAGTTCTGTTCTAACCCTCGTGGCAGGCGGCTGAAAATGTTTCCCTCACGTAAGAGACTCACTTTAGAACAAAAAATAAATGTAATCGACTTTTATGACCTTGAAAAGTTAAGGGTACGTGCGCTAGCGGAAAGACTCAATATCGGTAGGACACAAGTTTCGGGAACACTCAAAAACCGTGTGATGTTTTTTTTTATTCTACCTACCTTTTAAACATATGGGAAATTGAATAAGAGAGAATTAATTTGTACAAATACATATTTATAAAAAAATAAAACCTCCCTTTAAAGGACACCTCTAAATAACGGACAAAAATATTTGCACCAGGGCTGTCCGTTAATTCGTGGTTTTACTGTATATATATATATATATATATATATATATATATATATATATATATACAACTCTATAAGTTCGCTTCGATTTGTCTGCGATGCCCCGAGAAGGTCTCATGTGTCCCACCGTTACGTTGAGTTAAAGTGGCTTTTTCCTTCTATTCGTAGGCTCTATTTCCTTGGTTCTTACTTATATCAAACCATCAACTCACAACATCCATCTTATATCTATATTCTCCTACAATTCAAATCCTCTATCCAATCCCAGGGCACAAGATCTCGCCCTTCCGTTCCCATAGTACCAAAACTTTTGAGCGTTCTATCTTTCTTTGGAACTCATTTCCACTCGATATCGGTCATGCGTCTTCTTTAACCTCATTTGAATCCAAACTTTTCCTGCATCTTCTAAATTCCCAATCAGATGCTTTATAATCAATAAATAATTTATAGATAAATTCAACTTGATTGATTGATGAACTACTGTAAATATTCCTCATAATGATATCATTTTTTTTTGTTACTAGATGCTATCATGTATTCACTTTTTTTTCCATTAGCCTATATCTCTTTATTGTAAATTTGTCTGTTTTTTAATTTTAATTTTGCATTACATTTTCTGATTATTTACCAAAACATACTTGTTCAGTTATTTACTGTCAAAATATTTTGTAAATATCGTTTTATTCAGATGTAGGCCTTTGGCCAGATAAATATTTACTTAAACATGTTTATCTCTGTTATTCTAAAGTGACCTGGTCCCTGAATAAAATTATTTTTCTATTCTATATATGTATATATGTATGGACATTCAGATCCAAACTATTCAAACCATAAACAAATAATATTAACACTTATGTATCTATATTACCCTCTCAGGATTAAGGCCGGCCAACCCTCACTTTTACAACAGTTCATTTATGTTAGAGAAGAAAATGGTTAAATGGAAGTTTATAATGAAGGGTAGAATTGGTGAGGGGGTGCAGTCAATAGTAACACTAAAATAAGGTTAACTAACTCATTTTTTAATAGGGCCGACGTTTCGGACTATCTTGAAGGCCATCTTCAGGACTAAGAAAAAACAAAGAAAATAACTATAGAGCTAATAGAAAAGTAAATAAATATAGCGATGGATAGATTATAAAGGATACATATGAATAGCAAAATGACAGAATATGTGTACAGAAAGGTGATAATGTTAAAAAATAAAAAGAGAAATGTTTATATTTGTTGATTAGTTTTCAATATAGAAAAACAATGAACAAAGAAAAAAATCTTTTATAGGGCGACCTGTGGTCTAGTGGTTAGCATAACAACCTACTATGTCCAAAATCGGCGGGTAGCCCGGCTTATGATTTTTTAAAGGGAGTAAAAAATCCTTGGTTATACCGTCCTTCGGAAGGAACGTTAAAAAGAGTTCCCGTGACGATGTCAGGTACTCGTTAAAAATTTCTATCATAATTATTGCTGGATAGGCGAAATTTAGAGCTCCCATGGCAGCATCGTCCGATTAGCCATAGCAGCATAAAAAGACAAAAAAATAAATAAATAAATAGACAAAAATCGTTTGCAGCCTGTACAAATTGTCTTTTAGAATAAAAACAAAATCTGGCGCCCAGTTTTGTCTGAAAATAATAATTTAGGACGAAATTTATTTGGACAGGGGACAAGAGGGATATTTCACGACGCTTTCATATTTTATATCCTTCTCCGGAAGTAGAGACAACTGGATATTTTGTCCTACAGTAATCTTAGTTACGAAACATCACTTTACTTGTATGCTCATATATATATATATATATATATATATATATATATATATATATATATATATATATATAAACACTACTTAGAGCTGAGCTGCTTATTTTCCACTTGTGTTTTGTAAACATTATTTCCCTTTTATCGTCAGTATTACTCCAACCAGTTCACTAGGCAGTGTTTAAGAATGTCTTTAAGACGACTTAGTGTTGAAGAACTCGACAGGGCATTAGCACTTTTAGAGTTAGGTCATTCTCAACGTGATGCCGGTCATAGTCTTCAGTGCTCTCGCACAGTCATTGGACGAGCATGGACTCGATACCAGGCAACAGGTACTGCTCAGAACACACATGGAGGAGGTCGAGTTCCAAAAACCACCCTTCAGCAAGACCGATATCTCAAAATCCAAACCACTAGGCAACGAGGTTTAACAGCTCGGCAGCTGCAAAGCTCTTTTCAACAAGCAACGGGTGTCCGCATTTCAACTCAGACGGTTAGAAAACGCCTACATGAAGTTGGTTTGAGGGCAAGAAGACCGGCGAGGAGAGTTTATTTAACTAGACAACAAAAGGCAGAACGACTCAAATGGGCTCGTGAACATGTTGATTGGACTGACGAGGACAGGATTACTGACGAATCGAAATTTGTTCTCCATCATCAAGATCGACGTTTTAGAGTGTGGCGAGAGACAAACCAGCGATTTAGCCCAGGTATGACTGAACCAGTACGCTCTTATGGAGGAGGCTCAATAATGGTGTGTGGAGGAATAATGAGTATTCGAAAAACTCAGCTTGTACTGTTTAGAAATGAACACGTAATCGCACAAACCTACCTGAGCAACGTCATCAGACCTGTAATTATCCCTTTATCCCAAGAAACGGGTTAGAACTTCATTCTTGTTGATGATAATGCTTGTCCTCATTGGGTAAGGATGGTTCAACGTTATTAAGCAGAGCAAGAAATAGCGAGCCCGAACTGGCCTGCTTGTTCACCAGACATGAATCCAATTGAACATGTTTGGGACAAACTCCAATGACAATTACACATGCGTTCACCTAGTCCAGATAACTTGGATGAACTTGCTGCCGCCTTAATTGAGAAATTGGCTAATTTACCTCAAGATTACATATTGAGGTTAATAAGGAGTAATAATAATTAAAAGGTTCATAATAATCTAAATTTATTATTATGTTATGAACACTATCTGCACACATCAGGGAAATAAGTTAAAAGAAAAAAATAATATATATGCATAGCATTGGAAATTCTTTCGATACTACAAGAACAGAGTTCTCTTTCGGTATTCTAAAAATATTTTCCGATGCTTCACAGATGGCTGATATCTAAATATTTTATTATGTTATGAACCCTATCTGTGAATATCAGGGAAATTAATTAAAAGAAAAAAATAATGTATATACTTAGTAAAGAAAAAGTCTAAGCTAGTCTCAGCATTGTTATCGAAGTGGCGTTGGACACAATTTCTTCTCCGATAATCTGATCTTACTGCTGCCTGGAATTGGTCGCCTTCATAACGCATTAAGAATGACCCAGTCTCTCGTAGTCTATTAAAAGTTTATGAAAAGACTCGTCGATTAGGCACTCTTCTATTTGGAAATCGGCGCGCATACTCCCGCAACGCTTCTAAATCATTACCGTTACAGAAACCATACACAAAAATCATATCAGCGTATTCAACATTAGAATATGTATGCGGCATTGTGGCTGATGCTATTCACACAAAAATATCTGAGTAACTGACTGAAGACTGATTTAGGAATTATAATCCTAGAAGGAAGCCAAAATGTAAACAAATAAAAGAATGTAAAGGATAACATTAAGTGTTTACATATCTCACTGCCTAGCCTGACGAACTTTGAAAGGTGATAATCGCTACCTGTAACATTTTTGTTTTGTTTATTTTTTTGCGATTTTCTCTAAAACTAAGCAAAAACGAACAAATCTCTAAAGGACTTTTTGTCTTAGTTTTTCGGTCCTCTAAGTTTTCCCATTTAAATTCGGGGCACCCTGTGTAATGTATCGAGATAAAGGCAAGTAAAGAAACTACCGAGTTTCAGTACCTCAATAAAAAGTTCAACTTAAAAGGTCACGAGGCCATCTTCTTTTCTGACACCTCGGAGGATTATCAGGAATTGAAGAGGTTGATAGGTTTGAAACTAATGGGTTTGAGAGGAAATGATTTTGTCATGAAAAGATTGATATCGGATTCGGGCCGAATCAGCAACAAATGGGACATTAAGATCATTATGGATTACTATATTCGTAACACGCTAAGGGGCTTTGGGAATTTTACGAAGGATTTCGGATTATAAGGATTGAATACGAGAGGAATTCGATGGTTTAGTATAGCCCTAAAGCTGTACTCCAGATGGGTGTTCACGCCATTTGGTGTTATTTTTGTAAATAAATTATTACAATACTTAAAAAAATAGGTAAAGTGTCAAATACATCTTAAAATAGCACACTAAACTCTCTAGCGGTTGTTGAGGAAACGAACGCTTCAATTAATTGACATAATCACCGCCAGAGCGCGATATACGGGTGCTCTCTTCACATGTGGCATTGTTTTTTAATCTCGGGTTCAGCGTACAGTTACAAAAGTCGAGTCTAGTTCTTGACTAGTTCTCTACTTTCCGTGATTCCGTTCTATTCATGTTTTTTACAAGTAATGCCCGTTTCACCTGCAAATAAGTGTGAATTACCCTGGAAGATTTCTAGATCATAGGAACCCCAACTAGAAGGACGTTACGAGCTTCTTTTGGTCGTTTGAGCGCGCTCGAGGAACCAAGGAGAATTTATCGACGAAGCTGCACGGCCTGCGCCTTGGTTTTTTTTACTTTTTAAACTTTTATTTCAATGGTTTAGAATTCTTCATATTATTTCTCTATTGTTACGAACTCTTTTCAAATTACACCATACAGTCCACACCCAGAGCGAGATATGATTCAGACGAAACATACGCTTCCTTTTAAGTCAATTATAACCGAACTTACGATTTTTGTCTCAACATAGGTCTAATGATTGCCATGTATATGAGTCTTTTGTAATTAATTGGGAGCTTAGAGCGTATGTCTGGTAAATTTTATAGCCTTTAACGGCCCAATTCGATTCCACGTTAATCGAATATATTACATATACATCTAATATGGCCATATATTACATATAAGATGGCCAAAAGACCTGCTCAACTATTGATTTTTCGTTTCCAAAACTTGATGTTCTTCTAGCAAAGCAAAGAGGAAAGCACTTGGATCAAATTGCTGCAAAGAAAAAGCAATTATTGGATACGCAATTGCAAAGTAAGATTAAAGAATAAATAATCAATCTTTTTTAAAAATTTATTTCTAGCTAGAGTCTGTTAGTTTGCCTTCTTCATTCCAAATTCCTTCAGATCCGAACAACTACTACAGTTGCTATATATAATGGCTCTAATTCTCCCTCTTCGACCCATCCTGGACAATAAAAAGTGCCGGCTAAATATTGGACAGTATCCAGTAGCTACTATTCTTCCATTTCTTCTCTTCTAAGAAACTTCCCGTTGATCACCGAGCTCCTACAGATGTAACTTTCGTGCCAAGAACTAACCTGAATGTTATAGGGAAAAACTGTTTTACTCTCAATCTCTCTACTTCTCCCACTCAGTAACCCCTATTATATTATTTGTGTTTTTCACACAATTACGAGGTTTTAATCGATGTTTTTACAAACACTCCGCTGCCGTATTACTCCGCCTACTCTAGAGGATAGGGGATTAGTCTACTTTCTATCGTATATATCTTGCGGACTCTAAGAAAAAGCTCCAGCAAACCCTTGTGGAATGGAAAGAGGAGCTCCAACCTAAGGGAATGGCAATAAAAAATTGCCAAAGCAAAGTTCTTGTCATATCTAGGCACGAACAGGAATATGTGTGTTTGTTATGCAATAGTGAGGCTCTTGAAGAGGTGGACCACTATCCCTACGTAAGAAAAATGATTAGCAGGTATGGTAAAGTAGATGAAGAAGTAGACAATAGAATCAATAAAGCAAATCAAACATATTACCAGATCTATAGATTGACATTGATATTGACAGAAATGTAGGGAAAGAGACGAAACTTCACATATTCAAAGCAGTATAGCTCACAACACTTGATATGATATATGGGAGTGAAAGTTTTGTTATAAGCACATTGTAAAACTTAAAATACTTCCGGGTAGAAGAATCATTTATATTTAGTTTGTATATATATGTATTATATATATTATATTGCAAACACTTGTTACTGAAGTACACACAGTAGATGGTGTAAACACAATAAATGGAGTTTTTGAAACATAAAATAAGCACTAATACAGCCACTTTTGTAATACGAGAATGGCACCATCATCAATATTTGTTGTCCATCTGGTATTTGGCGTCCCACGTGGTCTCTTGCCAACTATTGTGGCATTCTTAGTTGTGTAGAGGCGTCCTGATGGATTACTTCGAGTTACATATCCCGCCTTTCTTAACCTTCTTGCTTTGACATCCTGAGATATCGACTGACCAGTTTCCTTGAGAAACTGTTATTGGTCCTTCTCCTCCACGAGTTTATACTCTAATATTCGATATCTATATACTCTAATATTATCTATATGTGTATATTATACGAGTTTATACTCTAAAATTCATCCCATACCGCTCCGGTTATCTTGCGAAGGATTGTCCTTTCACATCTCTCAATGCTGTTTTCCATGACGCCGGTGAAAGCACACGCCTCACAGTAGTATATCAGAACCTGCTTTATTACATAATTGTTACGGCCGCTCAGTTGTAATTATAAATAATGTATGTTCATAGTTGATATTTTATTTTTATCAATTAGTCTGTATTTTTTATTATTTTAATTTTCATTAGAAAATAAATGTTTGTAATTTGCGTAATGTATAACAGTGAAGTAACTGATTCAGACTTTTGTCGGTTGAGTCATGCTCGCATCCTCCAGCAGTTGAGTCTTCGTTAGCGGCCCGAGCGGTCCACTTTATCATCACCACTGCTGTCGTCTTGGCCAGCGTACCTTCAGGTCCTACCTACGGCAGTCAGTGTTATCGTTGTTTAGTGCGACCATTGCTGTCCGTTTGTTTTCACAGTTTTTCGTGAGTGCGACCTCGATAAAGCTGTTATGGTTGTCCATCTTCAACCATAAATCATCATGACTTTGTTTTCTTTGTCAACTTCGCTCCAACACATCTAAATCTACAGGGTATTTAGACATTTATTTATTTTATTGTTCATTCAAAATAATCATTTATTCATATTAGAATGATTTTGTTTATTAACTTTCTTCATTTCACTCAACTGATATTGTATTTTTTCATTCATGCATCCATGCTTATTTTATTTAATTTATTTGTTTATTTTTTTTTATACTGTACTAAATCAAAAGGGTTTAATTTTCGTTTATTATTTAATTATTCATTGTAAGAAACAATAATTGTATTAATTGTATTTTAATTTAATTAATTGTTCTTTTATTTTAATTTTAAGTAATACGATTTATGCTTTTATTTATCAATATAAGGTTTCAAGAAAATAAGCTTTCGGTATTATCTGACATCCCATTTATTCATTTGATCTTATAGTTCAAATATAGTTTTTAAATGAATAATTTATCAGATAATTTTCTGTAAAGAAAATTATTTGATCAGATTAAGGCAGCAGCCTATCAGAGTTTTTAGTTCATTAGGAAAGGTGGTTCAAGGGTGCATTCTCAGTTATCCTTACACCGCCCCAACAATCATTATTATTATTATTATTATAATCATCATTATTTTTTAATTGTTTTGAATTTTGGGATTTAAATGATCTTGAAAGATAAAATAATGCTCGGTTTGCGCTTGTTATAGGCTGGTCTACCTCATTTATTCGGTCATTTGATTATTGTGGAGCCAAGATATTAGAAGTCTGTGTTCGGAAACGATTTGCGATCCACGCAGATTCTGTTGCTGGGGTGGACGTTACGTCTTACTATAACGTATTTCGTTTTTCTATCATTTACCTGTAAGCCGTTTTGGTCTGCTTCTCTCATCAGCGTCTCTCAATTCATCACTTCCGAGGACTGCTATATCATCTGCGTATGCAAGAAGTTTATACTTTCTTAGTCAATCATTCAAGTGAGTAAATTAAAACCTTTTTCCAGTCATATATTATTTCTCTTTATTTAAAAACGTTTCAACAATACAATGTCATTCTCAATTTACATTATTTATAAGTCCTTTAACGTTATTCAATTTTAAAAATATTCTCTAAAATTTTTTTTATAAATTTGTACATCTTCAACCTAAAGTAAAAGACAAATCAAATAAATTCATAATTTTACATACAAAACATGTCCCAAAAATACTGAATAAAAGTATAGATACCTTTTTGGTTGATTGTCATATAATTTAAAATATTTCTCACAAAGCTTAGAGTTACAGTGTACTCCATGGTCATCATTAACAATTTTTGAAATTTGCAATTTGGACTGTTTTTGATTATTATTATTAAAATAGTATTTTAATTTGTTTTCTTCTTCAATATATAGTCATCATGAATGGTCAATTAATATAATTTAGTGATTTTTGATCTATATTGATCTATTTTATATCTTTTATTTATTTTAAAAAGTTAATTGTATGAATTAAGAAATTGGAAAAATGAAAACAATGTTATGAGGTTCCTGAGAAGGTTATGTTATCTGTGTTATCTAATAAGTGTAGACTTCTATATTTCTTTATTTCATTTTTAACTTTAAAATCACTGATGAGTACAATTTACTTATTTCGTTAGATTCCTTCCTATCATTTACCACCTTATCTATTTTGTCATTGATGTATAATGCTTCTAAAAATCTCCTTTTTATCTTATTTCCCTCTCTGTACGAAATGCGTGGCTTTTCGAAATCAAATGTGTGTGATTCTTTTTTGCAATGGGCTGATAATGCAGTGCTTGCTTTTTTCTATTAAAGGTTTTAATTTACTCACTTGAATGATTGACTAAGAAAGATGTACTCCAGTTGCAAAAACAAGATAATTAAAATAAAACAATATAAACTTTTTAAATACAAAATAAAGGACCCTGATATTTTGGTTACATTTTTGTGAAAAAAAAACGCGGGGAAAAGGGGTTAGCACTACAGATCGACTGCTGATCGGTCTCTAATATGTGCTAAATCCAAGACCATTGATAAGTTGTGGTAGATATGGTCAATTAATATAAATTTATTTATTTTAAAAAGTTAATTGTATGAATTAAGAAATTGGAAAAATGAAAACAATGTTATGAGGTTCCTGAGAAGGTTATGTTATCTGTGTTATCTAATAAGTGTAGACTTCTAAAACTTCTAAAAATGAAATAAAGAAATATAGAAGTCTACACTTATTAGATAACACAGATAACATAACCTTCTCAGGAACCTCATAGCATTGTTTTCATTTTTCCAATTTCTTAATTCATACAATTAACTTTTTAAAATAAATAAAAGATATAAAATAGATCAATATAGATCAAAAATCACTAATTTATATTAATTAACCATTCATGATGACTATGTATTGGGGAAGAAAACAAATTAAAATACTATTTTAATAATAATAATCAAAAACAGTCCAAAGTGCAAATTTCAAAAATTGTTAATGATGACCATGGAGTACACTGTAACTCTAAGCTTTGTAAGAAATATTTTAAATTATATGACAATCATCCAAAAAGGTATCTATACTTTTTATTCAGTATTTTGGGACATGTATGTATGTAAAATTATGGATTTAATTGATTTGTCTTTTATTTTAGGTTGAAAATGTAGAAATTTATAAAAAAATTTTAGAGAATATTTTTTAAAATTAAATAATGTTAAAGGACTGATAAATAATGTAAATTGAGAATGACATGGAATTGTTGAAACGTTTTTAAATAAAGAAAAATAATATATGACTGGAAAAAGGTTTTAATTTACTCACTTGAATGATTGACTAAGAAAGATGTACTCCAGTGTCAAAAACAAGATATTTAAAATTTTATACTTTCTTAACCCAGTCCGACGTGCACCCCGCCATCTCTTGATGTTCTTATTACCTTTTCTAGGGCTATGCTGAACAGTATAGATGTGAGTCCGTCTCCCTGCCTCAGGCCAGTTCCAACTGTTCAAAGGCTTCAGTAACATCTCCTTATAATAATAATAATAAACAATAAAGTTTCGCGATACCGAAGGCTCGATCCCAATACTACCATTCTTGACGCGATCCTCCCACCTACGCTTTGGTCTAACCCTCAGACGCTTTCCAGTCGGCACAGCGCTTATTAAAATCTTAGGAATTCGTTCGTTACTAAGCACAGGAACTTTAAAGGCCCATCTCAATCTCCGTGACACTTCTACTTGAATAATATTTACCGGATGCATAGTTTGCAATTCCGCGTTATGTATTCTCCAGTGGTATCATCCTTTATTGGACCGAATATTCTACGTAACACCTTATTTTCGAATACCACATTCCTACAATGGGAGCCCTAATTTTTTTTCCTATCCAGGTATAATTATAATAGAAATCTTTAACAAGTATTTGATACCATATAGGCTCGAGACTATCCTTTTACCTCCGCTTCAAAGGACAGCGTTACAGAAGGTTTTAATGCTAAAATGTTTGGTAATTCCATTCAAAAGTCTTTCTTCATCCTTTGAGGACATGTATTAAAAATTAGTTTACATATCTTTTTTTAATTAATTATATTATCCACGAATTTTCCCTTTCAAAGTAACCCATTAAAAAGATTAGTGGGTATGAAAATGGTCCGGGTATAAGTTAAAAAATTCTCTTGTATAGAGAGAACTGTTTATTTGAAAGCCGACGTTTGGACCCACATTGAAGGTCTTCCTCAGGGCTATTGTGGTAGGATCCCACTTCACACTAGACTAAGTAGTCCAGTAACTAATTAGCTTAGTCCAGTTTCAAAAGTTATCCTGTCCTGCAAGAACCCGGGCCTCCAACACCACAGCTGAACAATCTCTGCGATCCTGTGCTATCCTCCTACAGTTTTGTACACTCAGCAGTTTCAGATCGTCTTATTTTCTAATACCTGAAGACGCTGTTCAGGCGTTAGCGGCCAAGTTTCATATTCGTAAAGAAGAGTTGGAAGAATGATTCTTTTAGTTAAGTTCTGATTTTTAAATTTCGTGACAAAAGATGCGAGGTTAGTAATGCATTTACATATACTTAATATTATCCGAATTTACTTCCAGCTCAAATTTCATCAATGTTTCTGTATTTAGCTTTATAGTTCACGCTTCATCACTCAACAGTTTAAGTTTCCTTATATCCGAATAAATTACTTGGAGGTTGCAATGGGGTTAAATTCACCTGTTTACGCTAGATTTACAATTGCTGGATCGATGGATCATCAGTGATTTCATCCATGAGTTTAGAGACGGAATAATGCATTAGCGAAGCAATCTAATCGCTCATCGCTGAGTACAGGGGCTCGCCCGAAGTTTCCAAACGATGCAGTGGAAAAGTCTTCTTCGACTAATGACTTCACAAGTTTTTAATGAATGAACTTTAAAACGTTGGAGCGCTACGTCTAATGACCCACTTTTTTACTTTTAGTAGTTCTTTAGTTGTGACATCACATTTAAGCTGTCCGAAACGATTATAAATATATATATATATATATATATATATATATATATATATATATATATATATATATAAAACCTAATCCTACTAGCGACTTAAAAATTTATAACATATGATTCATAGTCAATTATTTGAATTGTCATATCATTATCTGAGGCGTTGGGTTTCAAATCTGGCTACATCCATTTTCAAAAATTTTTCTTGACTTTTAAAAAAGGATTCAATTTTAAGAATCCTCATACAAGAATGAAAAGACAAGAAACTGCTCGACGTTTTCCTTACAATCCAAAATCCTCAATGCTCCTTATTATGTCACAAACAAACTCATCCATCATGATCTTAATACTCCATATGTTGCGGATTTGGCCCAAACTAGATACCTATCCTTTTATGACAAACTCCGTACACACTTGAATCCGCTAGTCTCACAACTTACTTCCCATACTATTCCTGATAACCCTCCGAGGCGTCTGAAAAGAAGATGGTTGTTTAGTCGCGGACCTGGACTGCCCGCCAGATGGAACGGACCGATCCTTGCCTCTTCGATCGTAAAAATGTACTGTCAAAATTAAGGAGAGGGGAGAGCGACGCTATTGAGTCACTTCACTTGCTATTAGATCGCCGAGCGGACTTGTTCTACCAGACCTTCGCAGCTACTACCATCGCACACTCCGCTCTCAAGCCGTTATTCCTCTGAGAACGTCAAGAGGTCTTAAAGTTTGTTACTCGCCAGAAGCTATGCTGAGATGATGATAATCGAGTATACATCACACAAATTGTAAGTCACATTTCATTATCATAAGGCCTCAAATTGTCAACAAATTGTTCTCCTGATGATCAAGGTATTTCATGGTACCAACCGGACAGTTCAAGTTAATTCATGATATCATACTCATTGCTCCTTCATGCCGTGATCACTGGCGAAGATAATAATAATTCGCACATCTTCGCGCCTTATTGAAATCTTCATTACAACGTTCAAGTTCATTTTGTTGTTTATATCTTTGGCCATTATGCTAGCATGGAGCATTTCTGTTATTGTTAATTATCGCTCCCATTCATGTTAATCATTTTTTTTCTTCTTTTTGCCTAAGATTAATTTTGTTCATTAGATCGCTAAGTTACATGTTTAGTTTTAAGTTATTTTTGTAGACGCTATTATTATTTTGTATCTTCTTTTACATGCATATTTAATAGTATTTAAGAAATCTCGCATGTTATTTAAATTAATAAATCAAACGCTTTGTTAATATCTGAGATTTCATTCAAATTCCCGTGGTACTTCCATTTGCTCCCTGTTAAATTTATTCAGTCTAATCACGCCTTAACAATGGTTTCGAGGCCTTCTACTCTAGAACTTTATTGGAGTGCTACCGATGGGTAGTTTTTCCACAAGTGTTTTTTTTTTCATGTCATATTAGAATAGAATAGAATAGAATAGAATAGAATAGAAAAGTAACTTTATTCTGGGACAAAGTCCCTTTAGAATAACAGATATGAACAGGAATAAAAACATAATATTTATCTGGCCAGAAGGCTAAATGTTACAAATCATAAAGCGTGAAAACATGACAGAAAACAATTTAAAAAGAAATATATAAACAAAAATAATAGTAAGTAAATAAATAGTACAGATCTTGACAGGATATTAAGCAATTACAGAGAATAGATAAATCCAAAGCTTTTGAAATTGAATGCATGAGCTAGCATTCAATAATTTGTTTACATGATGTGCAGCTTTTCAAAGAGCAGAATTAAAAGAACTAGATAACACAGTTTGTTATTATATACATTGTATTCTAAGCAAATGACTAACCTACCTAGAGACTATCCTTCTGGGAAGCTAATAGATGTTGAAACAGCCAGGATTTGAATAATGATAGAGAGGGAGTATGACGGATATTAGGAGGGATTGAGTTCCACATTGTGGTGGAGCGGGCGAATTATTATTAGCAGATTTACTTGTTGGAATATTATTACAGTTGTAAATTTCAATAAATTCATCTAAAAAAAATTGTGAGGAATGCTTAATTTAATCAATTGTTTTCGTTATTTTGCTAACAATTTAC
This sequence comes from Arma custos, assembly GCA_037127475.1. Classification (NCBI taxonomy): domain Eukaryota; kingdom Metazoa; phylum Arthropoda; class Insecta; order Hemiptera; family Pentatomidae; genus Arma; species Arma custos. The sequence continues at coordinate 14,312,796 of CM073759.1, read as the reverse complement.
TTCATACAACAACTACTAACGTTTTTTTATGATCTCGTTTTTTAAATCTCATTTAATATGTGTTTAGTGGCATATTGACTGGAGGCGCCTGCTAGTGACATAAAAAATAATTTTAGGAACCGATATCTAACGATTTATTAACTTACTCAAGAAGATAAAAAATGGAGGTGTAATATTCTCGGGAAATAAATTCGATAATAAATTGTTGGAGCTATGTCGGGTGTAAACAATCCATCTAGGCGACAGACTTGTCGCTTTGACAGCTTACACGATTATTAACCGAAATAGCGGACAACGTGGACATATTAATTGTTCCGAATTGTCACCTTACATAGTTAGCGCATTGTAAAAACTACAATATGGAAATTAAATAACGGTACTCGTAACCTTATTAGATACGGTATATCGCTATAATATTCAATTCTGAATTACGCGCGCCCTACTAGGAGTACTATATACCAAATAAAGTGGCGCAATCTGTCTAAAGATAGAGTGACTGTTTTTATTTAACTAACCTTTACTTCAATTAGGGAGCGGAGTGGTTCAGTGGTATAGTATCCTGGTTCAAATCCCGCTGCAGGCAGTTACTTTTATTTAGTCTGTTTGCGGCGGGATATGGATCATATATAATCTAGGACCCTCCTGGGGCTCACCCAGCCTCTACAAACTATTATAAAAATAGGGTACCCAAAATAAGGGGGAAAACCTGTCGGTTGTGTGTGACCTAGGACAAGTCACCTCCTTGCAGAACCGTTGTCCATGAAACAGTCCATACTACCATGTAATAAACCCCAGACTCGTTCACGGGTCGTAGTGGTTACAGGTTTTACTTCAATTGTCAGTTGATTTATAATTTTTGTATAAATACTGTTAATAAGTTTTGTGATACTGATTTAATTGGTTTGGTATCCGCAGAATTTAATTTAATTTGATTCAAGATACGCCTCCAGGGAAGTCACGGTATGTCCATATATTTCTTCTTCTTCTTTCGCTTCATCTTTCTTTGTGCCATTTACCGTAGATGGGCCTCAACCCATCGGAGCCATTTATCCCGGTCCCGACAACTCCTTCTCATTTTAGCCAGAGTTTATCCCTCTTATACCTCCTTTGGATATAATCCTCTTAGAGGATCCTCGGGGGACCACGGGGTCTTCTCCTTATCGGGCCGGCTTCCCTTCTGCTTCCATGCGACAGGCATGGCCGAACCACTTGAGCTGTCTTTTTTCAATGGAGGTATTCAGTTCTGCCACCTGCAATTAACTCATTCAGGACAAAGTTATACTTAACTTATTCACCGGGGGTGATGTACGTTTTAGATTTCAACCTTTATAGATAATATACGTTGGAATCCAAACATATAAATTATGGCGTACGAAGAAGTAAAACAGAAAAAATGTTGACTTTTGGCGGTTTTTCTAGAGGAATTAGGAAAAATCAATTCAATATTAACGAAATGAACCACGATTCAAGAAATATAAACAGTTTAACAGGGACAGGACTAACATGCTGGACGCGCAGTGAGAGCGAGTTAGGACAAGAGTGAAAGAGAGAGAGAGAGAGAGAGAGAGAGAGTGAGAGAGAGAGAGAGAGAGAGAGAGAGAGAGAGAGAGAGAGAGAGAGAGAGAGAGAGAGACTACTTGTTACACTGAACAACAATGAATTTGTTTCGGGCTTAAAAATACCCAGTTATTATGTATTTTCACCCCCTGAGTTCAAAAATCACCTCGAAAATGACCAATTAGCATTAGCAATTAGCACAGACTGAGTCAAGCGGAATTGAGTGATCTCATTCGAGACCTTGATTTGTCAAAGGATAAGGCAGAACTTCTAGGCTCAAAACTACAGCAGTGGAATCTTCTCCAGCATGATGTCAGGGTATCACAGTATAGACAGCGTTCGAAGGATCTCCTTCCTTTTTTTGAAAAGAAAAACAACCTTGTAGTATGCAGCAACGTTAATGGCTTGATGAAATCTTTGAATTTGAACCATGATCCTACTGAATGGAGGCTATTCATAGATTCGTCGAAGCTTAGTTTGAAAGCTGAATTACTTCACAACGGTAACCGTCTTCCTTCTATTCCTGTTGGACGTGCAGTTCACATGAAAGAGACTTATGAAAACATGAAAGCCCTCCTCCACTCAATCAAATATCTGAACACAAGTGGAAAATCTGTGGTGATATAAAGGTCATCGCTATACTTTTAGAAATGCAACTGGGGTATACTAAATACTGCTGCTTTTTATGCATGTGGGACAGTAGGGATAGGAAATCACATTACATTCAAACAGACTGGCCTGCAAGAAATCTTGGCCCTAGTGAAAAAAATGTTGTTGCCCTGCCTCTCGTCGACCCGAAAGATATATTTCTTCCACCACTACATATAAAACTCGGTTTGATGAAAAACTTTGTCAAGAGCATGAACAAAGGAGAGGCCTTTAGATATTTGAGGGAAAAATTTGCTTTCCTAAGTGATGCAAAAGTTAAGGAAGGTGTTTTTGTTGGGCCACGAATTCGGGAGCTTCTGAAGGATCCTGCGTTTGACAGAGTTTTGGAGGGGAAAGAAAAGGAAGCTTGGAATGCGTTCAAGGGAGTTGTTAAAGGTTTTTTGGGGAACAAAAGAGAAGATGACTATGTTCAGTTGGTGAGGATACTTCTACCAAAATATCATCAACTTGGATGCAACATGTCTCTCAAAATTCATTTCCTCCACTCTCATCTAGACGTTTTCCCTCCTAGCTGTGGTGCGGTCAGTGATGAACACGGTGAGAGATTCCATCAGGATATTTCTGTAATGGAACAAAGATATAAGGGCCGTTGGAATGAATCAATGCTTGCAGATTACTGTTGGTGCGTGTGTAGGGATGCTCCAGAACTCACCTACAAAAGACAGGCCAAAAGAAAAATGAAATCCACATGATGGTAATAATATCCGACCTGCCAAGGATTCTGCCATTAATTTTCAACTCCAAATTAATTTATAATGTTGATAAACTTATGGTTTAAAATTTACAGATTTGCCTCAATTTGTTAACGTTATATATTTTGACCCATGGTGTATCACAGAAACTAGAGCTAATAAAAATTTTTCATTGTCATTTTCGTTTTTTTCAACCCAAAATTAGTAAGATTTGACTCATGAAGTGAAGGAAACATTACAAAAATATTTCTTTGTTGGACAGTGTTATCAGACCACTCTATCTGAAGCCAATAGTGAAGTAAAGTTAGTCTTCTAGCGAATCCTTTTAGAATGTGCCTAGGGAAACGGAACTAACGATATTTTGTAAGGTTTCATAGTCCTTTTACTGGCACATAATGTACAACTGCATGAAGTTATATTTTTAAAAAAAAATTGAAAAAGTATTTGAAGAAAGTTGAAAAATTGAGAAATTTGAGTTACCAATATTTATTGGTAGTGCTATGTTTCGAACACAGCATGTTGGAAGTGAGAATTTGAAATATGAGTACAAAGAAGTGGGACTTAACAGTTTAATATACCTGTTCGAAAATGGTACATAGGCCTTGGGGAGGGGGGGAGAAATTTGGAAGAGATTGCTTCAAGATCCAAGGAAGGAGAGGATCGGCAATGTAAGCCGAATGTATATCGTATATTGTATATCAATATATTTAAATTATCTGATATAAGTAGGACATATCTATATGTGTATATATATTTTACAGTAAATTGACTAAGACTTACTTGAAACACAGACAGTTGCAAATTAAAACAAGATCAGTGGCAAGACACATGGAATACGACAACTAAAGGACAACACCTCAAGATATACATAACTGACTTAGAATAATATTTTAGGAATAACAAAATAACAACTGTCTTCTTCCTCACACAAATGTTGACATGACATGGACCCACAAAATCCTACTTGTATAAATTTAAACTTACAAACAATAAGACATGACCTTGTGACTTTACCATCGAACAAACTTACACCTAATATATGACAGCAGACTGACGGACGAACTAAGGACTAAACTTATCAACCATGTGAAGCAGAAGGACAGCTTGCCAATCAGTATTCAGGACTTATACTGAAAGTATTTTCAGAAATTCAAGGTATTTGCCAAATCAGTGTGGTTAATCATTACTACGTGAAAAAAGAATTTTTGGTCTTGTTTTTCTTTCAATTACTTTGTTTGTAGTATTTGTATTTATTTACTATGTTTTTTTTTCTTTTTCTTATTTACTATTCAATATGTGATAATGTAAGGAAGAAATAGTTGGGGGTGCAGTCAATCAAAACACCTAAAAAAGTGTAACTTATTTATTATGTGCCGACGTTTCGGTCTACAGTGTAGGCCATCTTCAGGGCTAAGAGAGAGAAACAAACAGAAATATATAAAAACGTAGCAGTAACAAGAATATATAAAATGGTACAAGAGTGGAAATTGAAATAGTGACTAGATATGATGAAATAGTGAATAGATATATGATAAATATTTTATGAATATAAGAGTGGTTACAGAATATAATAAACTTAAAATAGTGATAGATAAAAATAAAATTGTAGATGATGAACAGTAATTCAAATAGTGACAGATATAATAATTAAATGATACTAATATAAAATAGAGAAAATAAATGTCCAGAAAGGATAAAATGTAAACATAATATAACGGGAAAGAAAAATGAGGAGGTAAACGGAAAGATACAAAATGCGAAGATTAAAATATAGAAAAAGGGGGGTTGAGTATGAAGAATTTAGAAAAAACTAGTTTAATTATAGATATGGATATGATACCAGACATCTAGAGGTTAAATAGGTAAAATGTAATAATACAACAATATATAGAAAGAAAAGATTGATAAATTTCAAAAATTAAACATTGAAAATAGTGTTATTTATAACTATGAACTATGAAGTATGAAAAGAAGAAGTAGGGGAAGTTAATATATAACTGTATACAGTTAGAAAGAAGTGGCATTAATGCAAAATAAGATGTGAATATTACATAAACATATAGAAAATAGGTAAAGAAATACAGTAGATGAAAAATATGAGGCTAAATAATAATGAACTCTATGCTATTAACATATGATGGATGCCAAAAGTAGGTGTGAGAACAGGTGCGAAGAAAGGTGAATGTGAAAAGGATGGAGATAAGATAAACATCGGCACATAATAAATAAGTTACACTTATTTAGGTGTTTTTATTGACTGCACCCCCAACTATTTCTTCCTTACATTAGAAGATACAGTCGACCAATTCTTCTCTAATATGTGATAATATTTATGTTTCAACTTCTTTAATGTATATGACGTACAATATTTTGATTGTTTTTTTTCCTTCAATTACCTAATTTGTAGTAATTTTGTGATAATTTACTAATTTTAGTTTTCTTATTTGTTTTTTTTTTAATCAGTGATAATACTTTATTTTCAACTGGTATAATGATTACTATGCTCAGATTTGTTTTAATTTTAAATTTCCAATTTAGCGTTAAGTTTTATTTTTAATTAAAACGAAACATGTAAAATAATATGAAAATACAATTGTATGTAATGTACACGTACTATAGATGTACGGAACATGCACAGCAATAAATCAGTTCAAAATTTCTTCACTTTTTTCTTGATAAAATGTGCGTACCTTAATACATTATGATGTGTGAAGATATATATATATATATATATATATTATAGGGAGCCAGGTAGCTGTGTGTTTCCTTGAACCATCCCTAGCCATCCAGATCTAACAAATCAATTATTTAATCTATTAAGAGCCAGGTTTGGAAACTGTGGGATCTGCAGACCCTCCAAAGCGGGGGTTCCCAAACTTTTTTGTACCACTCCTCCCTTTTGTTGAAATGAAAGCTTCTCGCGCCCCCCCCTTAACAATAAATTGTGTGGGCCTATGAAAAAACAAAAACTAATAAGTATTACATTGAAAACAAAACATTTATTTATACTGCCATAAGGTACAACAATATCAGTTTTCATAAAATACAAAAATAATTAATAAGAGAAAAATAGATTAGGTTGGTTAGTGAGATGGATGGGCTTCCATTTTTCTTACAAGTATACCTAGACTGAGTTTTAGTAAGTGCACAACGCAAGTCACTAGCAACATCAAGTTTATTCCGATACTTTGTTTTAATTGCCACAAGTGTTGAAAATGGTTTTTTGCACAAATAGGTGCTTGAACAAGGCAAAATATAAACGAAGATACACTAGGATACACCCTGAAATATTTTAACCAAAATGAAGGTTTGTCCATTATATCAAACTGGTCAATTTTCTAAACATCATGGTTAATTTAGAATTTCAGAAAGACTACTTAAATTTAATTTAATGTTCAACTTGTCTCGCGCCCCCCAGTTTGGGGACCGCTGCTCCCTCACCTTTTTCCATATATATATAAGTCCAATTTATTTTCATTTAATTAATAAAATAAGTTGTATACATATCTATTATATAAAAACTTGTAATATTATATTTATTCTTGAGTGCATTATTCATGTTTTGTTTTGCTGTTATTCTCTTTATACCCTGAGGATGCTTGAATGGGCGAAATATTGGACAGATAATTTCTATTTCTGTTTTAGTTTGGAGACTTAAGGCTTTTCGTTGGAATTTTGCCACGGTCTTAACATTTATGTAACGTCTCTTTTTAGTTTTCAATATTAATATGTTTTGTGGAATAGCCATAGGTCCACTGGTTTCATGATAATATTTTTTTTTTCTTGCATTTTTACTTTCTTTTTTTTATATGGTCTTTCGTCTTAAGTTTTGTGTTGTTTCCTATTACTTATTTTTCCTGTGGTGGTTTTTGAAGTTTGGTGAGTGTATATTGAATTTTGAATTTCTGAAGTATCTATCAGCTGTTTTTATCTAACCTTAACCAGCTGGGGTCCAGTATCCTTCCTTATGATTCATTAGTTGCATTTGAGCCTTGGAGGTGGTGGGATGTTTCTTGGGTGCATTATTCATGTTTTGTTTTGCTGTTATTCTCTTTCTATCCTGAGGATGCCTGAATGGGCGAAATATTAAAATGGACAGATAATTTCTATTTATGTTTTAGTTTGGAGACTTAAGGCTTTTCGTTGGAATCTTTCCACGGTCTTAACATTTATGTAAGGTCTCTTTTTAGTTTTCAAAATTAATATTATATTTATTTTCATCCCGATTAATTCAGTATTCAGAAGTATTTTTAATATATCGTATTTTATGTAAAAATTAAATCAATTAGATTGAAAAATATAATATTTTTTGTATTCACTCATTCACTCCATGGGATTACTGTTATACAAGGACCTGGGCCTCATCCACCACTGCCTGCCAATCACTTCAGTCCATAGCTAGTCTTTTCCAAAGTCTGATTCCCAGCTGGTGAAGATATGCCTCCACACCATCTAGCCATCTAGTACGAGGCCTTCCTTTGGGTCTTCTACCACCGAGTTTCCCAAACAAACGTCTTCTTGACTTCGGCCCTCTTGACTTCGACATCCTCATCACATGGCCCAACCATCCCAATAGAGCTATTCTTACGAAAGACACTATGTCTGGTTCACTATAAAGTTGTCGTTATCTTTGTTAGGCTCGTTTCACACTTTTTTTTTTTTCGTTTTTCCCCTTTCAAAGTAACCCTTTGAAAGGACCGTTTATTTATTTGCACATTCGATACTTGTGTATACAATGTGTCTTTTAAATTCATTTTTACAATAATTGACCACAATTTGATACTTCTAACATATATACAAAAGACATTATTATATACATGCTGTTACAACTTAACAAAATTAACAAATTTAACAATTAACAAATAAACTAAGTTAAATTACAATAATTATATAATGATTATCTATGTTTTACACTGTATGATTATTCTTAAATGGATCAACTTCTCAAAATCGATACTATAAATAAATTTAGTGAATTCGGGTCGAAATATATTGCATCATGTTCAGCAACTGGCCAAACTTTCCCTCTTAATATTGTGGAGATAATTAATTTCGATCTTTGTCGTTCATACATTTGGCAGTCATATATTATGTGTTTAAATGTCTGTTCTTCTTTGTCTATTGAGCAAGTATTGTCTTGATATCGTATGTAATTTTTAATTTCTTATTAATCGCTTTAATTTTTATAGTTTCTCTTCAAAATAAAAATATTTAAATATGGAATGATTTAATAGTCGGGGTATAGTTAATGAAAATTTACATTGAATTCATTCTTACTAAATGCGCAAAAACGACTAGAGATACCACTAATTTTTTTTATACAGTTTCCTATTATTTTTATTATAAAAAGCATTCATATTTATCAGAAATTATGCCACATTAAATATTTTAAAGTTTAAACATTTCTATAATAATCGTAATAGCTTAAGGTCACCTGTGTTCTAATGGTTAGCGTAACAAACTACTAAACACAAGATCGCTGGTTCGTTGTCCGGCAGGTGGTCCTAGGATTTTTTTAAGGGAGTAAAAAATCCTTAGAAGGGACGGGGTCCCGAGCCTGTAAGATGTCAGGTACTCGTAAAAAATCCCTATCCTAATTAAACCTGGATAGGCTAAATTTAGAGCTCCCACTGTAGCATCGTCCGATTAGCCATAGCAGCATAAAGTGACGTTAAATGAACAAACAAACAAACAATCTAAATAGCATATTCTACAAAATTAGCAATATCCCTATTCATTTTTGTGATGTATATTTATGCTATCAATTAAATAAATATTTTATGTTACAAACTTTTTGAGAGGAAAAACCTAAATAAGGTTTATCTAAAAATTTGATTTTAAGAATAAGTTTACTGAAACAGTAATTCTGTAGATAAATATTGCATAATCGCACATCTCACATTATCCATTAAAAATGATTCAGTTTATTCTCGATAATTATGAAACTATTTCCCATTTGTCCTTCAAAGCGCGGCGTTGTACCTCTACTATTATGCAACACCGTCGTGTATTGCACACGTTTGCATAGAGGTTACAATGAAGGCGCAAGCTATTGGAGTCAATATCGTAGCGAATCTCAATCTATCGTATTTATTACAACCATAAATTCGGTTTCATCCGTCCACTATTAATAATAATTATAGAACGTGAGATGTTAATAATTAATAAATATTGTATTTTTAAGAATACGACACATTTTGATAATAATAAATAGAATTAGCGGTCCCGAAGGTTCGATTCCGAAACGAATCTCTACTTCCGTCCGCGGACAACCCGAAATCCGTCAGATCACTCTTAGTACAATCCTACCACTGACTTCTTGGTTAAACAATCGTCTCAGCGCTAATTAAAGTTTTAGGGATTCGATCATTACCAAGGATAGTAACTTTACAAGCCCATCTTAATTGAGAAACATTAACCGAGTGTATACTTCGCAATTCTGCGTTGTGTAGTCTCCTTCGCCAGTGATCTCATATTTTTTTAATCTTTTAAAACTTTCACATTTAAAATATTAGCAAGGTTACGAAGCAAATCATAATTTATTGAAGGTTAATTTTGTAAAATCACTGAAGAAAAAAACAAAACTTAAAGGCGATTTCGAGAAATATTACTACACCTATCTTACCAAAAAAGAAAATTAGCATTTCAAGTAAAATATTCATACAAGACTGAAAAGACAAGCAACTGCTCGACGTTTTCGCCTACTTCAACATTTACTGGACAGACGCTCTAAGCTCCCAATCAATTACAAAAGACTCATTTACATGACTGTTATCAGACCTATTTGGACATACGTAGTTGAGCTTCGGTGGTCTACTAAACCATCCAATTCATCTCGTATCCGACCCTTACAATCCAAAATCCTTCGTAAAATCCTCAATTATTATTATGTCACAAACTCATCCATCATGATCTTAATATCCAACATGTTGCTGATTTGGCCCAAACTAGATACCTATCCTTGCATCCTTCCTCTATCAAGTTATCCAATCCGGCCGTCCATTATACATATATGAGGTCCTCAAATTTAAATCCTCCATCCATTCCTGTGATACCCGTTCACACCCTTCCGATTTGTATATAGAGGCCCATCAGACCGCTGCTTTCGACAGATCGTTCCTGATTCGGTCCTGCTCCCTCTGGAATTCTATCTCTTCTTCCATCCGCTGTCCCAAGACCCTTCCTCCCTTCAAATACCGCTTATTTGATTACTTTCTGTCCCTCCAGTTCCCCGAAATGCAAACATAAAATTATCGATAGAATATTATTTATTATGTTTATTCATTTTTATTTTTAATGTGAAGTGATATGAAATCTTCATTTTTTCATTATCATAAGAAGCTATTTTTTATTTATTATTATTTAATCAGCTTTATAGATTGACTTTTCTACTTGTTTTTTTTTCTTTGTACTCTAAGGCTCTAAAGCCCACAATAATGTACAGTTATGTTATTCTAAAGGGACTTGTCCCGGAATAAATAAAGAATTTATTATTATTATTATTATCCTTCCATGACAAGCTCCATACACACTTGAATCCGCTAGCCTCTCAACTTGCTTCCCACACTATTCCTGATAACACTCCGAGGAGTCTCAAAAGAAGATGGCCTCGAGGTCTTCTACTATACAACTTTATTGGAGTGCTATCAATGCGTAGTTTCGCCACAAGTGTTTTTTTTTTCATGTCCTTTGTTCATACAGCAGATTTACTTTATGTAATATAATTACAGTTGTAAATATCAATAAATTATTCTAAAAAAAAATATTGAAAATCGAATTGGTTATTTAATTTAATTAAATAAATAAATATACTAAATATTAATAAATTTGTATCAGTTCCGCAGGTTGTCTCTTCGAGTTGAGTCACTTTTCGTTTTCAAACAATACAAGTTATCATGAGGTTTTTCAAGGAAAAAAGATTGCAATTATGGAAAATGTGTATAGAGTGGAAAAAAATGACTAGATAATTCAAATGATGGATTGAATTGGTCAGGAGTGTAGTAAAAGATAACACAAAATAAGTAATACTTAGTTTTTACTTGGCTCAACGTTTCGGCTCCGATGTTGGCCACCTTCGGGACGAATGTGAGTGCCTGTTCGTGTTGGATCCTCCCCTCTTATTTTACATGTATATATATATATATATATATATATATATATATATATATATATATATATATATATATACTAGCTTTAAGATTAGTAGAGAGTAGAGAGTAGCTAGGAGAAATGTAGTTGTTAGTTATAGTTAGTTATAGTTATAGTATGTAAGAAAGGAGTCTCTAAGTTAGATGTAGTCCATAGCCCATAAGTTCTAATGTTAACCAATAGTCAATAAGTCTACAAGTTAGTTCATAAGAATCTCTCTTTTATATATCTTGAATATCATATTATATTTATTCATCACTCAATCTTACTAATATCATAAATGTAAAAGTTTGTATGTTTGTCTCCCTTTCACGCAAAAACTACTGAACGGTCTCCCCCCCCTCCCCCCGACAGTTTTTTAGGCACTGTGGAGAATCCATTATAGTACATAATTAAAGGAAAATCACATGATCATAGTTGTTAAAATAACAGAAAGAATATAAGTGAAACTATTTTTTTAATATCCAACTAATCCTACTAATATTATAAATGTGAAAGTTTGTATGTTCGTCTCTCTTTCACGCAAAAACTACTAAACGGATTTGGATGAAACTTTACAATAATATAGGTTATACATCAAAATAACACATAGGCTATAGCAAACGTGGATTTAAGGGGGCGCACGGGGGCATGTGCCCCCTAACAGTTTTTTAGGAACTGAGGAGAATCCATTATAGTACATAATGAAAGGCAAATCATATGACAATAGTTGTTAAAATAACAGTAAGAATATGAGGGAAACTATTTCTTTATATATCCTACCAATATTATAAATGCGAATGTTTGTATTTATGTTTGTTACTCTTTCACACAAAAACTACTGAACGGAATAGGATGAAACATAACCCCCCCCCCCACCCGTTGTAGTACATAATTAACGGCAAATCGGGAACTTCAACGGTTTGAAGTTAGACATTTGAAATTTAGGATGTACAAGAAACTTATATTTAAAAAAAATAATTAAATTATTTATTTAAAATGATCTTTCACGAAACTTTATGCGGCAGACCAAATTCCACGCGAGCGAAGCCGCGGGCATAAGCTTGTAAATATGTATATCTCATAGAAGTCGTCCACCGTGTTATAACTATCTTCCAAGCTGTCTTGTTCTAGTGTCCTAAAAGTTCCTTTGGATAGAAGGATATTCTCATTTTATCATCAATGATTAAATAAATATGTATTCTTATACCGTCTAAATCGTCAATAGCCCCGAGACATGTTGTAATAATGTTACTTGGAGTAGTGGCACTGGTCACATTCTTCAGTCACTACCTTTATGTCTGATGACATGCGGCCTTAACCAACTTAGCGTTTAATGCCAGTGACGCGCCTGGGAAAGGGGGGTGGGGCCTCCCGGAATCCTGCTTTGCCCCCATTCCAGGGGAAGAAGCTTAGTTCGGAGAGCAATCATTTTATTTTTAGACTTTCTTTTCATTATCATTTTCGCAACCATTTATTTTGTTCTTATTATTGACATGTGTATATTTTTTTTTATGATTGTGCTATTTTCTATTTTAATTGTATGTTTTTATAGCTTCTTAGCGCTATTACGTATTGCTGACAAGTGGCACATAGTAATACTGTTTCAACAATCTGCATAAATATTACAAAAGAATTTGTATATTTCTTCTGGTTTAGACCGTGTTGATAAATGTTCTTTTAAGTTTCCAATTCAATCGATTAAACCAATTGAAAAGTATTTAACACCGATCATGAGCGTCACTTGTCAACAATAATTAACGAAACACCTTTCAGCTTTCTCAAAAAGAACGAATCGAATTCAGGAAAGGCCATAGTTGGAATGGGATTGGGTGTTGATGATTGGAGGGGTCGTTGTGGTTGGTTAAATAGTCCCTCTATTTCACTTCTCTTCCCTTTAGTCATTCGCTAATCGCAAGCCGTTCTAAACAGCGCAGCCAACAGGATTAGGCGCTTAATGCCAGATAGGGTAAAGTATCTATTGACTTAACCCTGCATGTGTTTTGTCACTTATTGACTCAATCCTATTTATAATTATTGACACTAATCAGTATTGCAACATTTATATATCATATATTGAGTTCTAAAAATCTATGCTGATATACCACACGAAAAAGAACTTAACTTAAAATTTGCCAAGTTGTGCGTTAAAAAATCGATATGCATATACACACACACATATATATGTATATCATATATATATATATATATATATATATATATATATATATATATATATATGAATGTATGTATGTATGCATGTATGTATATGCAGCCTACTTGATATAACAACTGTAATAAATAGAAGATATGATATGCTACATATTTACTGTAAGAGTTGTAAATGGTTTAAATAATATTGTGTATTGAGTAAACTACAACTAATCTCCTGAAAGATATAAAGAAACTCGAAGTAAAGGCTTTAAATGCTGCTACTTTTGTTGTTTTTTTTCAGGGGAGTGAATGTTTTGTTGGAAATTATTGTATTTATTTAAGACTTGTAAATCTGTATTGTAAATAAATCTTTTTTTTTTTTTTTCAGAGAAACACAATTCAGTATTTATTTCCTTATCCAAGGGCATACAAATATTGTACAGATATTATAAACTTAAACTTAACTTAACTTAAAGGGATACACCCCTTCTCCACTTAGAGCGGGTCAACCCCCATTGTTCCAATTGTAATATTCTTCAAAGCACTTTATTTATATTACTTTATAATTGTTATATTATTAATTTATGAGATTTCAAAAACGAGAAGCAAAATAATGAAAACAATTCGTTAAATTAAGTATTCCTTAATTTTTTTTAGATTAATTTATTGATATTTACAACTGTAATAATAGTACAAGTAAATTTACTAATATGAACAAATGACATTAAAATTATTGATACTTGCAACTGTAATTATATTACATAAAGTAAATCTGCTGTATGAACAAAGGACATGAACAAAAAAAACACTTGTGGAGAAACTATCCATTGATATAAAACTCCAATGAAGTTTTATAGTAGAAGGTCTCGAGGCCATCTTCTTTTCAGACGCCTCGGAGGGTTATCAGGAATAGTATGGTAAGCAAGTTTAGAGACTAGCGGATTCAAGTGTGTGTGGAGCTTGTCATGGAAGGATGGGTATCTACTTTGGGCCAAATCAGCCACATAAGGGGTATTAAGATCATGATGGATGAGTTTGTTTGTGACATAATAAGGAGCATTGAGGATTTTACGAAGGATTTTGGATTGTAAGGATTGGATACGAGATGAATTGGATGGTTTAGTAGAGTTCCAAAGCTCAACTCCGCATGTCCAAATAGGCCATACTGTCATGTAAATGAGTCTTTTGTAATTAATTGGGAGCTTAGAGCGTTTGTCCAGTAAATGTTGAAGTAGGCGAAAACGACGAGCAGTTTCTTGTCTTTTCAGTCTTGTATGAAGAAAAAGCACTTAAATACCATAAATACCGTTATTGTAAAATCGAGTACTTGTGATTTAGCAGGTCCCTATATATTGTTATCCAAGTTTTTTTTATAACCTGAACACTATTACTGATAATGTCTAACTTCTTATTCGTATTAATGAACTTTAAAATATTTAAAGTGTGATAGTAAAATGCAAAGTTTAGACCCTTTGGCCACGTTCCTCTTCATATAGTATTGTTTTTCCTACAAGTTCGACCAAAACATCTTGTAAAAATCCATTTGATTTCCTTTTTCACGTAATCGATTTTTTGAACTATTCCACAAGTAAGTATTTCACAAGTTCTTCTTTTAAAGGCGGCTATCCCTCAAGTGTTATCTTGTTCATTTTAAATGGACATTTACAGTATTACGAATAATATAAGTAATATAGTACTATACGTAATCACATTAACAATTTCAATACCAATAATCTAATAGTATAATGAAGTGAATAATGATAGTTTAAAAGCTAATCGGGCCATTAACATTTTGTAAGCCTCCATTTTGTCCAAATTGTCCAATTCATGCCCGGCATTTACTTCAGTTGACCTTTAAGACTTGAAGCAAATGGTCCTTATTCAGTAATACAGAATGCCTTGGAGTCACGAAACCAATTGAAAAATAAAATATAAAATTAATATAAATTATATAAGGATCAGTTAACTAATTTAATTGAAAACTTAAATTTTAATTATAAACTATTGATTATTTAGTTGTGTTGATGAATTTTTAGATAGTAGTTAGAAATCTCAAAAGCTTTTGAGAGGCTGGAAATGGAAGCTGGAAAAATGGGGTTACATGTGAATGAGGAGAAAACCAAGGTCATGGTAATAAAGAATAGAAAACAAAACCGATCACCTCATAGCTACGTGTTTGGAAGATACACTTTCCAACGCGTGTCAAGTTTCCAGTATTTAGGAAGTCGTATAAATGAGAATTTGGATGAAGAGGAAGAAGTTAGAGCCAGGATAGTATCAGCTAATAAAGCATGTTTTGGGATCTCAAAGCTCCTGAGAAGTAAGCTCCTTAGCCTAAAGTCCAAGCTGATGATATATAGAACCATCATTAGGCCAGTAGCGACATACGCAGGTGAAACCCTCACACTGAATAAATCCAGCGTGGAAAAGCTGAATAGATTCGAAAGAAGAGTCCTACGGCAAATATTCGGCTCAGTTCGAGAAAACGACCAACTCAGGATCAGAAGGAACAAGGAGCTGAGTGAGTTATATGGAGACCTAACGATATCGAGCTTCATCAGGATTCAATGCATTAAGTGGCTGGACAAGGTATATAGGATGGAGGAAGAAAGGACAGCTAAAAAGCTGTGTACAGGAAATCCGGATGAAGTAAGACTTCGAGGAAGGCCCAAAGCTAGATGGAAGGATGCCGTCTGTGAGGATCTGAGGCTGAGCAAGGTCTCCATCACTCGAGCAGGCGATCGGGACGATTGGGGAAGAGCGGTTGAGCAGGCCAAGGACTTCTTTATGAGTCTGTCACGCCAATAATGTAATGTACTTAGAAATCTGAAACTATTAAAATTGAAAAATTCAAAGTTATAAAAATATGTATTCCTTCCAAGATATGTATGCAATGTATTATATGAAAATACATTTTGTATTTATAGTTACGGAAATAGCTGACTTCTGCTTACCCCGCATCCTTGCAAAAGAAAAATATGAAGGAACAAAAAAATGTATATGGAAGATACAACAGTTGTGCAGAAAGATAATTTGTCAGAAATCACACACAATAACCTGGCTGGTTCTATAATTTAGATACCCACTTCACAAAGGCTGAATGAACCCCGGGAAAGTCTTTAGATTGTTTACCGATTAAATAATTCATCTGGTGTTGCTGGATTTTAACCACCCAGAACTTCAGAATATGAATAAATCAGGACTGTACGCCAGCGATTACCAACCTTTCTTGTTCCACGGCCCCTTAGTTAACATAAAATCTTCCCCCCTCCGTTGTATAAGATTGGTATGGGCATGGGAAAAACAAAACAAGTATTACATTGAAAACTAAACATTTAGTTTTACCGTCACAAAATACAACATTATAAGTTTCAACATGAGATAAAGAAGTACTGTTAAGAGAGATATAGTCAAAACTAAGTTTTGAAGAAAAAAGATTTGTCCTGGCCGGGTTTCGAACCCGGGTCGTGCAGTGCTCTAAACCACAGAAATACCAAGGGTCATACCCAAGTCAGACAAATCTGTTCTATTCAAAAATCCTATATCCCCGTGTTCTCGCAATTTTTGCGATGTATACACGGTGAGGAATATTCTTTGGATATTACTTTAATTAGGTTCTTGTTGAAATATGTCAATATATTATTTATAATTTATTTATTATTAATTATTTATTAATTTATTATAAAATCATAAATAATAAATTGACGTATATCAACAAGATCCTAATTAAAGTAATGTTAGGGTCTCTCTCTATCGGCAATTACGACTTTCGCTAATATATATATATATATATATATATATATATATATATATATACGAATTATTAAGACCGTGGAAAAGGATGCCTGAATGGGCGAAATATTGGACAGATAATTTCTATTTCTGTTTTAGTTTGGAGACTCAAGGCTTTTCGTTGGAATTTTTCCACGGTCTTAACATTTATATAAGGTCTCTTTTTAGTTTTCAATATTAATATATATATACGAAACTCAACGTAATTAAAAAAGCCCAAGGTTATTCAACAATGATCAAAAGGATGGACAAGGAGTTAGTATTTGTCTAGATACCATTAAATGTGGGAATCAAATCCAATGAAGTGGCAGGCCAAGCAGCCAAGAAAGCAGCATCATCACTAGCTATAACAAACGTTTTTTTACCATGTCAGACATTTCGCAATGTCTAAAACGCCAAGCACTCATGGCGTGGATACAGCTTGACGCAGCAACAGAAGAGAAGAAGTAGTCAGCACGAGACTAAGAATCGGCTATACGCTCCTGACGCACGATATCTGATTCAGAGAGAAGCACCGCCCAAGTGAGGACGTTTCGGAGTGCAATTAACTATCACCCACATCGAGGAGGACTGCTCCCAGTGTGAAACATATATTCATGGCTTGGTAATTGATAGGAAACCCCCTACTATCCTGGGTCACCACGAATATAGATAAAGTGCTATCTATGAGAGGAAAATAGTTGACTGGATGATCCAATGTAGAAAGGAGATAGTTGGGGGGTGCAGTAAAAAAAAACACTGAATAAGTATTAGACTGTATGTGCCGACGTTTCGGTACGTCTTTTCTTTATATTTTATTTATTATATCCTTTTCTCTTTAGCCTTTCTCCATTCTTCACACTACCTATTTTCCTACTTCCCCCTTATCATTTTGGCATCCATCATCAAGAGTTCATATTTTTAAGCACTATTTTTAATTTTTCATATTTATTATATCCTATCAACTATTTTTCAAACAGTTATTGTACACAATTGTTACTGTACAATAGTAATACTATTATTCACATTAGTTATTGTACATACAGTTCCATATTTTTCTTATGTCTCATACATTTACTTATGTAACCTCTTTAAGTCCGTTATCATACATTTTATATCTTTATTTTACTAGTTCTTCTTAATTCCTCATGTTACAACCTCTTTTTACATGTTATTATTCTCATTTTGTATCTTTGGTTTACCCCCTCTTTTTTATTTCCCTCTATATTATTTTTACTTTACTATCCTTTCTGTACATTTATTTTCTGTATTTTATTTTGTATTCGTTATTTAAAATTTATAATTCCTGGTCATTTTATTTAATTTTATTACATCTGTCTTATTTTATTATATCTGTCATTATTTTAATTTCTTTTCATTATCCTTAATTTTATTATATCTGTCTTTATCTTTATCTGGTTATATCTGTCACTATTTTAATTTCTTTTCATTATCTTTAATTTTATTAAATCTGTCCATATCTTAATTTAATTATATTCTGTCATTTTTTTAATATTCGTTATCTTTAATTTTCATATCTGTCACTATTTTAATTGTCTACATTAATTGTCACCATATTATTGTTACTGTACATTTTTATATTTTTTGTTCTGTTTGTTTCTCTCTCATAGCCCTGAAGATGACCTACACTGTAGGTCGAAACGTCGGCACATAATTATAAGTCTAGTACTTATTCAGTGTTTTTTTTTTTACTGCACCCCCCAACTATCTCCTTTCTATATAAAGTGCTATCGTTTTTTGAACAAAATAATATGTTCAGTAGGATATAATAATTATATGGGAAGTGGAAATAAATGTTAAACCAAAAGAATAACGAAGAATAAAAAATGAATTAAATGTTGAACCAAAAGAGGGAAGAGGATGTTGTGCATCTATAAACAATAAAACCTAACCTAACCTTTTTACAAAAATGCTAATCAAAGTCGAAAGAGACGAGGCACTTCATGCAGTGGCCTTCACAAAATTGGCCTAAAGATTATTGATAAATATAAAATATCATTAAAAAAGATAATTAATTCAGTATCCGATGAAAAAGCTTCTAAAGGAAATGGAATTCGTACAAAGAGAAAAGAAGCGAGAAATGACGGAATAGTCCAAGAAACCGGCACAAAAGAGACCAAGACTATATGGAACCTCAACTTAATGAGAATTTATCGATTCTCGTCAAATGCTATTGTTGAGTAGTCGTTCATTAACGACCTCTACCACTTGGAAGGAGTACATAAAGGATAAAGGAGTTCGATTTAATGAAGAGATGGAATGAAGGAGTTCAATTAGTCTGCGATAACAATAGTAGTCTCATAATTCGTTGACATGGAAGCCTTAGTGCGTCACTGGGGGAGTTGATGTAGGTCGTGGCATTGTCCATAATATCAACATCCCACGCAGCCTATTATGTACTTTATGTATCAATATGTAATATACTGTTAATGAAATATTTTTATCAACTATTTATTTTATTTATTGTTCTTTTGACGGTGATTATTTTGAAATATTTCTATTTTGAAGATTAAAGATTTGTCCTGGCCGGGATTCGAAACCGGATCGTCTGCAGCAATGAGCATTCTTCCCCGTGAATACATCGCAAAAATAGCGAGAACACGGGGATATAGATTTGGTGAAGAGAATGGATTTGTCTGGCTTGGATACGACCCCTGCTAGCTCAGTGGTTAGAGCACTGCATTAACATTGATGAATAAATTCCCTAATAATTCGCAATATTAAAAAAATAAATAAAATAGGCAGCCATGAGGACAGAAGTGAAAACTTAAAACTTTAGGGTAACTTTGTTCTAATTTTTAAATTTATTATTTAAAACTAAAGTAATAAATATTAAAGTAATTATTTGTACAAAATTCTATTGCCTTTGGTAATTGATATAATTGAAAAAAAAATAATTTCGGATATATTTTTTAAAACATTTTAACTACATAGTAATAATACAACAAGTAAGTAGAATGAAATGGTTAGGCAATGATGTGAGATATAGCCAAATAGATAAACTATCTACTGGTAGTACTCGAATAACAAATTCAACTTAGGTCAAGTCCTGACCTCTGGAAATTATCCTTTATAAAAATGCTGTCTCATGTTTGGAGCCTGTTTGGGCTGTTGATCGTTGGGATGTATTGCACCTTTTTCTTCGAGATGCGATTCACATAACCCCCTTTTTGATTTTGGTGTCTTGATAATGCCTGAATAGGCGAAACGTCGACTGGTAAGTAGGTGTATTCTTGAAACATAAGGCTTTGCATTGTGGTTTTTCCCAATTGCCTTATAATCTTAAATATTTTATTTGAATAGAAAAAGCGCCGCCCAAAAAGAGAAGCTAACCAGGATGGCTGAGGTGGCTAAGCACCACAACGGATAGGTGAGAGACCCGGGTTCGAGTCCTGGTTCTGGTCACATCTTTTCTTTACAAATAAAATATTTAAAAATATATTTTTTAACGTAGATCTTTGAAAAAATAATAATAATATTTATAATTTATTTCAGAACGAAAAAAAAAAGAAACAAAAAAGTAGGTGTGATATAAGATTGAAATCGGTAGTTATGCAAAAGGTTTAATGCAAGTGTTGGTTAATATCCTCCTCAGGGATGGTACAGGAAAATCTAACTTCAATATATCCATCATAGAAATAAAACATCCCTCGGAAGTCGGGACCCCACCCCCCGCAGTTCGAATTAATTTCATACGAACCAAAAAAAAAAAAAAGAGAGGAAAATATATTGAGTTGCGGGAAAGTTCTCGGAGAACGCTGGCCTAATTTAGCTTTGGGCAGCGCTTCAACATTTACGGGGGTTAAAGAGTTCACCACGAAATCAGATGAAGTTATTATGAGATAAGAGAGAGAGAGAGAGAGAGAGAGAGAGAGAGAAAGAGAGAGACAGAGAGAGAGAAAGGGGGGGGGGATTTATCCGCACCTGCTTCTCATTATACCAATAAGCCTCGTTTACATGACAGTTTTTTCGTGACAGTAGAGAAAAATAGCGGAGTTCACTATCTATATAAATTAAAACATGCAATAATAAATAAATAACGGAAAATGGAATAAACCAATTGTATACAACAGTATGCATTTTTTTAACATATACTTAAATATATCTCATTGCAAACATTTAATGTGGCCCAACTGATTGACTACCGTTTCAAACATGCATAAAAAAACAAAAGAAGAGACATTTGTTGTTACCGTAATTTGTTTAAGCCTGTTATAACAGTTGTTAACTCAGTAGTTATGATCAAAGAGGTATTGCCTTACGTCACTATAATATAATGTATAAAACATAAACAACTAATAAGATTATCTTGCTCTACTTTCACATTTGCTCCCCATATTGATTGGGCATAACTTTAATAAAGAAGAAGACAACTTCATTTTCCAGAAATAACAATTCTCATTTATAAAACAATCCTAAGGCCATTACTGATGTACGGCTGTGAAGTCTGGGGAGCAGCATCCATTACAAAGAGAAAAAGATTGCAAACTTTTCAAAACAATGTCCTAAGAATCGCAGTGGATGCCCCCTGGTTCATCAGAAACAGTCAACTGCACCGTGACCTATAAATAGAAACAATGGACGACCACATAAAAAAAAGATTCAAAAAATTTAATGCCCAACTACCAGCAGTTAAAGGAGCAATATATTACTGTTTAGCCGCGGACCTGGACTGCCCGCCAGATGGAACGGACCGATCCTTGCCTCTAAAATCGGGAATACTGTACCGCCAAAACCAAGGAGAGGGGGAGCGACGCTATTGAGTCACTTCACTTGCTATCAGATCGCCGAGCGTACTTGTTCTACAAGAACTTCAAAGCTACTACCATCGTACACTCCGCTCTCAAGCCGTTATTCCTCTGAGAACGTCAAGAGGTCTTAAAGTTGGTTACTCGCCAGAAGCTATGCTGAGATGATGATAATTGAGTATACATCACACAAATTGTAAGTCACATTTCATTATCATAAGGCCTCAAATTGTCAACTAATTTTTCTCCTGATGATCAACGTATTACATGGAACCAACCGGACAGTTCAAGTTAATTCATGATATCATACTCATTGCTCCTTCATGCCGTGATCACTGGCGAAGATAATAATAATTCGCACATCTTCGCACCTTATTGAAATCTTCAGTATAACGTTCAAGTTCATTTCGTTGTTTATATCTTTGGTCATTATGCTAGCATGGAACATTTCTGTTACTGTTAATTATCGCTCCCATTCATGTTAATCATTTCTTTCTTCTTTTTTTTTGTCTTAAATTAATTTGTTCATGAGATCGCTAAGTTACATGTTTAGTTTTAAGTTATTTTTGTAGACGCTATTATTAATTTGTATCATCTTTTACATGTATATTTAATAGTATTTAAGAAAATCTCGCATGTTATTTAAATTAATAAATCAAACGCTTTGTTAATATCTGAGATTTCATTCAAATTCACGTGGTACTTCCATTTGCTTCCTATTAAATTTATTCAGTCTAATCACGCCTAAACAATTACAACGTAAGAAAGCAGACATCATCTCGAAGACTAAAGCCCAGGTTACTGCAGGACATCTTATTATGAGCTGTATAAATATGTATTCTAGTGACATTACTACCTTAAATTTATTTAACAGCTATTTTATATATGTATATTTTTTTATATGACACAATCCACTGTTATACTCTTATCCAATAGTTATAACGATGTATTTAGTTAGGGGTGTCTATTGTGCGGACTATACCCCTCCCCATAATCAATTGCTATAAACAATAAATAATTAATATTATAACAACCATGTAAAGGCCCACCAGGCCGATCTGGTAAAAATAAAATATTATAAAAAAAAATAACTTCATTTTAATTTCACGACGACCTATAATGTATTGAAACAAAGTTTATCAATAACACAAGGGAACAACATTTTTGTTGCATGAAATATTTTGACTAATATTCTACTTCCTCGAGGTGCTGATTTAAGATCTGAAGTCAGTTTGTTTGTATCAGCTTTACTTTTGGGGTTATAATTATAAACTGTTTTTTAAGATGAAAATATTTTTTATTAAGAAAACTATTAAAAAAATTACCACTACATATCAAAAAAATTTCTTTTGTAAGATTTTCTGGCTTGATTCGGTTCATGGGGGCTGTTTTTAATGCTCCAACAATATTCCGCCATCATGTGAGCATTCCAGTGACCTTGGTAACGTTCCTCCATAGTTCGAATGTCCTGATGGAACCGTTCCCCTTGTTCTTCACTCAGATCACCAAGATTTTCAGGGAAACGGTCCAAATGGCTGTGGAGGAAGTGTACTTTGATGCTCATATTACAACCAAGCTGCTGGAAGTGTAACAACATTAGTTCAATATGCTCCGCATAGCTATCTTCCTTTTTGTTTCCCAGAAAATTTTGAGCAGTCCAAACGAATTCATTCCAGGCATTTTTTTCAATATCAGTCATGTAACTAATAAAGTTTTCATCCTTTATCAACCTTCTTATTTGGGGACCATCAAAAATTCCATTTTTAATTTTTTCTTGGCTCAAATTAAAGAACTTCTTAGAGATGTATTTATAGCAATCACCACCCTTGTTCAAAGCTTTGACAAATTGTTTCATGAGCCCTAGTTTGATATGCAAAGGTGGCAGTATTATTCGATCCGTGGGCACAAGGGGCTCATTTATTACATTCAGTTGTCCCGGAACCATAGATTGCCTGGAAGGCCAATCTTTTCTAATCCAGTGCTCAGACCTAGCTCTGCTGTCCCATAAACAAATAAAACATGGATATTTTGTATATCCACCTTGTTGTCCAAGAAGAAAATTCACCATTTTTAGATCAACACTTATCAACCACTTTTGTTCGTTGTATTTGATTCTATCCATTACAGAAGCTACAGTAGCATATTCTTCTTTGACTGTAGTTGAATGTGCAATCGGTATCGAACCCAGCTTATTGCCGTTATGCATAAGTACACATTTCAGGCTACGTTTAGAGGAGTCAATAAATAAACGCCATTCATTTGGATCATACTTCTGTACTCCCATTGCTTTCAATAAACCAGGAACATCTGAACAAAAAGCAAAGTCGTCATCTTTAGAAAAGAATGACAGCAATTCTGCCTCTCGGTTACGATAGTATGAAATTCTTGTTTCTGGGGTTAAAAGATTTCTTTGCTTTAATCGAGAAGCTAGAATCTCCGATGTCTTTTTAGAAAGACCAAGATCTCTGATTAATGCATTGAGGTCTTCCTGATTAAAGAGCTGGGGCTCAGAAGTAAAATCAGGGTAAGAATCACTTGTCCGACTTTCATCACTTGAAGAATAGTTTTGTTTTTCTATATCATGATCATTTTGTACAGATGAAGAAGCTTGGGGTACTGGTGCATCGCCAGAGAACAAGACTGGTCGAGTAACAGATAACAAGTTTGGATAAGACCATTTCGACCGGTTATTTTTATTAATTCCATTAATATCAATCACACAAAAATAACAATCATCTTGATGGTTATTAGGTTCCCGCCAAATCATTGGTGTTTGATACTTAAAATGGGGTCTTTTCTTATTTGCCCATAATCTCAAAGACTCAACACATGTTTTACATACCATATGAGGGATCCAGTACTTGTCACGGATGTCCAAAGCGAATCCAAAGTAATCAAAATATACCTGTGTTATAAACTCTGACACACTTAGCCTACAATTTTTGAATGTATATTCACCACAAATGTTACAGAAATAGTTTGGATCGTTTCTACAGATATTTCTTAACTTGGACATTGTTATTTAACACAAGAGCACAAACTTTTTCACTAAACAACTCAGTTGAATTGAAGTTTGAATGTGACTAGTACAAATATATGTCTATCAGCTGTTTGCCAAAAACAAAAGGTGCTGGAGAAAAACTGAGGCTAGATTTGTAATCACCAACCTCTAATTAGTAAACAACAGGCCTAAAACTCCATGCAACAAAAAATTAATAAAAATTTGTTCCCTTGTGTAATTATATTTCAATAGTTTTACTTGCATTAATCTAAATACATAAAAGAGAGTGATGTTAGTTACTGACCTAATAACTCAAGAACGCCTGACCCGATTTCGATGATTCGCACCAATAAGGACTGGTCTCCGGCCAAAAAAGAAGAACACCCAAGAAAATTCCCGAAAAATATCCGAAAAAAAAAATTATGAAGAAAATTCATTTTCCCCATACATTTTGTACGGAGCTATTTTACGACGCCATCTTCATGATAGATGACATGTTTAGGTTACGCTGTGTTTTTTTAATGCATTGATCAGTGTAATGTTGACATGGTTGGGTGAAATATTTTCATGTGACATAAAATGACAAAATATGATTGTTTGTTAGAACTGTCATAAAATTTTCAATTTAATATACAATTCAAAGTATCTACTGTTATTTTTACCTCACAATATACACCAAATTATGAAATTATAAATAAAAAATAAAAACGATAGTGTACAATAACAATGGGTCACAAATTACTTAATTTGACTCGACAAATAAACTGTTTTCATTTATTACTGGGAAGATGCGTATTAATAATAAAAGGCTTTGCGGACCCGAAGGTTCAATGCCGATACCTCAAATCCCTGCTTGCAAACTTCCATCCCCGGATTACCCGATGTAATCCAAATCCCTAAGATCATCCTTAGGCAATCCTTCCTTTTTCGTTTATATCTTTCTGACCCAAAAAATTTACCATTTCTTCTCAATCTTAGTGGTGATATAACTTCAGGTATATTTATAAAGTGTGTGCTTAAACTGACCATTTATATTTTAATTCAAAACGGGACATGAGTTTATACATGCTATGAGGTCAAAAATGAAAATTAATACAAATTTTTAATGTTCCTTAGTTGCTAAAAATGTAAGTTAATAAAACTAGTGTTCATCATAATTATGTTCAGATAATTATAAAATGTTTATTATAATTGATTTCGAAAAATAAATCACTAGTTCACCAGGTTTAATTAAAGCAAAGTTTCTCTGGCAGAAATTTTAAATTATACTCAACATATTTTTTTAATTATTTTTATATATGTCAGAGAAACAAATTTGGGTATCAGTTGCGCAGGTTGTCGCTTTGAGCTGTCACAACACGTTTTAACTTTTCATTACTTCGACAACTTCATTCCAAATCAATTTCAAAATGTTAGGTTTTGGCTATGCGAATGTTCAAAGTATAAATGCGTTAATCAAAGAAAAAATTCTCAGAATTGTGTTGAGTTATACATTTTTTTGACAAAAATTTTCCGAAAAATATCCCTCGGACTTTGACAAATGGCTGATAATTTTATGACAAATTTCTCAAGCTCCTAGCTCGGTAACAGTTTCTTTACTAACTGTAACTGTTACCAAGGAACGAGATTTCGATTGTCTTAAAACTATCTCTTCTATTATCAACGGTCTAAGGATATTACTACTGATAATACTCATAACATCCTACTAATATTATAAATGCGAAAGTTTGTATGTCTGTCTCTCTTTCACGCAAAAACTACAGAACGGATTTGATGAAACTTTACAGTAATATACGTTATAAGTACATTAAAATAACACATAGGCCATAGCAAGAGCGGATTTAGGGGAGCACAGGGGCACCTCCCGCCTACAGACAGTTTTTTAGGTACTGTAGAAAATCCATTATAGTACATAAGTAAAGGCAAATCATATGATAATAGTTGTTAAAAGAACATGAGTGAAACTATTGTTTTAATTTCCTACTAATATTATAAATACGAAAGTTTGTATGTATGTTTGTTACTCATTCACGCAAAAACTACTGAAAGAAATTGGATAAAACTTTACAGTAATATAGGTTATATACCATAATAACACATAGGCCACAGCAAGGGCAGATTTAGAGGGGCAAGGGAGCACGTGTCCCCCAGACATTTTTTTGTGTTTTTTGGAAAATCCATTATAGTTCATAATTAAAGGCAAATCATGAACCTAGCATTTCGAATGATGGATTTGCAGATAGGTTCTTTATATAATTTAAGAAAGAAATTTAATTCCACCCCCAAGGGTTTCCTTTATGCGGCAGACCAAACTCCACGCGAGCGAAGCCTCGGGCAAAAGCTATTTTAAATATAAACATGAAGTACTAAGGTGATAAGTAACTGAAGAAAACCTAACAACAGCTGAAAACTTTTGCCAAGGTGTTTTAGAGGCATCAGTTCCACAAGTAGTCGCTTCGAGTAAAGTACGAACATGTTTTAACAGTTATTTTTAACCGTGACTTTTACCCTTCGCCGGGGAACATTTCCTTCTGTCCAATTCAATGAAACCATTCTACCTATTTCCGAAACAGTACGATACCTTGGCTTCCTCCTAGACAAAAGACTTGGAATCCTCATACTAGACTCAAAATACAAGAACTTAACAGACGATTTAGCCAACTATACAGATTACTATGTCGGACCTCCGATCTTTCAATAGACAATAAATTACTAATATACAAGACCATCATCAAACCTATTTGGACCTATGGACTGGAACTATGGGGGACAGCAAAACAATCGAATATCAGACGCATTCAATCCTTTCAATCCAAAATCCTGAGAACTATTGTCGATGCTCCTTATTATGTTTCCAAAAAACCCTCCATAAAGATCTCAACATTCCTTTCGTCCCCGACCTCATCCCTACTAAATTTTCAAACTTTCACCAAAACCTTCCCTGTCATCCCAACCCCCTGGCTCAGTCAATATCCAGTTCCACACATCCATATAAACCACCCCGCCGTCTAAACCGGCTATGGCCCCGAGATCTGTTGTAATAATGCCATTTGGAGTACTGGCACTGGCCATATTCTCCACTCACGACCTGTGTGTGTGTGTGAAGCGCCCTTAACCAGCTTCCATTGGCGTTTAATGCCAGTGACGCGGCTGGGAAAGGGGGCTGGGGCTTCCCGGACTCCTGCTTTGCCCTCATTCCTGGGGAAGAAGCTCAGTTCGGGGACCCCAGGCAAATTGTAAATAGGGTATGAATGTGTGCATTTTATTTTATTGTATTATTAGTATTATTATTATTTACTTTACTTTATTATTTATTTTACTTTATTATTATTATTACCGCATTAATTTCTTTCTGTTACCGCATGTATATATTTTTCCGCATGTATATATTTATTTATTTTATTTTGTTTATATTATTGTTTTGTTATGGAATGACAGTAAGCTACACAGCACTATTACTTATTGCCCATAAGTGGCAGATTGTAATATTTCAATAAAGTGTTAATATTAAAAAAAAAATAAAAAAAAATATTTTTAACATTCTCAAAAATATAATTAATCGAATGTTTTTGTAAGAAGAGCGTATTTATAAGAAATTTATATATTTTGGTAATCATTTCATCAAGAAATGAAAGTTTCAACAAACATTTCCAAGTATAGGTGATTATATAACCTAAACAGTTTATGTTAAGTCGGTCCTTTAATTTATGTGCAGTCAGTAATTGAATTATTTTGTATTTTCCAGAATATTAAAAAGGAAACGAATGAAAAGTTAAAACTTGAAGTGACTTTTCACCCGAAGTGACAATTGAATTGATACCAATAATTTTACTACACATCGGAAACTTTTTTTGAAGTGAAAACTTTATTAACTGCGTTTAGCGACTTTTTGTACAGGTTAAACTTGTGGGTTCTCGTCAGCAACATACTCAAGACTAGCGATACCCCGCCCCGGTCAGGGCATGAGTTATACACTACCTATTATTCTATTTTAGTTTAAAGGTTCGAATTCCATTGATTTTAAGAACAATTATATTTATCTAAAAGGCATTTAATATTTGTGCAATGGATAATGAATTATTTAATTTGTAATATTTAAATGCCTTTATGCAATTATTGAAAGTAACTATGATCTAAGTATTGTTGAACTTAAAGATGGTAATATACCTGTCTCTTATCAGTCAACACTATTCCAGTTATAGCATCCCATAATCTTCAATCCCATATCACTGATCTTAAAGAATGGTGTCAAAACTGGAGGATTGAAATAAATTCCCACAAATCCAGTCAAATCACCTTTAGCCTTTGTAGGAAACCAATGACTTCCTGGAGAACAAATCAGATACTTAGGACGATATATTTTGGCAAACTTTTAACTTGGAATCTTCATACTAGACTGAAACGACAAGAAACAGCTCGTCATTTCAAGCTACTCCACCGCTTCCAAGACTAACGCTCTAAGCACCCAATTCTTTACAAAATACTCATGTACATGACAATCATTAGACCCTCTCGTTTTCAATCCTTACGATCCAAAATGTATTAATACGTATGTATTATTAAGAATAATGTCATCCATAATGACCATGATGTCCCTCTTGTTGCTAATTTGTCCCGAACCCGGTATCTATCCTTTCATTACAAATAATTAATTGATGGCTAATCGATGCAAAATATTTTTTGTTAATCTGTCCGTTGCTAATACAAATATATTAGATGATTTACTAATACGTGAGCATGCCATGTTTAATTGCCATGGGAGAAACATGGATATTTTAATTCCAAACCGCAAATGGACATTGTCTGGCCTTGAGACCTGTTGATGGGTATAGCAAAAGCCAAGCATATATCAAATTGAAGTCTTTTTAACGGTATTATGGGTTTTGATGGTATTATTGAAATACGTTCCAACACAACGATTTCTTCTTTAAAGATTCCAGTCAACATGGCTGCTTCAATAACAATTCCAGTAATATTTTATATGACCAAACGTGTACCATTGCATAATTTAGGTGGATTCAAATTACGCAGAAGAATAATAGGTGAACCATTATTCAACCGAAGATTGTGTGGTATATCGAGAGAATTTAAAAATTCAGTTGGATAATTTACAGCTTGGTTTTCATCAACAATATTATTGATGGATTTAAAGGGCATTAGATCAACTGGTAACAACAGTAGTATTCAAAAGTTAATTTCGTGTACATCAGCATTTTTCGCTGTCAAAATAACACAATTACTGAGCCAATTATGGTTCATGTAATTATTTAGTACATCCAGGAAGACACTCCTAATGAATTCATCTTTTAAATCAAAAATAACATAAAATTAGAAAAAAAAGTTGGTAGAAACCTTATCTAGAGTGTACTGAACTACTTCCCAAAGTTTATGGGGGAGCAATGGGGTACGTGCCCCCTCAGCCAGTTTTTTGTGTTTTTTTGAGAGTCATAACTCATTACATAACTAAAGAAAAATCAGGAACTTAGCATCTTGAAATTTGCAGACAGCTTTTTTGTATAATTGAAGAAACTAATTTGGATAATTCCACCCCAAGGGTTTCCCCTTTAATATAATAGGGGGTACAAAGATTTTATTTAGTTTTGAAGTTACGCATCTGAAATTTTGACTTATAGTTAAAAAAAAAATTAAATTATTTATTTAAAATGATCTTTCACGAAATTTTATGTGACAGACCAAATTCCACGCGAGCGAAATGCATAAAGGACAAACACACATACATTCATTTTTATTTATATAGATAAGATTCCAGTCATTTGATACATGATAGGAATGAACTCAGGTTCTATTAGACCTACAGAGCTGCGGTTGGGCTCAAATTGTAGCAAATTAAACCTTCTTTAAAAAAGGTCGATAACGTTTTTTCCAAAACCAATTTCATGGTTTTCGGTCGTTAATCGAAATAAAACATAGCCTATATTCTAAGTTGGACAATGTTACGTATCTGTGCCAAATTTCATTAAAATTGGTTAAGTAGTTTAGGAATCCATCGCGGACAAACAACGTGACACGTTATATATATATATATATATATATATATATATATATATATATATATATATATATATATTAAGATAAGATAAGATTCCGGTCATTTGATACATGATAGGAATGAACTCAGGTTCTATTACACCTACAGAGCTGCGGTTGGGCTCAAATTGTAGCAAATTAAACCTTCTTTAAAAAAGGTCGATAACGTTTTTTCCAAAACCAATTTCATGGTTTTCGGTCGTTAATCGAAATAAAACATAGCCTATATTCTAAGTTGGACAATGTTACGTATCTGTGCCAAATTTCATTAAAATCGGTTAAGTGGTTTAGGAGTCCAACGCGGACAAACAACGTGACACGTAATTTATATATATATATATATATATATATATATATATATATATATATATATATATATATATATTAAGATAAGATAAGATTCCGGTCATTTGATACATGATAGGAATGAACTCAGGTTCTATTAGACCTACAGAGCTGCGGTTGGGCTCAAATTGTAGCAAATTAAACCTTCTTTAAAAAAGGTCGATAACGTTTTTTCCAAAACCAATTTCATGGTTTTCGGTCGTTAATCATAATAAAACATAGCCTATATTCTAAGTTGGACAATGTTACGTATCTGTGCCAAATTTCATTAAAATTGGTTAAGTAGTTTAGGAATCCATCGCGGACAAACAACGTGACACGTAATTTATATATATATATATATATATATATATATATATATATATATATATATATATATATATATATATATATATATTAAGATAAGATAAGATTCCGGTCATTTGATACATGATAGGAATGAACTCAGGTTCTATTAGACCTACAGAGCTGCGGTTGGGCTCAAATTGTAGCAAATTAAACCTTCTTTAAAAAAGGTCGATAACGTTTTTTCCAAAACCAATTTCATGGTTTTCGGTCGTTAATCGAAATAAAACATAGCCTATATTCTAAGTTGGACAATGTTACGTATCTGTGCCAAATTTCATTAAAATTGGTTAAGTAGTTTAGGAATCCATCGCGGACAAACAACGTGACACGTAATTTATATATATTAAGTTATAGTTAAAATGATTTAAAAAATATGCCCAATTTTTTTTCTCGATTATATCAATTAACAAAGGCAAGATAATATCATTACTAATACAAGATTATATTACGAATAAAGTCATCCATGATGACCTTAATGCCCCATTTGTTGCTCATTTGGCCCGATATCAATCTGTTCATGACAAACTTTATTTCCACTTCAATTCAAAGTTCAAACCTCGCAACCCCTTCAATTCCTTATAATCCTCCGAGGCGTCTGAAAAGAAGATGGTATCGTGACTTTCGAAGTTGAAATTGTTATTTGAGTACTATCACTGGCCAGTTTCATGCCATTATGTATCATTCATTATATTTACTAGTTATATTGTAATATTACAGTTGTAAATTTCAATAAATAAAAAAAAAACCTATGGGTGTCATTTTCTTTTAATATTATCAAATAAAAAGACAAACATGGAACGGATTTTAATTTTTTTTTTTTTTAGAACAATTTATTGATATATACAACTGTAATTATATTAGAGAAGAAATTAGTTGACTAGAACTTCTAATGTAAGGATAGAGATAGTTGGGGGTGCAGTAAATTAAAACACCATAATAAGTGCATACTTATTTATTGTGTGCCGACGTTTCGACCTACAAAAAGCAAAAATAACTATAAGCCTCATATTTTTACATTTAATCTCCATTCTCTACTGAATGTCTATACCTATTTTCTATACGTTTCTGTTATATTCACATCATATTTTATATTAATAAAACTTCATTCTAATTGTATACAGTTATACAAATAACTTCCCTTTTCTAACTTCTATTTTCTATTTTCTATTTTCTATTTGTATTTTACTTTTCTACTTTTCATTCACGATATTTCTTATCGTTTGCTTTGCTTTCTAAAGAATTCTTCCATTATTTATTATTTGGCATCACATTTTGTTACAAATTTCTTTCAGTTTTCTTATGTTAACTCTCCAGGAGTCTATTATTATACATGTTATATTTTATCTGTATTAAACTATATTTTTTACATACTTGTATGGTTTTATGGTTTTACATACTTGTATATCTATCTCTTATATCTCACCTTGTTATGTCTATATTTTTTCATTTTGTATTTCATTTTTCATTCGGTTTACCAATTTTTCTTTTTTTTTTGTTTTTCTCTTTGTATTTTATTTGCATTATCACCTTTCTGTACATTTATTCTTAGTTAATTTTTATTCACATTATTTCTTCACTATTTTGTTCAATTTTTCTGTAACTCTAAATTATCATTTTCTTGGTACTGTAATGTAAATTTATAGTTATTTTTGTTTTGTCTGTTTTCCCTCAGAGCCCTGAAGATAACCTACAATAAATGCCGAAACGTCGGCACACAATAAATAAGTATGCACTTATTATGGTGTTTTAATTTACTGCACCCCCAACTATCTCTATCCTTACATTGTGATTATATTACATCAAGTAAATCTGCTGTATGAACAAAGGACATGAAAAAAAACCACTTATGGAGAAACTACCCATTGATAGTACCGCAATTTAAATTTTTTTAATTCAGATACAGAATAATTTCAAATTTTGAATCAAAGAGGGGTTTATAATAATTCAATATTCAAATTCATAACCCAAAGAAGTGTACTTTCCAAACTAATGAAGTCATAAAATGAAAACGGAAGGAATATAATTCTTTATAAGTTAGTAAATACTAGAATTAGTAATCCAGCACGTACATGCCAGGAAATGAGTAAACAACTTTGAGATCACTAAGATTCAAGGCGCCACACAGTATTGAAGGTTGAAGATGTTCAGAGAGATCCGAAGGCTCGTATGATAATGTTAATGAAGTTAATCCTCACAGCAATCCTCCGCGATGCGGCAACTTTGTTGAATGGTCGCGTTATTGAATTATGGATGAGGATAAAATGTGCCTTCTAACGATTCTAAAAACGTTAAAAATAGAGTAGGCGATGATTTTAATTTTTAGAAATCATTTAGAACAGTCCATACTTTTATCGCGTAAGCTCTAAAAACTATTATTTCGCTTGAAACATCATTAGGACATTAAGAGTGGCACAAGTGCCTTCTGGCAGACAACCTCTGAAGCTAGCTTGATACATTGAGTGATGTAAAGATATTCATCCATTTCAAGGTCATAACTCACCACCGAAATAATACGGATGTTTGAGTTGTGTAAGTTTAGAAGTAATAGTGTGATATGTTGGTGTGACATATAATGTAAACATAATATTTTTAAAAAACCTGTACCAATACGTGAACGGATCTGGGGTTCAGTACTTGGTAGAGACTGTAATGTTTCATGGACTACGGTTCTGCAGTGCGGTGATTTGTCCTAGATCCCGCTCAGCCGCCAGATTTTTTCCCCTTATTATGGGTACCCTATTTTTATAACATTTTATAGAGGCTGGGTGAGCCTCAGTAGGTTACTAGATCCTATATGATTCATCTCCGGTTGCAAACAGACTAAATAATACCATGCGGGATTTGAACCGGGATTTCTGGCATGGCAAGTGGTACTCTGGCACTGAGCCATTTTGGTAAAATCTGATTTTCTCTAAAATGTGTTTCTTGTATTTAAGTTAGAGGAATCGAGTTATTTTCGTAGTGAATAAGGGGCTAAGTAAGGCATTGGCTTGAAGAGGAGTTATTGCTTATATTACAACTCCATTTCAAGCCAAAAGCTACGATAATGATACGATTCCGGTTATCTGAAAGCAGTTAACTCTCTCTGGACAAAATCCGACTTAACAACTTGTTGTAGTGGGGCTGTAGATATGATTCAATAATGTCACCATAATGAAAAGTAACAGTGTTCAAGCATTTCAACATAAATGATAATTGTTTACCTTGATAATATTTTGAGCTTGAATTGTTGAGTTGAGCTTGAATTGGGCTACTTGGAAAATTGTCTGTATTTTGCATATAGCCCTGAAGAAGACCTACAAAGTAGGTCGAAACGTTGGCTACTTAATAAACTTTTCTCAAATTCTAAGAGAAATTCATTGACCTCTACCCGGACCAATTTCTTTCACATTTCAACATAAACTTTATCGAGCCTTACTTGGTACAGCTTTTTGATTAAATCAAGTCGCTAATACATGGTTTGGGCTAAAAATAAAATTGTTGTTAAGAAAGAACAAAATTATTCTAATGATAAAGGCTAAGAACAAACCTCAATATATATGTGTAAAAGACGTACACTAGACGTCTTTCATTGCATTGCGTCAGATACGGTTGCCATGATAACGGCTGAGAAAGAAGAACCGGGTAGGTTATTTTGATATGTCTGTTATTCATTAATTGTGTAAATAGTATTGAATTGTTGACTTTAAAATGATGTTTTATAATGTTAATTGATTCAAACACTCTTATTTTTATCTGTTGAAATAAAACTAAATTGAGTTTCTCTCTGTAAAAAAGGGTAAATTTATTTTTACTTAATAGTTTTATGTAACTTATTTACAAACTCATTATTATATACAGTCTTACCTGTAAAAAAAAGAAACATTATTTTAAAGTCAACAATTCAACACTTGTTTGACTAAAGTCTTTTTTTAATAGTTTTGTTACATCAGTTTTTTATTCAATTTTCATTCACCACTAACAGGACCAAAATTATTCACCACGAATTATTCGAAATTACATAAATTTTTAAAAATCAATAATAATTATTTTAATAATAAATGAAATAAGTAGAGCACTAACAAGTAATATTTGTGCCCAAATGTCTTAAAAATAATTGAAAAGAAAGACACAAACTTAGGCAAGAGCGCGCAAAGTAATCAAACATACCTTCCGCATTTTTTAATTTAATTTTGGAAGATTCTGCAAACATATAAACGTCCCTTTTATATTAACGCTGAAATCGTTTTAAACATCTAACCTCTGCAACATGTTTCGTCACTCCTCTATAAGGTAAAAGCTTACCTTCTATTCTGGACTTAATCCCAGAATAGAAAAGTAAATTTATTCTGGGATTAAGACCCTTTAGAATAACAAACATGAACAGAAAAATAAACGTAATATATATCTGGCCAGCTGGCTACCTGATAATACAAATCATGAAGTATTTAAAAAGTGACAAAAACATAAGAAAAAATGAAAATAGAAATGAAATAACTAAAAATTATGAACTCATGGCAGATATTAACTAATTTTAGATTTTTTTTATAAATAAATTAATAACAACAGTTAAGACCGTGGAAAAAATTCCAACGAAAAGCTCTTAAGTCTCCGAACTAAAATAGAATTTGTCCAATATTTCGCCTATTCAGGCAACCTCGGAGTAGATAGAGAAAAAAAACATAAACAATGCACCCAAGAAGCATCCCACCACCTCCAAGACTCAAATACAACTAATGAATCATAAGGAAGGTTACTCGACCCCGGCTTTTAATATATATTATATGTTATAAGAGTTATATATTTGATATATGTATTTGTATTTGTATTTGTTTTGTATTGTAAATAAATAAATTGGGAGGATAAGAAAAACAAATGTTTGTTATTTTAGTTGTTATTTGAATATTACATATTAAGCACAATAGCTTATTTCATTATATTCCATTGGATTTCCTTTGCATGTAGTTAATATTAATCTTTTTTCTTTAGCACTTAGACCAAGAAAGTATGGTTAATTTCCTTAATGAAAGAATAGACCAGGCATTCCAGAGGATGAAATCTTGAAAAATTTGTACTTAAGCTCTTTCAGACTTATTAAGAATATTTATAATGTATTTAAGTATGCAAAAAAACATGAAAAATGCATAAGCTTGAATAATGAACATTCTACCAAACATGGTTGAGACTGTACTGTTTCAAGGGCAACGGTAGTGCAGGGAGGTGATTTGTCCTAGATCACGCTCAACCGCCTGATTTTCCACCCTTATTTTAGGTAATCACTTTATAGAGGCTGGGTGATCCCCAGGAATAAATCCTCTATGATACATCTCCGGCTGCTAACAGACTAAATAAAAATCTTGCATGCAGTGGGTTTTGAATCAGGATTTTCGGCATAGCAACTCAGTGCTCTACCACTGGACATAAATAATAATCATGAAAAATATTGAGAGAATGTTATAAATATCAAATGTACTACTTTGCATTTTTTTATATAGCATTTCCAAGTCTATTTGAACCTTTTCCAAGTCAACTGTAACCTTTTATAAATCAAACGCAACCCTTTCCAAGTCACAAGCAACCCTCTCCAAAGCAAGTGTTAGGCTTTACAATTCAATTGTCACCATTTTATTTCAATTGTAACCTTTTCCATTTCAATTAT
This sequence comes from Arma custos, assembly GCA_037127475.1. Taxonomy (NCBI): domain Eukaryota; kingdom Metazoa; phylum Arthropoda; class Insecta; order Hemiptera; family Pentatomidae; genus Arma; species Arma custos. The sequence continues at coordinate 14,275,677 of CM073759.1, read as the reverse complement.
CACCCTTCAAAATGTTTTGAAAATTTAACGTAATTTTAAACGAAGAGTGTTTTTTTTCTTTCTCCTTAGGAATAAAAATTTTTTTTAAATGTAATAATGCTCAGTTCGGTTTAAATTTTATTATTTACTTCCTTTTTTTATTATTTATTGTATATAAATGAAGTGAAGAAAACACATTTTGGAGAAAATTAGACACAACCATTTATTCACCAGGGCTGTAGCTACAGTTTCTAGTATCAGCATACAGTACGTTTAATGCACTATCAATCTAAATATTTCCTCAACAGTAAATAATTTCTTAAATGTTTGGTATAACTTTTAAAATAAACGGAAACTCTTAGGCATCAGACACCACACTATCCAGTAGACTCTTTTAAGAATTTCTTAAAAATTGCAATACATTAATATTATCGTAGCAGGAAAAGTTTTGAATTTATAACTATTTTTTCCCCAAAGGAAACTGTAACTTACTAAACTTAACTATCTAGTATTCTGGATTATTTTCGGAATAAGTATATGTTTGACCAAAAACTTTTTTAATTAAATTATTTACTGTTTTAGGGCATTGTTAATCATCAGATACTGCATCCTCTGAACTGAAATGATAATAGTTGTAAGCAATGAATATTTTTTATGAATTTAATTTTGTTTTCTATATAAATGTGAATAAACAAGGAACACAATATTATTTTAAGCATTATATTTACAGTACAACAAGTGGTTAAGTCGGATTTTGTCCAGAGATATTTAACTCCTTTCAGATAACCGTATCATTCTCGCAGTTTTCGGCTTAAAAATGGAGTTGTGATATTAACAATAACTCCTTTTCAAGCCAATGCCTTACTTAGCCCCCTTATTCACTACGAAAATAACTCGATACCGCTTACTTAAGTATAAAAAACTCATTTTGGAGAAAATAAGATTTGAACACTTATTCACCGGGGCTGTAGATAAATATATGTAAACTAAGATATATTTCAATCACATTATTAATATATAATAATAACTGTATTATTAGTTTTACAAAATTAGCAGCAATAATGCAATATTAACACAATTTTTTTTTTGAGAGAGAGAGAAGAAAACACTTTATTGAAGCGTTACAATCTGCCTGTTGTGGACAATAAGTAATGGTGCTATGTAGCTTACAATCATTCCATAAAAAAATCAATGATATAAACGAAATAAATGCATAAATAAATATATACAAGCGAAAAAATATATACAAAAATAAAGTAAAATATATATATATATATATATATATATATATATATAAAATAAAAAAAACTATAATAATAATAAATAAAACATAAAAGAAATATACTGCACACATTCATACTAAATATTAACACAATTAATTTAAATACTAGCAATTAATGAAAAACTATTTTGCAATTAATAGTGCATTTGTTATTATGATTTTGTTGTCAGTACAATTATTTGTTTTTCTTCTTTTTATTATTAGTTGTTATATACTTATTTATTTCTTTGTTGTACAGTTATTCTATAGCTTTCATCTGCATACATTTTTTTTATTTAAAAATTTAATCTATTTTTAATACATTTAAAAAATTTCAATACAGCTATTTCGTTTTTTTTTGTTTTGCTATTTTTTTTAAAAATATTATTGTATATATTAATTATATTATTCTTAGTTATAACTCATTTCTTTTAAGACCTAATATTTTATTTGTTTGTCGAAATTAAATTATTCTATGGATCTAAAATTCTATAAGGTTGGTGTTTTTTTTTCTTATTACAATTATCTAAATGTGTGATAATTTATAACAGTATTTCTCACGCTAGGAATCACCCGTTGCAAACATAAATTTTCAACTTTAACTTAGATTAATCATTTACAAATTGTTTGTGTATAAATGGCAAGAGTTAATATAATTAAATAACAAATAAATTTTTCTTATTTATTTTCATGAAATCGAAAAATTCCAAATAAAATTTAATATTTTTAAAATACTCAATTTTAAAGAAAGAATTCATTCTTGAGTTGTATCAATTAAGGAGAAGATGTAAAAATATTGTTTTCTCAAAATCACTTAAATCGTTTAATCGCTGCACGCAAACATTATTAAAATTAATACAAAACGGTTGTTATAGATTCCGAATTTTTTATATTTTTATTAATTAGTAAAATTATTTGACTTATTCAGTAAAAACTAAACTTGTCAGTTCTCTGTAATAAGTTTAATTATGGCAACATGATTAAGTAATTACTAGGTTTCCATATTATGAGTGTGTATTTTTGTGTGTCAGAATTAAGTATTGTAAATTTGTATCCCATCACGAGCATTTCCTTTGTTAAACTGAACCATTGCTATCTTCTTCAGTTTCAAAGAAAATTCTTTTAGCATTTGCTATCTTAAAATTCACAGTTTTTTTATTCCTTCTTTAAAAATATATATTTTCGGAATAATTAAACGACAACGTTGTGTTTAATAACAATATTAACATTCATCAAAAAATATGTAAAAACATTTTTAATCGGATTCCTTTTGTTAGGATAATTTTCCACTATTTTCCTCATAAATAAAAAAAAAAAATTACATTTGTTTTCTAATAGAAGCATCGCAGAGCATATGTCGAAAATTCCATTCACATATAGTTGACTATCCTGGAATGAAACATATTTTTTAAAAATAGTAAAATTCAGTATATTATGATTTTTTTAAACCAAAATTTAATTTCGTTCTGTTTCTTTTTCAAAAAATATTAGTATGAAGTCTTGTTCACTATTAAGCATGGATTTTGTTTTTGACAAACCAATACGTTAATTATCGATTTCAAAGGATTTTCGAACACATTAGTTCAGACAGAACTGATATAATTTTAAAAAAATCTTATATATTTTTTTTAATAGATGCATCACAGAGCATAAATCGAAAATCCTATTTATATATTTATTAATTTTCCTTTTATTCTTAAATGAAATATATATCAATAAAAAAAATAAAATTGAGTATATTATGATTTTTTTTTTTTAGGAGCAATAATTTAAATTCGATCTTCTTTTTTTTTTAAACCAATTTTTATGAAAGTGTAGACTGTTTTGTTATTACTTCCTTCACAAACCTATATTTACTTTTCAATTTCAATGCATTTTGGAACATATTAGATGAAACAGAACTGATATAAATTTAAAAAAATCTCTTATTTACATTTCCATAGAAGCGTAGAAATTCTGCAGAGCCTAGATCGAAAATCTAGTAACATGTAGTATCATTAAATTTATATCAATAAAAAAATTAAATTCAGTATATTATCATTCTTTTAAAGAGCATTAATTTAATTTCTTTCTTCTTTTTTTTTAAACAAATTTTTATGAAAGCCGGCAGACTGTTAAGAATCCAGTTTTTTGTTATTATTATTTTTTTCTTCACAAACCTACGTATTAATGTTCGATTTCAAAGCATTTTAGAACGCATTAAATGAGGCAGAACTGATATAATTTGTAAAAAATTAATAAAGATATATTTATAAAAAAAAAATTTCAGTATATTATGAATTTTTTTGCAGAGCAATCAATAATTTGATTTTGTTCTTTTTGTTTAAATATTTTTTTATGAGAGTCTGTAGATTGTTAAGAGTGCACTTTTTTGTTATTATTATTATTTTTTTTTTCACACACCTATGTATTAATTTTCGATTTCAAGGCATTTTCGAAGATATTAGATGAGACAGAACTGATATTGACGAAATTGGACTACCTTGATAACGTCTTGAAGCCTTCGACGATCTTTTAGAAGCCTTCGAGAACTGAGCGATACACCCCTCTCCATGAGAGGCAGGACGAAGACTGGATCAGGCCGACCCCCACCACAGCGACCACGGCTTACCCGATCAAGGAAGGATATAGAAGAAACATTGTACGAATAAAAATAAATGGTTCAATCTAAATATTTATTAATTCTTTGGAATGGGTTTTTTAAATGAACAAAATCAGTGACAACAACATACCCTCATAAGGTCATTTAATTCTTCTTTTTTTTTTCCTGTGTCTCTACAATCCATGAAGGTTCTTGCGTTCAGTATATAGTAGAGACTCCACAATTTATAAGACAGCGGTTGTGAAGGGAAGTGATTTAACCGAGATCCCGCTAGACTACCAGGTTTTCCACAATTAAGAGTTCCCAATTTACAGAGACTAGGTGAGCTCCAGTGGTAGAAAATTAATCAATTTATGAAGCAATTAAACATTTATTATTTTGTTCGAATGAATTTTTCAAATTAAGAATAACATAAGTGACGTCATTAATATGTTTTGTGGAATAGCCGTAGGTCCACTGCTTTCATGATAATGTTATTATTTTTTTTCTTGCATTTTTACTTTCATTTTTCCATATGGTCTTTGGTCTTAAGTTTTGTGTTGTTTGGTATTTTTTATTTTTCCTGTGGTGCTTTTTGAAGTTTGATGAGTGTGTATTAAATTTTGAATTTCTAAAGTATCTATCGGCTGTTTTTATCTAACCTTAACCAGCTGGGGTCGAGTAACCTTCCGTATGATTCATTAGTTGCATTTGAGCCTTCGAGGTGGTGGGATGTTTCTTGGGTGCATTATTCATATTTTGTTTTGCTGTTATTCTCTTTCTACCCTGAAGATGCCTGACTGGGCGAAATATTGGACAGATAATTTCCATTTCTGTTTTAGTTTGGAGACATAAGGCTTTTCGTTGGAATTTTTCCACAGTCTTAATAAGTGACGTCAGTATTTCCTAGTTTGACCATTTAATTTGTTTTCCTTTTACTAATTACTACCCATGAAAGTTCTCTGGTTCAGTACATAGAAGAGACTACCGTTTCTACGTCAACGATTGTGCAAGGAAGTGATTTGTCCAAAATCATCCTCAACCGCCTGGTTATTCCGCAATTTATTGAGGCTGGGTGAGCCCTAAGGTGTGTAGTTCCCAGAGAGTCCATCCATGACTGTTAATAAACTAAATAATTTATCTGACATAGACAGATTCGACAGACTCGACACTCTACTCAATCAGCTACTCTCGGTATTAAATAAATTGTCTAATTTTAATTTTAATATTTCGTTATAATGGATTTCAACTATGAAGAATAACATTAATAACGTTAACATATCCTAATGAAGCGATTTATTTTTTTTCCTAGGATTCAGTACGTAGGAGAGACTATTTTTTCTAGAACAACGGCTGTGCAGGGAAGTGATTTGTCCGAGATTATTGTTAACCACCAGATTGAGTCGTGAAAGTTGTTACACTATTTGAAGTTGAAGAATGGGACAGATGTTTTTCGTTCATCGAAAGTTTCTTCAAACTGGCAGATTTGATATTTTAAGATCTAGTGCAGTTAGAAATTCTTTAATAGATTTTTTTTTCATTCTTTGGAAGTTTTTCCTCGAATTGATAATAACAGATTCTTATGAATCATAATGATGAAGCTTAATTATTTTTTTTTCTCCTCGATATAAATTTGATGCCATTTCAGGCTACTTGAACATTTACTAGAAAAAAGCTTTAAGCTCTCAATAACAAAAGACTCATATACATGACTATTATAAGACCTATCCGGACTTAGGGAGTAGAGCTTTGGGGCTCCACAATCCCACAATCCAAAATCCTTTGTAAAATCCTCAATGCTCCTTACTTTGTTACGAACGAAGTATCCATAATGACCTTAATGTCCCGTTTGTTGCTGATTTGGCCCGAATCCGATATCAATCTTTAAATGACAAACTGTAATCTCAATCAAACCCAATATTTTCAAACGTAACAACCTCTTCAATTTCCGTAAACCCTCCGAGGCGAAAGAAGATGGCCTTCTGACCTTCTAAGTTGAATTTAATATATGATTACTACCACTGAGTAGCATTTTTTCATGTCATTATGTATCATTAAATTTATTTATTTGTTGTATTCTTATAATATAGTTCTAAATTTCAATAAATATTTTTTTTTTAAATGCTCAGGTGATTTTGTATTCGACTGAAGACCCGTCATTTTACGATCCTAATATTCTAATCGATATCTTATTTTCAAATACTTTTAAACGTTGCTCATTGTTCAAAGTTGGGATTTGTTTTATATTTCATAAATAATTATATTTTAATCGAATGTATTCTTTACACTCAGTAGACTTTTTCTATGCTAGATGAGTTTGTTCGTTCATTACGGCTCTCTTGGAATTTATACGAAAGCTCGTTCGTTCGAAAATAACGATTGTGCAAAGTAATGAAATGTTAATGAGTTGAGCTTGGATACTCGTGGAATTTTACTTTATTTTTTCCGGCATAAAGTACACCGGGGACAATTTATTTTCATGAACTTAGGCAATCTGATTAACATATGTAACTTTACTAAACTAGAGCCAAAAACTCAAAAAGAAACACTATTATTTATTATGGTGCAATTGGGAAAAACCACAATGCAAAGCCTTATGTTTCAAATCCAGTAATACATCCACTTACCAGTCGACGTTTCGCATTCAGGCAATATCAAGACACAAAAACAAAAAAGGGTTATGTGCATGAAGGGTCATCTTCGAGATGTGATTCACATAACCCCTTTTTGGTTTTTGTGTCTTGATAATGCCTGAATAGGCGAAACGTCGACTGGTAAGTGGATGTATTACTGGATTTGAAACATAAGGCTTTGCATTGTGGTTTTATAACTTTATTTAGAAGAAAAATATAACTTGTTTCTATAAATTTCAAGTTTTAAATTTTACTGCAGGAATTTGCTTATTTGGCTATAGTTAAACTATTTTTAAATTATTTGAAAATTTGAATATTACTGAAGAAAGCTTTACCTGCTTTTTAAAATAGTTAAATACCTGTACTATAAATTAATGAATGGTTTCGGATTCATTACTTTGAAAGAACTGCACCGTTTAGAACTCAACGGTTGTGCCGTTAAACGCTGAACCTTCACGTTTTTCCACTAAATAGAATACCCACTTTAGAGACTTGGTGAGCCCCTAGTGGGAATCTGGATGTTTAATACTCAATCAACAACTTATTACGTAATAAATAATTTTCATTTACTGCACACATTGCATCAGTCCTTACACAGTAATTTCCCCGCACCCTGACAAAGAAGTATTAATATTCAATTATCAGGGAAATTTTGAGAAGTTTTTCGAATTTATTTTCTACTTTTAATTCGTAGAGAAGTCTACTATAGGGACAATAATTAGTTCGGAAAATTTGTCGGTAAAAAAATACATTTAATATTTTGTCGAACAAGAAGAAATTAATATTTAAAAATAGACGCGTTGAATTAATTTTTATGTGTTAATTATTAATCAGAAACCTAAACGACTACAGTCACCTGGCCATATTAATGTGACCACTGGATAGATTCATTCTTGTTACATGTTCGCATTTTTTTTGTATGCGTAATGATGTAAATCGTGTTTAAATATTAGTTTTATGGGCAAGTTAGTTATCTGATAATAATATGAAATTGAAAAAAATAGTTTCGGAAATAAATCTTTATTTTTTTTTTATATTTTGTGGTGTCGCCCTATTTACACCCTATTTTACATATTGATGAAAAAAAACTAACAAAATAGTTAAAATATATAAATATATGATACAAACAATATACTTACCGAATCCGACTTGTATTTAATGAAAAAGAAACAATAAATCCACAAAAATTTCAAACACAAATTATGCACGCCGTCACTCGTAAAGCAAAATGGCTGTACTAAAACCAAGGCTGCCATCACTAAAAAAAAAAATACTTTAAAAAACTTAAAACAGTGTTGCCATTACTTGAAACAGCAATTTATTAAGACACGCGAAAGTATATAAAAAAAATAGGAAAAAACAAAAAAACATAATCTTGGTCACATTAATATGGCCAGGGACTGTATAACAATATTTTTTTTTTTAAATATAGCACCAGAACTCATGAAGTCTTGTGTTCAGTACAATTTATAGTCTGCACTGTTACTCGAACAACGATTGTGCAGGAAGGCGATTTGCTCGAAATCAAGCTCAACCGCCAGTATTACCCCCATTTAAGGTTGCAAACTTTTAATATCAACTGACAGTTTAAATTTAACCTTTAAACGTTCCTTTATTTACATATCCAAAATGGGTTAAATTATCTGAGTCGTGAGATAATTTCACAAATACTTCGTAAATCTTTTAAGTTCTAATTGTTCGTTGTTGTTTTTTTTCTCTACAACGTATCGAAATTATTCAATATAAAATGAAAATTATTTCATAATTTAAATCTGGATCGGTACGTTATAAAAATAGAAAAAGAAAGTGTTCTATCACACCGAACGTGATATTTTACCGTCGTTATCCAAAATCCCCTAATAAATATTCGAAATCTTGTGGAAACGTCAAACACAACCTCTTTTTATTTCAAAAACATATTACTCCTTTATTTTATTAAGTATGTTGAAGAAGAGTCAATCCAAGAAAATTGTTACAGTCACAGAGAGAAGGGCGGTAGGAAGGAGTTAACGTCTTAAGCCCGTCTGCGGGAGAGGTTAAGATAGGATTAGAACCATCTCGAAGATACTAGGACGGTCTCCCGCACTTCCGTCCGTCTAGAACATTCTACCCTGATATAAATAGCACCCCCCTCGCCGGGAGTGAGTCAGAAAGTAGACCAGGCACTGTTATGAACTAGTATACATAAGAGTATCAGTGAACTGTAACAGTTTGTGATTGTAATAAACTGTTTCCGTTTGTTACTGTGTATCAGTTTGTTATATTTGGTGATTTTTACGGTCGGTGGACTTTAATTAGTGAAGTGTAAGTATTAATTTGTAGTTATAAGCTCCAGCGTAATTTTTTAGTATTCGTACAAATCTATGTAAATAGTTAAGTCATTTAGAATTGGTAGTATCTTATATTATGGTAGTAATTAAATAGGCCTAGGTTATAATAAATATTTAGAATATTGTTATTGTAAATTCATATTAGTTTAATAATTTGATTGTATGTATTTAACTGTTGATTAAGTGCTGACTCATCATTGATCAAGTGAAAAGAGGGGATATGGCTGACCGGGATGGCCGAGATGGTTGAGATGTCACCACGGAAGGTCCCATGAAGGTCCCGGGTTCGAGTCCTGGTCATGGCCGTGTCTTTTCTTTTCAAATAAAATATTTATAAAATTAATTATTTAGTAAGAAAAGGATGTAATGGAGGGGGATAAGGACTTTTTTTATATTTATGTGATAAAAATAATATTATTTTAATTAAAAAATATACATAAAAGACCATTATAATCCAAATAAAATATTACAATTCAGTATATCAGTTATTTCTGTAATATTAACACTCGATGATGTTTCTATAGGTATCAAACTTACAACAGGTCGATGGTAACTAAAATTAGCAACGAAAGTGTTACTTTTAACGTTATAGAGGTGTCTTGTAAAAAATTAAATAAGCACTCATGAGGCGATAGAAGTGAAAACTCAAAACTTTGGTATAACTATGTTCTATTTTGAATTTATAAATCAATTATAGTTTGAATTTTTTTAATTTTAAATTTGTTATTTGAAATTATTAACATTAGTCTGATTTTCACAAATTCTGACACTCAATAATTATATACATCTTTCAAGTAGTATTCTTATTACTCAAAACATAGGATGGGCTGCACGATACAAAATATTGAATTCAATAATAATTTAATTGAAATAATACGGAATAAGGAACTGCTGCCTTTGGTATCTATTGATAAATAATATTCAATATTTTATAATAATATAGCATGGTATCGAATTATCAGTATTTTTAAAACAATTAATGTTTATCTTTGAAAATATCTATCGATATCGATATTTTCAACATTCGTATAATTATATTTAGTCCTTACCTCTTATTATATCCTTATTCCTTAATGAACGATTTGAGTTTCTGAATACTGCGGTAAGGAAGCTCCAATCAATGGCCTATAGAGAACATGCCCTTCCTCAGTTCAGCAACGAGCCTTTCAAATAATCGATTTTTTAATAAGTACTAATCAGCTGTTTCTACAATCAAATCAGCTGTTCACTTTTAATTATTTATGAGTGAAATGATAAGGGATAAAACATTTAATTACAGTAGAGGGAAGGCATGATATCAGGCGCGAGGTTAGTAATGTCGATATCGCAAAATAACAATTATTGTGCTAAAACAAACGATACAAACGATTATAGCGAGTTGAAAATAAGTTTTTAATCGATTAAAAAAATAAATAAAATTATTTTTATTACCACATTATTGGACGTTATACCCTTAATATTTTTTATTTTGCTCCCTTAAATCGTAAATAGAGAGTAGAAACTTTCTATTGTGTAAGTTGGTTATCATTCGAAGCGGGATAGCTCAGAGCGTACAGCGCTAAGTTGCTTTGCCGAAGTTCAAAATTACAAATCCAATTGTGGCAAATAATTTATTTAACCTGTTAACAATCTTGGACCCTGTGGGATGTGAGAACCATCCGGTGCTCACCCAGCCACTATAAAGTGGGAGAAGTACCCAACGGATGAGCGTTATCGCGGACTACACACTAACTGTTGTTCTTGAAATAGTACGGTCTCTATCATGTGCTGAACCTCAGACCCTTTATGAGTTGTAGTGGTACAGTTTTTTTTTTTAAATATAGTAAGATACATTTAATGCATCCAAATAATAATAAATAAATAATACAAAGAAAGGTTATACGATCACGATGTAAATAGAGCTTTGTGCTCTCAGTACAAAAATTTATTCTGTATAAATACAGTTCAGCCATACCTGACATCAGATTTACCCCCAGAGAGAATCAGACTCCTAAGTCAAATTAGACTTTCCCCCAGCAAACAAATAGTTATTTTCGCCAATAAAACAAACCACAGAATTAATACTGAAGACAATTGCCCTCACTGCTTAAATATCTCACGTGACGATCTAAACCACAACCTTTTTGACTGTCCATTTTATACAAATCCTAGAAATAAATATATAAGTTGATGCAATCACAATATTTATACAGCACTGAATCCTAAAGACAACAATGACATTGTTAATCTCTGTATGTTCCTATCTAAAGCTCTGACCCATTGAACTAAAATACTACCTTTGATTTACATAAGTTCTCCTTTACTTGCATATAAGGCATAGTTCCTCCTCCAAGACCTGGGAGGTGGCAAGGCAGTGTCCCCTTGGTCGACCTGCTCTCATTGGCCTAGGGATGGGGGGAGGACTCCCTTGTCCAAGCCTTTCTTCCTTTCTTCCTTCCTCTCCCCCCCCTTTCTTCTTCTTCCTATCACCTTATCCCGTAAAGCGGTCTCTCCCTGCTATGTATGTATAGAATCAGCGGCCTTGTGCCGATTTAGAGAACCCGCCTTCAGCGGACTCATACTATATATTGCTTAAAATATCTCTGGGTAGGAAAAGTATTATACTTATTTCCGTATATATATATATATATATATATATATATATATATATATATATATATATATATATTGTAAATTTTTTTTAATATAAATAAATGGAGATTTGAAACAAAAATACATACAAGCTTTTTTACAAGAATATTCCATATTTTGATGTAGTGTCGACTCATGACAATATTTTTTATTTTACCTTCATTACAATATTTATTATTATAATTATCTAATTTTTTTCTGTATGTTTACTATTCCGTTATTTTTATGTACTATTATTTTTGTAAGTTCTAACCAAACTCTCTCTGTATTTTACTAATTTAAAAATCAGAAATAAATAAATAAATTTAATGCATCCTCACTATTTATGCCAGATTTTAGATAATTTTTTTATGTTAGAAACTTAACGGGAAAAAAATTAAATAAGTAATAAAAAAAAAATCTACAATTTTTATTTCTAGGTCTAAGTAAAACCCTTCATAATTTGTAAAGATATTAGTTTATTTATATATAATTCATCTTCAAACATACGTGCAAAAAATTAATTATTAATATTCCTATCTAGACTTTGTTATAAACTCCATAGTAACAAAACATAATTACGAATCAAATGATAATTGTTGACCTTGATAACATATGTGGAAGAAAGTGGTCTGGGTAAAGGTCAATGAATTTGTCGTAGAATTAGAGAAAACTTTATTAAGTAGCCAACGTTTCGACATACTTTGTAGGTCTTCTTCAGGGCTATATGCAAAATACAGACAATTAAGAATAAAAGTGGTACAAATATATTAAGACATAGTAAATATAAACAAACAAAAGTATAGTGAATTCAGGAAATTTAAATAAAAAGTATAAATATTAAATTAATAAATATTATAAACAACGAAGTGCCAGAAAGGTAGTAAAATAAATAATGAAGAATAAAATAATAATAACACAGAAAGTGTTGAAAAATAAAAAATAAGGTAATAAAGATAAAAAATAAAAACTGAATATAAAAATGATAAAACTGATGTGGGTAAATGTAGAAAATGATAAGAAATACCGTAAGAAATAAAAATTGTAAAATTATAAAGAATCCAGAAAAAGATTTGTAAAGAAAATACAGTATTAACATTGATTATCTTACTAATATTATAAATGTGAAAGTTTGTATGTTTGACTCTCTTTCACGCAAAAACTACTGAACGGATTTGGATGAAACTTTACAGTAATATAGGTTATACATCAGAATAACACATGGGATATAGCAAGCGCGGATTTAGTGGGGCGCACGGGGGCAAGCGCCCTCCCCCCCCCGACAGTTTTATAGGAACTGTGGAGAATCCATTATAGTACATAATTAAAGGAAAATAACATGATCATAGTTGTTAAAATATCAGAAAGAACAAGAGTGAAACTATTTGTTTTGATATACTACTAATCTTACTAATATTATAAATGTGAAAGTTTGTATGTTTGTCTCTCTTTCACGCAAAAACTACTGAACGGATTTGGATGAAACTTTACAGTAATATAGGTTGTACATCAGAATAACACATGGGATATAGCAAGCGCGGATTTATGGGAGGGTGCAAGGGGGCACGTGCCCCCCCCCGACAGTATTTTAGGTACTGTGGAGAATCCATTATTGTACATAAATAAAGGCAAATCACATGATAATAGTTGTTAAAACAACAGAAAGAACATGAGTGAAACTATTCGTTTTGATACCCTATCCATGATCTATGTGGGAGCACGGGGGCATGTGCCCCCCCCGTTATAGTACATAATTAAAGGTAAATCAGGAACTTAGCATCTTGAAATTTGTAGTTAGGTTCTGTGTATAGCTTAAGAAACAAATTTGGATAATTCCACTCCAAGGGTTTCCCCTTTAATATAATAGGAGTTCAAAGGTTGTATAGAATCCGTCAGTTTTGAAGTTAGACATCTGAAATTTCGGATGTTTGAGTAACTAATATTTAAAAAAAATTATTAAATTATTTATTTAAAATGATCTTTCACAAAACTTTACGTGGCAGACCAAATTCCACCCGTGCGAAGCCACGGGCATAAGCTAGTATTTACTATGTTTTAATATATTTGTACCAATTTTATTCTTAATAGTCTGTATTTTGCATATAGCCCTGAAGAAGACCTACAAAGTAGGTTGAAACGTTGGCTAATCAATAAAGTTTTTCTCCAATTCTACTAGAAATTCATTGTGATCTCTACCCGGACTACTTTCTTCCACACATAATTACGAATACTTGAGAGCCTCATGAATGTTTGATTAAGAACTAACTATATTACACTACTCATTCCACGGTTTAAAATGATTGATGTATATTAATGTAACTTTAGTTACTTTCTTAGCTCATTAAGTGTACACTAACATAAACATGAACTTAGAAAGGTGTGCATACATTACTCGCCAACTGAAAAGACAGATAATACTTCTCCTATATTTTCCTCTTCGTTTAATAGAATTCAACGTAATTCATTCACAAGTTCTTATTTCTCTATTAGCTGCTACTTGAAGATCGCTTAGCATAAATAATTAATAGGAATTCAGTTACTTGAAATATTACAATGATGCAATAATAAAATCCAAAAAGTAAAACCATAAGACTTGTACCAAAAGAAAAATAACACCAAAGAAGGCCCACATAAACAGTCCAACAGACTCAACAAATAGAGACTGCAATCTAGATCCAAGACCAAGGGCGGATCCAGGATTTTATTTGGGGGGTAGGACAACTGGGGGGGGGGACAAGCAAAAAAATAACAATAACTATTAGAAATAAACTTGCAGACTTTATAGAAAGGTTTCAAATGTTTTTAAATTTATTTATTGATATTTACAACTGTATTACAATTATACAACAAGTAAATAGAATGCGTGTTACATAATGACATGAGAATGACAAGTAGAGAAACTACCCACTGGTAGTACTCAAATCAAAGTCCAAATAAGAAGGTCACGTGGCCATCTTCTTTTCAGACGCCTCGGAGGATTATCGGGAATTGAAGAGGAAGCTAGGTTTGAAACTAGAGGGTTAGAGTGGGAATGAAGTTTGCTATGAAAGGATAGATACCGGGTTCGGGCCAAATCAGCAATAAAAGGGACATTAAGATCGTTATGGATGACTTTATTCTTAACAAAATAAGGAACGTTGAGGATTTTACGAAGGGTTTTGGATTGTAAGGATTGGATATGAGAGGAATTCGATGGCTTAGTAAAACCCCAAAGCTCCACTCCGAAGCCCAAATAGGTCGTATGATGGTCATGTAGTAGTATTGAAGTAGCCTGAAACGTCGAGCGGTTTCTTGTCTTTTCAGTCTTGTATGAGGATTCCAGGTTAATCGTTTGTCGAGGTGCAACCCTAAGTATCGGATCTGTTCTACAGGCACCAGTGGGATATTATTAAAGGATACTGTAGGGCAGGAAGTCATTGGTTTACGACATAAGGTAAATGTGATTTGATGCGATTTTTGAGAATTTATTTTAATTCTCCAGTTTTGACACCATTCTTCAAGATCAGTGATATGGGATTGGAGGCTTTGGGATGCAATAACTGGATTGGTGTTGACTGATAATGCACATGTATCATCAGCATACGTGGTAAGGATAGTATTAGGATGAGTTGGGATGTCAGCTGTATAAACTGTATAAACAAATGTATATTAAAATATCAAAACAATAGAAAAATTACATGTTTGTTAAAGACAGTTAAGCTGTCCGTAAAAGATAGATTTATATATGCTATCTCTGACTTTTTTGTAAATCTATAAAATAGGAATATACCGCCATGCATTATTATGCATAAGACAAAGAGATTAGACAGTATCATCGATGTAACCTACCTAGCGGCTGCTCTTTTTCTACATTTCCGACAATTATCGTGATATTCCGATCCATTTACACAAAACCTCGACAAATTATATCCCTATACCTTCCTTGTGAATCACTCAATCTATTGGTGAATACTGCATAAAATTCGTGCAGTAGTTATTGAGTTTACCGCGAACGAACGCGGCCGAGGACTTTGTTTTATAATATACTAGCTGACCCGGCCATGCGTTGCTGTGGCTGTTATAATAGTATTAAAAAATATTAGTTAAAATTTGAATTTTAAAGAAATAATGAATTAATGAAAACACGAATTAAATAGATTTTTGATTTTACATTTTATTCACCTTATATCTAACTATATTATATAATAAATATATAATATACAACACTCATAACTGATAAAATATAAATATGAGTTTAATGAATGGGGTATATAATGTTTGATTTTTAATTATGGATAGTAATATTATATTAAATTATAAATATTTATTTCAATTTAATTGATGGCTAATCGATGCATAATATTTTTTGTTAATCTGTCCGTTGCTAATACAAATATATTAGCTGATTTACTAATACGTGAGCATGCAACATATAATTGCCATGGGAGAAACATGGATATTTTAAGTCCAAACCGCAAATGGACATTGTCTGGCCTTGAGACCTGTTGATGGGTATAGCAAAACCCAAGCATATATCAAATTGAATTCCTTTGAACGGTATAATGGGTTCTGATGGTATAGTTAAATACGTCCCAACACGACGATTTCTTCTTTAAAGATTCCAGTCAATATGGCTGCTTCAATAACAATTCTAGTAATATTTTGTATGACCAAACGTGTACCATTGCATAATTTAGGTGGATTCAAATTACGCAGAAGAATAACAGGTGAACCATTATTCAACCGAAGATTGTGTGGTATATCGAGAGAATTTAAAATTCAGTTGGATAATTTACAGCTTGGTTTTCATCAACAATATTATTGATGGATTTGGAATTATTATTACAAATACCATATACAATAGTATTATTGATGGAAAGGGCATTAGATCACCTGGTAACAACAGTAGTATTAAAAAGTTAATTTCGTCAACATCAGCATTTTTCGCTGTCAAAATAACACAATTACTGAGCCAATTATGGTTCATGTAAATATTTAGTACATCCAGGAAAACACTCCTAATTAATTCATCTTTTAAATCAAAAATAAAATAAAATTAGAAAAAAAGTTGTTAGAAACCTTCCCTAGAGTGTACTGAACTACTTCCCAAAGTTTCATGACAATCGGATGATTGGTGTAGTAATGCATAAAGGACAAACACACATACATTCATTTATATATATAGAGATATTGTTAAGGCGTGATTAGACTGAATAAAATTTAATAGGAAGCAAATGGAAGTACCACGGGAATTTGAATGAAATCTCAGATATTAACAAAGCGTTTGATTTATTAATTTGAATAACTTGCGAGATATCTTTTCTTAAATACTATTAAATATACATGTAAGAAAGGATAAAAATTAATAATAGCTTCTACAAGAATAACTTAAGACTAAACATGCAACTTAGCGATCTAATGAACAAAAGTAATTTAAGACAAAAAAAATAAGAAAAAAATGATTAACATGAATGGGAGCGATAATTAACAATAACAGAAATGCTTCATGCTAGCATAATGGCCAAAGATATAATAACAACAAAATGGACTTGAACGTTATAATGAAGATTTCAATAAGGCGCGAAGATGTGCGAATTATTATTATCTTCGCCAGTGATCACGGCATGAAGGAGCAATGAGTATGATATCATTAATTAACTTGAACTGTCCGGTTGGTACCATGTAATACGTTGATCATCAGGAGAAGAATTAGTTGACGATTTGAGGCCTTATGATAATGAAATGGGACTTACAATTAGTGTGATGTATATCCAATTAGCATCTCAGCATAGCTTCTGGCGAGTGACAAGCTTTAAGCCCTCTGGACGTTCTCATAGGAATAGCGGCTTGAAAGCGGAGTGATAAGCGGCAGTGTGCGATGGTCGTTGCTGCGAAAGTCTGGTAGAAGAGTCCAGCTTGGCGATCAAACAAGTGCAAGTGCCCGGGCGCTCCAAGCGTCATTACCCCTCTCCTTGATTCTGGCGGTAAAGCATATCCTCCGATACGAGAGGCAAGGATCGGTTCGTTCCAACGGGCGGATGGTACAGGTTCGCGGCTAAACAGATATATATATATATATATATATATATATATATATATATATATATATATATATATTGCTATTTATGTGTATAAAACACTTTTTCTACTGCAATTAAAGCAGGGTTTAGTACATGATAAGGACTGTGATGTTGTTAAATCAAAGGTCGTGCAAGTAAGTGATCTGGCCGAAATCGCACTCGACCGCTAGGTTTTTTGATTGGCCACATAAACAATAAAGTAGTAGGTTTAAATTAAGGGTAACCAATTTGACCCAGAACCTTCAGCATAGTAATTATAATTGGCAACATGAAATTAGGCGGCTCAAAGAAAATTCGGTGTTGCCAAATCGACCTCCGCTAGCGTACCAATAGTAAAAAACAAATAACTGTAACCGGGAGAACTAGGCAACATTGCTAGCACATTGTTGTCAAATATTGGTAGTTTTGAGAAAAAAACATGCCCACATTCTCATTACAATCCATTACACCGCATTTTTTTTTTTGAGCCGCCTAATTTCATGTCGTCGAGTATTGGTGTTCTACTCAATGAGCTATTGTCGCTATAACAATAAATTTATTACGTTAAATATGTATTACTTCGTTGGAATTTATTTTTCAAATGAACAATAACATTAGTGACGTCAACATTTCCTAATGTGGCCATATAATTTTTTTTTTCCTTCTACTAATTCAAACCCATGAATGTTCTTTGATTCAGTACACAGTAGAGACTGTACTGTTTCTAGGTCAACGGTTCTTCAAGTTGGTGATTTGTCACACTCAACCTTAGGTTTTCCCCCAATCAAGATTACTCACTGTATAGAGGCTGGGTGAGCCCAGGAGGGTCCTTAGTCTCAATGGGTCCATCCCTGGCTGTTAACGGATTAAATAAAATCTACCATCATCGGGATTCGAACCCGGGACCTTCGGCATAGAAACTGGGCACTCTACCACTGAGCCACTCCGCTACCCAAGTTATGCCCAAACAGAACAGTAATAGATGATTAGCTTATTATACTCGTATAAAGGATCAAATAGCGGTTGAAGTGAATGTCCTGATATTCCATTAGCTTCTAATAATTACTAAAATTAAATTTAGCCCTCTCCCTCGCAGTAAATACCCAACTGTAATTAAAGCGGATATCTCCGACTGCCCCGTAGCTGCTAGAACATTCCGCTGAATTTTGTGGCCATTCCCAATAGCACCTCTATAGCCTGTATTGTTACAATATCCCATCTGAATGGTAGCAATACATTTCCAATACAATATCCTCGTCCTATTCACTTAGACCATGATAATATGCGAATCAATTGGATATCCATGTCCATTATTACCGAAGGTAGGATTGGATGCCTGTACGCGGCTGACGCTGTCAATATTGAAAAGCGGAACTATCGAGCAACCAAGTTAAAAGAAATTGTATTAAAAAAATTGTTAAAAGGAATCTAATGGTATATTAATCCCTAGAAAAATTATAGCCTATATAATATGTATGTGTGTGTGTGTGTGTGTGTGTGTGTGTTCATATATACAGTAAAAAATCAATAAAATTTTAAATAGAACACTAAACACACACT
Organism: Arma custos; assembly: GCA_037127475.1. NCBI lineage: Eukaryota > Metazoa > Arthropoda > Insecta > Hemiptera > Pentatomidae > Arma > Arma custos. The sequence goes on along the minus strand of CM073759.1, from coordinate 14,256,685 downwards.
GTGTTAGACAATCCTTTTTCTTATCGCTAAGGTATAAATTAATGAATAAATAAATAAATATAAATGTATGTATATGCATAAATACATAAATAGGAACAATTAAAAAATCAATATATGGATTCTATTAAAACCTCTAATAAAAATAACAATAAAAATAATGTTTTAATTCAATTAAAATCTTTAATAATTCATAAATCAATATAAGTATATTTCATATTTCAGTTATTGTAACTTAATTTTTTTTTTAATTTATTACATATGTTTCCCTATTTCTGTATTTTACTGCTTCAATCTATGATTAATTCAACATCTATCCATCAATCTATTGGCTAAATTTTAAAAAGGTTAACTGAACTTAAATTATATAATATATTATTTAAACTCAGAGAAAAAAAAAACCTGTATTCAGTAAATTTATGTATTATTTATTTCTCAAGAAACGTTTCGGCCTAGCTGCCATTATCAATCTTCCGTTTAACATTGTTTCATTATTCTTTTATATGGTTAACAGTTCAACCATAAGTCATTGATCTCACATTTAAGTAGTTCTACTCATTTTAAAAGTCATTTCAATTCAGAGGGAAAAATGTCCTCTATAGTCAATTGCTAATAAGTTAAACTTTGATCTTTGTGAATTATTATGATCTTTGATGTTTTTTCAAAACTTTTTTAGTAAAATTATAAACAACTCTTTAATAAATTAATAATCACACTGATAAAAATAACTCTAATATTATGTTGTACTTCAATTGTTTTAATAAATTAAATTACTATTGCTGGTTAAATAAGGTCAAGTATTTCTGAACTTCACCTTCAATGAGTTATGGTTGAACTGTTAACCATATAAAAGAATATTGAAACAATGTTAAACGGAAGATTGATAATGGCATGTAGGCCGAAACGTTTCATGAGAAATAAATAATACAAAAATTTACTGGATACAGGTTTTTTTTTATAATGTTAACTGTTTAATTTTTATTTTCCAAAAATACAAATTATCGGGAGTTTTAGTATGGAAAAGTGAATGTAATTATGGGTAATGAATATATTTCGGTAATCATTTCGTCAAGAAATAAATGTTTCAACTAACATTTCGAAGTATAGATAATATATGTTGTTTGTAAATGAAATGGTTACCAAAGTATACACATTTCCAATAATTGCATTCTTTTTTCCATACTAAAGCTCATGATAACTTGTATTTTTGGAAAATATCAAAAGGGAAACGAATGAAAAGTTAAAACTTGTTTTGACTGAACTCGAAGCGACAAGCTGCGGAATAATAACCCTATAATATAATATAATATATATATATATGCTATAATTTTTTGTTAATGGTTTTAATTTTTAAATATTTTTATTTTGAAGAGAAAAGATTTGCCCCGAACGGGATTCGAACCCGGCTCATCTGTCCGGGGCGACTCTGGTAGCTCAATTGGTAGAGTGCTGTCACGGAGAGACAGGCGACCCGGGTTCGAATCCCGGCTGAGGCAAATCTTTTCTCTTCAAAATAAAAATATATATATTTATATATGACACAATGTATAACAAGGGAAATTTATATTAAGCACGGATCAAACAAGATTTAGTCAGTTCTCTATTGGCAAATTCCTGGAGTATTATAAAGAATTACGAATGTAATTTTTATAACAGGAAGCCAGTGTAAGACAGGAAGACAGTAGCGCTGTAGCGGCCTACTTGTGCACTCTCCTACTTCCTCCCAGCCTGATACTTAAAAAATCCCAACCCTTCTTCATTTCTTTCTCATAAGACAGTCAATGTTACTATTATAGACTATTATATACTAACTACTATTAGCAGTGGCGTAACTAGACTTGACTCTTGGGGGAGGTTAACCCCCACCAGTCAATCACTCTAACATATTACTCCCTTCAAAAAAGATGGCTCGTAATATAAGTATAATTTATATTATACTATAATGATGTAGCTTCAAATTGAATAAATAGATCATAATTTTTCATAAATGTTATTTTGGAAGTTATAAATCTTATTTTCGTAATAAATGCTATTTTTGGAAGGACAATCAAGAAGTAGCTTTAAATACAAGTAACCCTATTTATTGGTAACAATAACTTACTATAGTTAATTGCATAGGAAACTTTCTAGACCCATCCAGACTTTACTTCTAGATTCTAAGAATTGTCTAAACTGTTCTTCTCACATTTGCGATCTTATTGTTGCCGCTAGATGCCACTACTGCCGCTATAATAATATAATTAATTGTAAATAAACAGTATTACGTTTTGGTTTGTCATTTTTATCATTATCCTTTTATTCATTAAAATAAATGTGTTTGCACTTTCTTTGTTGCGTTTGTGGTATTATTAACCCTTACTTCTGTAATAACTCTGAAAAAGCATAATCCCTCAAATTTTTATTTTTTTTAAATTGTTACAATTTTTTTTTATTTCTTCTAAGGTGTTAAAGTTATATAATAGTCAACACTGTACAATGTAACCAGTAAGGGAGTTTATAAAATATAGATCTCATTGTTCCAATTTAACATGTGTTATTTATGTCCCTAAGTCTTAATATGTTTAACATGGTGTCAGAAGTTAAAAACCTGAAAAATACGGAAATGCCCAATAGCGACAACGATAACAAACGAAACGAAACACTTACAAGGGAAAAAATGACAGCGCCGACACAGGTACCGTCAACTTGACGTTTCTTCTCAGCACGAGTGGATCCCCTTCCCAGTGGATCAGGTAGAGAGGAATGGGAGGAATGGTTTTTTAATTATGAAATATATCTAAAAGCATCAAACCTATATAAAGAGGACGATGAACGAAAAATTAATCTTTTCCTTTTTAGTCTGGGAAATGAAGGTAGGCGAATTTATAAATCATTTACAACGAAACCAACAACTTACGATGATTTGGTTAAACTTTTCAATTCGCATTTTGAACCAAAAAAACACCTTGCTATGGAAAGATATAAGTTGTTCACAAGAAAACAGGCACCCAGTGAATCTATTCAAGACCAAGTGAATCTGTTCGTTGCTCTAAAAAAACTCTCTTCGTCCTGTGAACTGGGAGATTTGCAGCAGTCAATTGTTCGAGACTTGCTGATCGTCGGATTGGATCCAAAATACACGAAAATAAAAGAGAGACTTCTTGAAGATGAAAATATCAGTCTGGACAGAGCTATTCAGATTGCAGCACGGATGGATTACAGCAAAAAGAACAAGATCATCATCATCTCGTGCAGAAGATCACAAAAGGACAAAAAAGGGACTACATCAAGAAATCTCCACAACTGGTAAAAAATTGCTCTAGATGTGGCACATCTCATGCAATTCGCAGCAGCCCTGCATTTGGTTCTAAATGTTTTAATTGTAATAGGTTCAATCATTTTTCAAAAATGTGTAAATTGCCAAGTAATAAACATATGCCAGAAAATAAATATAGAGTTGAGACGATAACGTCTGATGTTCATAACAATGAAATCGCAGATAGAATTTTTTATTGGCAAAATTGAATCCAAACTAGAAAACCCAACATTCATTTCTATGAAAATCAATAACAAAATAATACAATGTGAATTAGATACGGGCGCAAATGTGAATGTTATGAGCATCGACACGTTCAATTCATTAAAGGTTAATAATAATGTAATATTAACAAAACCATATGCTACATCATTTACAAATCATGAGGTACCCATAATAGGCAAAGTAAGTCTTGATTGTTGTTATGATAGTAACTTTAAAAATTTTGCAAAATTGGAATTTTTGATTACGGATGTAACTAAACATACTATTATTGTTCGAAAAGCTTGTCTAAAACTCAACTTTATTACTATAAACATACACACAGTTACCCAAAGTTCTAAAAAATAGAATAATTCAGAAAATTTTAATAACATATTTGAAGGGTTAGGACACATTAAACATATAATACACTTGCACATAGATGATAAAATAAAACCAGTCATAGACCCTATGAGGAAAATTCCATTTAGTCTATGCAATCCTTTCACAGAAGAATTAAAAAGAATGGAATCCTTAGGTGTAATTTGTAAAGTAAATGAAACAACTAAATGGGTAAACTCGGTAGTTCTTGTAAAAAAGCCTAATGGTCAACTTAGGGTATGCCTTGATCCAAGAAATTTAAATAAGGCAATCATAAGACCACGGTATCCAATGCCAAAAATAGACTACATAAAAACAAAAATTGGTGAAAGCAAAGCAAAAATCTTCTCAATCTTAGATGCAACTTCGGCATACTGGTCTTTAGAATTGGATTATGAAAGTTCTCCCTTGACAACCTTTAACACGCCTGTAGGTAGATTTCGATTTCTTAGATTACCATATGGGATAATTAGTGCATCAGAAATTTTCCAAGCTAAAATGAAGGAAAATTTTTCGCACGTAAAATGGTTATTAATATATCAGGATGATTTTTTAATATTTGCAGATACTAAGGAAAATCATGATAAAATACTTAAAGAGGTTCTTGATAAAGCTTGTGAAACAGGTCTTAAATTCAATAAAAATAAATCAAAATTTGAACTAAATAGCGTAAAATACTTATGTATGATTTTCGACAAAGATGGAATAAAGCCAGACTCTGAAAAAGTTTCTGCAATTATTAATATAACACCCCCAAAAATCTGTAAAAGAATTACCTAGATTTTTGGGAATGATTAACTTTCTTGGACCATTCATTGCTAATCTCACTTCTGAAACAAGTAACCTAAGACAACTGTTAAAAAAAGAAAATAAATATAACTGGGATGAAAATCATGAGAAATCATTTAATGGACTAAAACACTTAATTACTTCAACACCAGTCTTGGTGTACTATAATACACCAGTCTTGGTGTACTATAACACAAATAAACCACTAACACTCTCAACCGATAGTAGTCATGATGCACTTGGTGCAGTTATATTGCATGATAAAAACCCTATTGCCTTCGCTTCAACTACATTAAACCGTTATCAAATAAACTATCCAATAATACACAAGGAGTGTTTAGCTATATATTATGGATGTGTCAAATTTCACCAATATGTGTATGGAAGGGTAGTTAATGTTGAAACCTATCATAAACCCTTAATTTCTTTATTTAAAAAACCGTTGCACCAGTTACTACCAGTAGTTCAAAGAATAATGCTTAAATTACAAAAATATTCACTAAATGTAACTTATGTACCTGGTAAATTTATGTCTATTGTGGATACCTTCAAACTATCATGATAAAGCTATATTAAAAGATATAGATAATGATGTAAATTTGCACATTAATTTCATTTGTAACAACCTAGCTATTTCTGTATGTAGGCTAGAGGAAATCAAGGAGGAAACTAAAAAAGATCAAGTTAGTCAAACCCTACTTAAATATATTTCTGATGGGTGGCCTGAAAAAATCTCGAGTGTCTCTTCCGATGTACAACCATATTTTAAATTCCAACAAGACTTGCATTGCACAAATGGATTATCAGTAATGTGTCACCTGCACAGTTATTAATGTCCAGAAGACTGAGAGATAAATTGCCTGCCACTAAAAATGTACTACAACCAAAATTAATAAATAAGCAAAAATACAAAGAATGTATAACAAATTATCAAAAAAATGTATCTACAAATTATAACAAAAATACCAAAAATTTGATAGATTTAACACCTGGAGATTACATAAAATTTAAAATGACAACAAATAAGCCATGGATATGGTAGAGTAATAAAGGAAAGTGAGTGTCCTAGACAATATATAATAGAAAATGATGTTGGAAAATTATTTAAGAGAACTAGGGAACACATAATGTTACCAACCAAGACTAACAATCAAAACCAAGAAAACATTGTAACGGGAGAAAATAGTACCAGATCATCTGGTAGAACTATTAAACCTCCTAAAAGATTCAGTCACTCCGACTATACTTTAGGAAGTAATAAGAGACTTATATGTTGTAAGAATTTATCTTATAAGAAATTTCATGTAAAAAAAAAAAATTGATTTCTATAAATTCTGTTATCAGCCTGTTGAAAATGAGGAACCTACATGTTTGTGAATGTGTATTAGTATTAATGTATACCGAAGTCATATGTTAAATTTATTGTTATTGTTTTATCCTGGGTTAATCATATCACATAGCTGATAATCTTGCATATGTTGCCCGTATAAATAGTGTGATATATATTTATGTGAATGAATTATATATGCATACATTTAAAAAGTAAAAAACAAAAAAAAAAAATTGTTCCTTTATAACGAGATCTTGTTATATGTACTATATTAGATCTGTTTGATTTCCTTCTATTTTATATATGATGCATATGTATATATTTATTACATTCACTTATTTTATTTTGTTTATACCACTTTTTTGTTTTGTTATGGAATGATTGTAGCTACATAGCACCATTACTTATTGCCCACAGGTGGCAGATTGTAATGTCTAAATAAAGTGTTTATAAATAAAAAAAATAAAAAAAGATCTGTTTGAAAAGTTTTTATGTTTAAATATTCTAGATTTTAGTTCGAATTGTGAATTTCTTTCCCAATATTTGAAAAGTGTTCTGCAGACTTCATTATAATGAATGTTGTTCCTTAAATACAAAATTGCTGTTTCAAAAAAACAAAACAAAAAAAACCCAAAGATGTTAAAGTTATATAATAGTCAACACTGTATAATGTAACCAGTAAGGGAGTTTATAAAATATAGATCTCATTGTTCCAAGTAAACATGTGTTATTTATGTCCCTAAGTCTTAATATGTTTAACATAAGGAATAGGGGAGTTACATCCCAAATAACACTCCCCCCCTCGTTACGCCTATGACTATTACTATATAATAGCATATGCATTATTATACATAAATAAATAAAAAGGCTTAGAGAGCCCGATGGCTCAAAGCCGATACCAAGTTTAAACAAAAGTTTCACTCATGTTATTTCTGTCATTTTATTCAGATATTTTAACAACTATCATCACATGATTTGCCTATAAGAATGTACTGTAATGGATTCTCCACAGTACACAAAAACCGTCTGTACACCCTAACCACCCCCTGGATCTGCCTATGTGTGTATATATAGATATATAGATACATCGATAGTCCAAAACTACCTATCGATCTACAGCCCAGGTGAAAAAGTCGTAAAGTCGGATTTTGTCCAGAGAGAGAGTTACCTGCTTTCAGACAACTGGAATCGTATCATTCTCGTGGTTTTTGGGAGTTATAATATAAGCAATAACTCCTTTTCAATCCAATGCCTTGCTTAGCCCCTTATTAACTACGAAAATAACCCAATACATGAAGATTCAGTAGAGACTGTACTTTCTTAGACAACGGTCTTTCAGGAAGGTGATTTGTCCTATATCACTCTCAACCGTCAAATTTTTCCCATTATTTTAAGAATCCACTTTACAGAGGCTGAGTGAGCCCCAGGAGGGTCCTAAATCCCATAGGATCCATCTCCGGCTGCTAAAAGATTAAATAAAAGTCTTGCCAGCAGCGGGATTTGATTCCAATTTATATTTTTAAATATCTGATATTACTCTGTTACAGTTTTTAGTGATGTAATATTTTATCGGTGTTGCCAAGCAACGGGTCGAGCAACTACTTCTTGTTTAGTCTTTTGTCTCGATCAGTTTAATTGCAAATATTTTTAAAAATTTACAAATCACGAAGCCGCTCTAACCGACTTCTTTAAGTCGTTACACAAAATAAGTAGACTTTAAATTTAAAAAAAAAATGTATTTATTGAAATTTACAACTGTATACAGAATACATCAAGTAAATATAATGAAAGATAAATAATGTCCCGAGATAAAGGTAAATAGAGAAACTACCCAGTGGTGGTACTCAAATAAAAAGTTCAACTTAGAAGGCCACGAGGCCATCTTCTTTGCAGATGACGTGGAGGCTTATCAGTAATTGAAGAGGTTGCGAGGTTTGAAACTAGTGCGTTTGATTGGAAATGATCTTTAAATTTAAATGGAAAATATGGAATCGATTAAAAATAAAATAAAACAAGCTAGATCTTATTCCAGTAATTTTAAGACTTTTTAATTATATCGATGTATCAATTTCTTATCTTATTCTTCACCAATTGTTTTATTAATTTCGACAATGAGAGAAGGTTGGCTGTTTTAATCCTACTATCCAACTAATATTTTAGATTCGAAAGTCTGTATGTTTGTCTCTCTTTCACGCAAAAACTAGTGAACGGATTTGGATGAAACTTTACAGTAATATAGGTTACTAGCTTATGCTCGCGACTTCGCTCGCGTGGAATTTGGTCTTCCACATAAAGTTTCGTTTAAGATCATTTTAAATAAATAATTTAATTATATTTTTTTAAATATAAGTTACTCGTTCATCCAAAATTTCAGATGTCTAACTTCAAAACTGACGGATTCTATACAACCTTTGAACCCCTATTATATTAAAGGGGAAACCCTTGGGGTGGAATTATCCAAATTTCTTTCTTAAACTATACAAAGAACCTATCTACAAATTTCAAGATGCTAAGTACCTGATTTGCCTTTAATTATGTACTATAACGGGGAGGGGGATATGCCCCCGTGTCCCCACATAAATCTGCCCTTGCTGTAGCCTACGATGTATAACCTATTTTACTCAATATGTTTCATCCAAATCCGTTCAGTAGTTTTTGCTTGAATGAGTAACAAACATAAATACAAACATTCGCATATATAATATATAATAGGATATCAAAACAATAGTTTCACTCATGTTCTTTCTGTTATTTTACCCACTATTATCGTGTGATTTGCCTTTAATTAAGTACTATAATGGATTCTCCGCAGTACCTAAAACTGTCGGGAGGGGGGCACGTGCCCCCGTGCGCCTCCCCCCCTAAATCCGCACTTGTTATAGCGTATGTGTTATTCTGATGTATAACCTATAATACTTTAAAGTTTCATCCAAATCCGTTAAGTAGTTTTTGCGTGAAAGAGAGACAAACATACAAACTTTCACATTTATAATATTAGTAAGATTGGCAGGATATCAAAACAAATAGTTTCACTCATGTTCTTTCTGTCATTTAAACAATTATGATCATGTGATTTGCCTTTATTTATGTACTATAATGAATTCTCCACAGTACCTAAAAAACTGTAGGGGGGCACGTGCCCCCGTGCGCCACCCCCCTAAATCCGCGCTTGCTGTAGCCTATGTGTTATTCTGATGTATAACCTATATTACTGTAAAGTTTCATCCAAATCCATTCAATAATTTTTACATGAAAGAGAGACAAACATACAAACTTTCACATTTATAATATTAGTAAGATAAATCAGAATAGCACATAGGCTAAAAGGGCGGATTTAGGAGGACACGGGGGCACATGCCCCCCAGACAATTTTTTGTGTTCGATGGATAATCCATTATAGTACATAATTATAGGCAAATCACATGATCATAGTTGTTAAAATAACAGAAAGAAAATGAGTGAAACTATTGTTTTGATATTTTAATAAACTTTTGAAATCTTTCTATAGATACTACAAGTTTATTTGTAAGTTATTGTTGATTTTTTCCCCGTCTGCCCGTTGTGCCCTCCCCAGAAAAAAATTCTGAATCCGCCCCTGGGCTACAATTTACAATTATACGTAATTTGGTCATAATATAATGATAAATATCAAGTAAGTCGGATAAAATTCTGCCCTCTGAGTAGCTTGCTCAAGTGTTGCTTACTCGCAAAATCTACATATTTTCGCTGATCGAAACAAATCAATTAACATATTTTACAGGATACTCACATTCTAATTGTGAATTTAAAAAAAAATTTAGGGGAGTCCATTGCAGTAGGTGGAGGACTTCCAAAACTAAAAACACATTGATACATTTTTTATTTTTATTTTAGCTAAAGTAAGATTAAAGGATTTCTCAGATAGCTCAAATCTCAAATCAAACTAAATCTGATGGATTTTTTTGAATAAAACAACTCATTAATATATTTTACTTCATGATCATTACCATGGATCTTTTTGATCCCTCCAAAATTTAATAATTTCATTTTTTTAAATTTGTTTTGCCTCTGCACTGATCCCAGCAGCCTGTAAATATTCCGGTGGTAATATGGCACATAAACTATTTTTTCTATAAGCTATAACACTTAAACGGCTCAAATAATGCTGATAAAGCATTGCTACATCTTAAGGTAAAAAGTTCCATTAGCATTCTAATCATCATTCAACTAGCTTCTTGAATGTTTCGATAAGTTTATATTTTTTAATTATTTAAAAAACTATTTAAAAGTGAATGAGTTTCCTTGAGAATATATTCTTCTCATACTATATTATCATATCTACAGCCCCAGTGAAAAATTAGTTAAGTTGAATTCCCTGATAGTAAAGTTCTTGCACTTAAGGAAGAGGAACCAAGTTATTTTTGTAGTGAATAAGGAGCTAAGTCAGGCCCTGGCTTGAAAAATAGTTATTGCTTATATTACAATTCTATTTCAAGCCAAAAACTACAAGAATTACTGGATTCCAGGGGGGCCTGCTAACCCAGCGGTTACCATAACAACTGCTAAGCCCAAGATCATGGGTTCATAGCTCAGCATGTGGCCTTAGGATTTGTAAAGGGAATAAAAAACCCTTGGTTATGCCATCCTTTGGAAGGGATGTTAAAACCACTAGACCACAGGTCGCCCTATCATCTCTTTATTCTTCATTATTAATGTTAATTTCAATATATATAATACAATGATTTTATAGATTTTTATTATTCCTCAAGAGCAAGTCATTCTCCATAATAAACTAACAACAATAATTTGATTTTATAAATACTCAACCTACTAAGTACTACTGCCCAGTGTTCCATTCCCAGTTTTCTAATAAAAATTTATATTAGAGTCTATATTAAAAACAATTTTTAGAAAATTTGTAAAGAAAAAATATTTGTTTATTTATTATTCCTACCTATCTCTAACTAATAACTCTTAAAAGTGATATTAAATTCAAAATGGTCATAACTACCGAGCAAATATCAACCTTAGCTACTGATGAATGAATAAGTAGTGAAACAGTATTTTTATGACACATTAGCATTGTTTCAGTAGTTGCAGTCCAATACGTTTTGGTCATAAAAAAAATTATATTACAATCAAAAGAATTTGTTTATTACTTAGAACTGTTTCATACTTTCATACTTGTGACCAGGATGTTCTGTGCATTTTTATTGTTATATTATTGTCATTGCATTAATGAAATACTAATTAATAGGTTTTTCTGACTTTTTATCTAAATATTATTTTTGGTATAATTGTAATTAAAATTCACTTTAAACAAAGGAAAATGTCAAACAATCACCACTTTTAGGTAACAAAAAATCTTTATTTTATTGTGTGGTGTGCAAGTTTAAAAAAAATAAAAATGTATTACATATTAAGATCTATCAAGGCTGAGGCACTAAAGTTTAATATTCATTCATTCATTCGGCGCTACAACTCTATTTCAAGTCTTGGCCTCCTGTACCAGCTTCCACCAATCGTCTAGATCCTGAGCCGCCGCTATTCAATTCCTCACATCCAACATGGACCTAGCATCACCAGCCACACCATCACTCCATCAAAGCCGAGGTCTTCCTCTGTGTCTTGTTCCATATATTGTCTCAGTCATTATTTTCTCTCAAAAGTTTAATATTAGCTTGCTTTACTTTTCATGGCAGTTAATTCATTTAAGTATAGTAGTAAGTATTAAATAATAGTTTCAGAAAATAAAATATTAGAGAAAATTCACTTCTAAATAATTTTCTAGATATGGCAATGTTGACTCCTTGTATTTTTTTTACGAAGCCAGTTCGGGTTGAACATTCGGTTAATTGACAATCAGAAAATCTGCAGTAGTAGTTCCCAACTTTGTACCACACCCTCCTTGTTCAAATGAAATTCCTCTTATGGCCCCCTTGCACAATAAATTGTATGGGTATATGAAAAAAAACAACATGTATTGCATTGGAAACAAATCATTTATTTTTACCATCACATGATACAACATTATAATTTCTTCACCTTTCAATATAAGGTGAAGAAATACTCAGAAGAGAAAAATAACTAAAACTAAGTCAGATTTTTTCATTTTCAACTGGTCTCGCATTTTCATTTCATTTTCCCCTTGGCTTTGACTCATACCCCCCTAGGAGTGTGTGCTTACTTTACTGTATCTTAATTTTATTTTATTTTTTATAAAATGACTAAACAGTATAATCTAAAGTAATAGTTTTAATAATTTTAATTTCTACATAGGGTATCTGTTCTGCAGGCTGTCACTTTGAGTTGAGTTACGACAAGTTTTAACTGTTTATTCCTTTCATTTTTAATATTTTCCAAAAATACAAGTAATTATGAGCTTTAGGAAGGAACAGAAAATGTAATCATGGGTAATGAGTATATTTCGGTAACCATTTCATCAAGAAATGAATGTTTCAAGAAAAATTTTGAAATACAGATGATATATCGCTACCTAACAAAGTTGTATGATACACATCTATGAAAATGAGAAAAATAATATCAAAGATTTTGATTATCTTTTTATTTTTGGTCTTTGGATGATACCCGGTCATGGTTTTTTGATGTTTTGAAGATCCATGTGTAGTTTTCGACCCACAGAACCATTTTGCATCCAAATCTCTGATTTTTCAATTTTGTAACCTAAAACCTTGTAATACTAAGGTACCGATATGTTTGTTAAAACCTTCATTCCTAGATGAACATTCATTCCACAGTATAAAGATAATTACATTCTCTTTTCCATAATCAACTTCATGATAACTATGTAGTATTTTTGGAAAATATTAAAATGGAAACAAATGAAAAATTAAAACTCAAAGCGACAATCTACGGGATAATTACCCTATATTGTTTAATAGAAATCATATTTATAGACAGTGGCTAAAGAATATTAAAATGGATATCAAATGGGTTGTATGTATGGGCAAAGGGTTTTAAAAATTAAAAATTGTAAATTATATTTTTTAGGAGGATGGGATTAACATTTCAGAAAGATTGACAAAAATGTATTTTTTAAATTCAATTGTCAGTTCAGAACTATTGTAATATTTCCATATAACATCTCCAAATAAAAATATATTTCATTTTTTAATAAAAAATATGATCAATAAAAACCTATACCATTACAAACTATGAAGGGTCCTTGGGTCCATACATTTATAAAGATTGTGTGTATTTAAGGCCATGGAAGTGCAGGGAGGTGAATTGTCCAATATCGAACCCACTTATAGAGGCTGGGTGAGCCCTAAGAGGGTATATAGATCACAGCTGGATTTGAAATCAGAACCTTCAGCACAGAAAATTATCTCTCTAGATGTTGAGATACACTGCTCCTATTTATATTAAAATAACACTATATACTATAATTACCAATGCTATCCATGCTTTCTCTGTCCTGATCAACGGTCAAGTAATCCGTTTCTAGGGGACAGCTAATATGATGTTCAAGGTCTGAGATCATGCTACGCCAATTTAATTAATTCAGAGTGAGGCAATGATTCAGATAGTTGAATATAGCAAGTAAATAAAGCCACTGTCCCTTGGAAACGGATTACTTGACCATTGATCAGGACAGAGAAACCATGTTGTGTATAGTGTGAGGTATACATGGGCAGATGGATTTTTGAAATTGTAAGTACACAATATCTGGTTGCATCGTAAACGGGTCATTTTTATTATATTTGAGTGTGCTGTTTGGGGGTTTTATTTTAAAATACCTGATTTTTCACTGTTAGGGCATGATTGTGAGACAAAGCCTGGTCTCGAAACGTCGCCTGAGGAATGGTATAAATAAAAAAAGGACTGAAACTCAAGAAAAGGAAACACAGAATTTATGTAACAGTCGAGAGTAGGAAAAAAGATATAAATATTTATCTGTCACAGTCAAATTTACCCAAAATCTTTAGCACTAAAACTCAGTGCTCTATTCACCGATCTAACCCAATACCACAGTTAATAAACAAAACGAAAATAGTATGTACATAAATGGTAAATTTATTATTTCAAAATTTACCTCAATTTAAAAGTTGTGGAGAATTTGAATTAATAAAGGAATTATTAGAAGAATATCCTACCTTAATTGAGAACTCTTTGCTAAACTGTGCATTTTGCATCTGTGAGGTAAAAATGGATCCATTAAGAATTCTAAAAAAAATCTAGCACTTAAGTGCTTACATTGCTTTGATATCAGCACAGACTCTCAGGCCCTTTGAGATCAGGGCGGCAAAATTAAATTAAAAATATTAGCTAAACGAATGTATGCAAATAAAAAAAAAATATCATTATAATTTATTTTATTGTTATATGATATAATTTTTCAAATAAAATATTTTAAAAAAAAATATCATTTCAATATATTATAAATTATACCACGTTCTAGAATCATACTTTGAGTCGTAGCTAAATTTATAAATATGTATATCGTTTATAGTTTAAAGAGAAATAAATCGATAACTAATAACGAGATAGTTCTATCGATCTATCGATAGTCCAGAACTAGCGCCTCAGAGTAATTAATCTCGTTTTTATATCGAAATATTTTACGCCAGCAGTTCTGTGTACAAAAAAGGCTACTTGTGATTTAGCCGATACCCATAAACCTTCTTCCTTATCTAATGTAACCTCTTCTTATCACTCGTCTCATTTGAGTAATTAGTACGTGCGTTATTAAATTGTTTTCTGTATTGTTTTTTTAGAGTTTTTGTATTTTTAATTGTGTTTATTTTATGTTTAAAACTCTGTATTGTTTATTAAATTTAATTATGTGTTTTTGTCATATTCCTTTTGCCGTTGTCTATTTAAAATTAACGGAATAACACTTTGGAAATGTGTCTTAACGCAGCCCTGGTTACTTTTCCCTGCTTGTTCGCATGCGCGAGCAGTAACATTTTGTAACGGTTACATTTTTAACAGCTGATTTGTTCTATGTTTCATCGTGCTTACTGTGTTTTGATTATTGCTGATTGATTGTTTCTTATTTGTTGTTTATTGTTCGTTATTTGTTCTTTATTCTTTGTTATACATTTTTCGTTGTTATTATTTTAGTTAGTTATTTAATTAGTGTAAAATGATGCGTATTTGGGATTTGCCTTCAACAGAAGGACAAGCTATACATTTTTTGCAGGAGCGTAATATTTTACCAAAACAAAGAAAATGTAGCAATTCCCATCAAATGAAATTGTATTTCGGTGAAAGGTTTTTTTGGAAATGAATTATATTTATGCGAGTTCGCATGGCGACAGCAACGATCAAAACAAAATGCAGACTGTTTTGAATCCATATTGAAGTCTATTTCGACGCATTTTCCACCTAAATGCGATTAAATTTTTATTATTTGTATTTTGTAATTGTTCATTCTTCTTTAATTAATTGTTCATCATATATTGCATTTTTCAATTTTTTTTTACATAATTTTTCATTACTTTTATTTCTTAATTTTTAATTGTTTGAAATTATTTTTTTGTTCATAATTTTTCATTATTGCGATTTTTCATTACTTTTATTTCTTAATTGTTCATAATTTATTATTATTATTTTCCATTTGTCAATCAATTCTTTTGATTTGTAATTGTTCATCATTTTTCAACCCCAATAAATAGAAGGTAACTTTTAGAAATGTAACCGTTACAAAATGTAACTGCTCGCGCATGCGAACAAGCAGGGAAAAGTAACCAGGGCTGCGTTAAGACACAAGTACCAAATGCTATCAAATGGATGTTAAAAAGGGAAGAAATGGACATGTTTTCGTCTTAAGTGTAGGGAAAGCATTTATATAAGGAGAGGAACATGACTAGGGAAGTCTAGAATTAGTGTTTTATTATTACATTTTGTATATTTCAATTTCCATTAAAATGAATATGAGGGTAGGTTTTCAGATGAAAGAGGTGTTATCAGTAACATAACAGGTGTTCAGATTAAAAACAATGGCTTATAACAGTCCCTGGGTACCGACTAATACACAAGTATCCATAAATCAAATTTAATCTTTGAACTAATTACTTTGTTTAAATCCACTAACATGTAAACTAATATGGAGGATTTTTTAATTTAAAATAACGCCCAAGATCGCGATTTTTTAATGGGAGTAAATAATCCTTAGTAGTAGTAAAATAGGGGTCCTAAGCCTGTGCCCCCAGTTACTCTTTAAAAATCCCAATCCTAATTAAACGTGGATTGACAAAATTTATGACTCCCTCTGTAGCATCTTCCGATTAGCTATAGCAGTATAGAAATGACGTTAAATGAACAAACAACTAAAATGTTAAAGTTTTTATTCTGATACTTCTGGATCTATTTTAATCATTTCTGGTACTAAAGTCACTCGTAACTCCCATTGATCCTCTGTACTTGGCATCACCTTCGGCCATTATATTTTGAAATTATGACTATCTAAAAGAATTAACTTTTGTTATAAAATATTAAAGTAATGTCGTTAGGTTACTGATGTATAGGTCCCTTCTTTCAGAACATAAATAAAACATTTATTTTGCTATAAGCCATGAATCCACTCTCTGGTATCTGGAGTTCCAGTAGGTTTTTATCTGTTTTTATGAAGTTAAGACACCATTAATTAAGGATAAAATCTTGCACACCAGTTGGCTCGAGTACGGTATTGTTCTTACTATGTAGTGAGGCCTAAACACCCTTCAGGGGTTTAGGATTTGATTTTTATATATATTTATATAGGTATATTGTATATTTTATACATATTTATATTTGAGCAAGAAACATTCTCCAGTCATCTTAACTTCCTAATTAATCTATGTTTACTAATTATTGGGACAATTTCATTGAAATTATTTATTAATTCTTAATATAATTGTTATTTTTTTGCGGATTTTTATACATATAACTTCTTTAAAGTTATGTATAATTGTTGTATCAGTGCAGAAAACTTATTTTAAAAGATTGAAAATGACAAGTAGTTGTCGAAACGTTTTGAAGAATTAAATTAATTAAAAAGTTAACATGAATGGAGAATGGTTTTTTCCTAATATATAAAAATCAAAAGATTTATAGTCCAATTTTACATCAATTTAAAAATGGGTTTAGGATTTGGTAATATAAGTCAGTAGTAAATTATATTTATTTAAGATCAGTTTTTTTCAGTTATTCAGTTTTACGTTAGATAGCGATGCTATTAGAAATTCTCGCCCATTCCACCTCACCTTGGACCTCACTCCCACTTGATATCCGCCATGCGTCTTCCTTATCCATATTCAAATCCATGCTTTTCCTACATCTCCTTAATTCCAAAACGGATGCTCTCTTATCAGTAATAATTAATAGCTCATGTTCATCAGAAGTGGTTGATGAATTATTGTAAATATTCTTCACTCATAACGATATTATTTTTTATATTGTTAGGTGCTTTTATTAATATTTTTTTCTCTCAGCTTAGTTCTTTTTATTTTAAATTTGTATGCTATTTTTTTATTGTTTTTTTTTTTCTTCTCTACTAGAACATACCTTTTAGTTTATATTTACGTTTATGTTATTATTCAAATATTTTATTTTTTTAATAATGTAACCCTTTGGCCAAATATATATTTATTTAATTTTGTACACACCAGTTATTCTTAAGGGACCTGGTCCCAGAATAAAATCATTTTTCTATTCTAAAAATTAAATTAAATCAATAGTTTATCTATTTAATTATTTCTCTATTGTCTATCCTCCTAGCTTTGATGAACAATGCTTTCCTGAAATATTAGATCTCATAGCTCTATATTATTTATGTTATGTCAGTTACCTTGTGTATCAACAGGTCCATTAATGCGTCCAATCACTTTTAATCCAAAAATAGGCAGGATTTGTTGATCTACAATCTGAAATGTTTATTTTTTTGCTCTGTAACAGCCGACAGGTCTAACTAAGGATTTATAAAGCTCTATCGTAAAGGACAGAAATTCCATAATCTTTTCAAATAAAACTTACTAAGTATTGATTTTTAATTTAATAGTATAAAAGGATTGGTAAATTTTACCTTTGGAATATAAGTATTGAATGGAATCCGGAAACTGGTTAATTCTAGATTATGAAGACTGAAGTGGGTGAGGAAATCTGAAGATCATCGTATATGAGTCAAAGATAATGGTAGTGGGTTGCGAAAAATTAAACAGGATGGACTATAACAACTTTGAGGTAAAGAGTTTACAAAAGAAAATCGTATTATAAATTAAGCAAAAGAAATTTAAAGAAGGTTAAAGAGAGAGGTTTTCGTTCAGCAAAGTTATTATTCTGATATAGGAATGTATATCATGAGCTATTAATTATTACTGATAAGAGAGCATCCGTTTTGGAATTAAGGAGATGTAGGAAAAGCATGGATTTGAATATGGATAAGGAAGACGCATGGCTGATATCAAGTGGGAGTGAGGTCCAAGGTGAGGTGGAATGGGCGAGAATTTCTAATAGCATCGCTATCTAACGTAAAACTGAATAACTGAAAAAAACTGATCTTAAATAAATATAATTTACTACTGACTTATATTACCAAATCCTAAACCCATTTTTAAATATTGTTAGTAGTGATAAGGATGGATGGAAAATGGAGATAGACCTGAAGTTGGAACCTGAAGAGAGTATTGAAATATCAAATTGGCAAATCAAGAATCTTTTTCAGGTTTTAGTATAACTAATTAATCATAAAATTGTATAAATACGGATCCTCATGCCATTTTTTTGTAATGGCAGACCGTAAATCTACTGATTGTCGATTTGTTTTATTGACAGGTGTGGAAAAATATAGAAAAAATAAAAAATATTGTTAACTATAGTTTAAATTTAATACATCTTACTTGTATTTACTAATTAAGGTTTTTAATAATTTATAAGCTCTATTAGATGTTTCTCCACATTGCAAAACACTAGTGTATATTAAAGATGATGAATAATTTATAAATACCAAAAGTAATGTGGTAAATATTCATGTTTCTTCTGGGTTTGAGCGTGGTAGAAAATAACAAACATTTTTTTTAAATTTATATTTTAAGTTGAATCATAACTTGAAAGGGACCATCGGTAAGCCAGACGTTGATAGACCGGAGACCCTATAGGTACAGCCATCGTCAGGACCAATCACATCTTCTAGAAAAAGCAGACCTTCCTCTGGATGTATATTTCCAGTGGTGACGTACAGATCTTCCAAGTTAGGACCACCCCATATCAAAGAAGTCACCTCCGCAGTTGGGATATGCACTCTTTCCATTACTTTTCCGGTTTCTGGGTCAATTCTAAACACCTTAAATTTAATTTATTTATTAGAATGTTGAACAAAATTTCAGGTATCAAAATATATAACAAAGTACATTAAGATAATCTCTAAACAGATGATTTGAGGGCAAAACAATCAGGGACAATGAAGGAGTTTTGAAGGACAAAGAGAAAACATATTTCGAGTGTTCTAAAAAAATATATATTCATGGTCTATCAACAAAAAAATTAAGTGATAATCTGATTGTATATATTATTCAAATAATGTAAGGTTATGGTTAAATAAGAATGTTATATACTCAAAAATCGGTGGTGAGTTATGACCATTAAAGAAATGAGTAAATACCTCTTTATCACTCATCAAAACTGTATCAACCTAGCTTCAGAGCTTGTCTGCCAGAGGCACTTGTGTCACTCTTACTGTTCTAGTGTTATTCCAAGCTCACTAATAGTTTTCTTATTTTTCCAAAAATGTAGGTTTAAGACTAATGTCACCTTGGAAATAGTTGTGAAATATTATATTTTTAATGAGTGACCTCATATATTCTGTTGACTATTTTTGGTAATGTAAATAAATATAAATTATCAAAAAAATCACAGATATGTCTAACCATTACAAATCAAGGCACTGGTACGATTCTTTGTATTGCTTTTACTTAATTTTCAACAAATAAAGTTTCACTGTGAGAACTGAGTAATTTTTTTTTTTAATGAAAAAATTATTTATTTTTTTATACTGCTTAACAAAGAAATAATTTTTTTGCTTCTATTCACATTCAATTATTTTAAATAAAATCTCAGAAATGAACATGAACAAAGATATTTCATTAACCAACTTAATCATGAACATGTGGGGGCAATCTATTAAATTAATAGTATTAAAGTAACAAAAAAAAAAAAATTATTTGTTTATATTTATATATTATTGTAACATAAGAGTTTATACCTCTTTGGTCATAGATAACGAGTTAATAAACAAAATCGAATAACTGTTCTGTTGTGTTTTATGCATGTTTAAAATGGTCGATTAGTGGGCCCACATTAAATGTTTGCAATGAGATATGCACAAATGTATACATTGCAGATATGCACAAATATATACATTGTAGATGCATGCTTTTTTATATTATTGTTTAATACTATTTTATGTTAAATTGCCTATGTTTATTTATTTAGCATTGCATGTTTTAATTTATGTAGATAGTGCACTCATTAAATGTTACTAGCTGACTATAGAGTATTTTATAATGCCACCCTATTAATTAATAATATTTATAATTATAATTTATATATAATATAGAAGTTCTGTTTTTAATAGATATATCGATTGTCAAAAAATAACCTATTTTGCTGTGATCTACTGAATGAATGAATGATGAACTTGTAATTTGTGTTCGGTTAATTCTGCGTTCTGTTAAATTCTGTTAAATACATAGAGAAATAATCTTAATTTTAAAATAAATTTAAATACAATATAAAATATAATATACTATATAATATAAATTTATAAATAATATAAAAATCAATTCTATTTGCGATTATTTAAAAATAAAAATAATAAATAACTACAGTACAGTAACAGACATAATTTTCATGAAGGGTCTTGGGTAGAGACTGCACTGTACTGTTTCTAAGACAATGGCTGTGAAGGGAGGTGATTTGTCTACAGTCACCAACTGCCAGGTTTGTCCCCAATTAACAGTGTCCACTTTTATAAGGGCTGGATTTAAATTTAATTTAAATTGTTACAACCAATCCCAAACTGTAATTATCATTGGCCCACGGAGATTAAAGATCTCAGTTCAATCAAATATTGTTTTGCTCTTATAATAAATAAATTTTGTAATAAAATAAAAATTCTTAACAATATATATATATATATATATATATATAGTTACAGGTGGCTCCCAAGTAAACAATTCTCAGAATGATAATAAAATACCAGAATTATTATGCAGCAGATGCAGGTGGCTCGGAATAAACAATAATCAATTCTAAGGAAATTGTATCAGCATGCTGATCCTATTTAACCGCCCCAAACCAAAGGGAGGGGTCTTCTGTCCGTAGTCACTTGTACAGTTCATATCGCTATTAGTTTATATTTATTTCATGTATTTGTGTATCATTTATAATAAAGTTTTTATTTGTGCTTTTTAAAAAGTATTTGATCCGTTGAGAACATTTAACTATATATCTATTTTTATTACCTCTCTACTATGTTTAGCTTGGTTTATTTTCCATTAGCAACTTAAAGTAAGACATTCCAAAATGACAAATGTAACATTTTAGAGGAACCAAACAGTTTAATTAGTTATTTGCATTAGTAAATAATTTAACTAATAGTAATTATTATCAGGGTTCATTTATAGTCATGATTTGTTCATGTTTAGTTATAAACAATAAAAAAATGTAAACTAAAATGATAAAAATAAATTAAGTTAAATGAGAGGTCCTTCTTTTTGTATCCTATAGCTAATGAATATAAATATAGCTATGAATATTCCTATAGCTAATGAATATAAAATGAATAGAAATTTATCAGTATTTTGTTTAAAAAAAGGATTAAAGGAGTTAAAATAGCAGAAATAATAATTTAGAAATAAACATAATGAGTTCACAAATTCATTGTCGGGCTGTAAAAATAGCACTCTTTTAATTCAGCAAATTAAAAGTAATATGAGCGTTCCTTTTTCTGTATCTATAACAATATTCATTGTTTATATTTGTTTCTTTAATACAGTATATGCAATTACTAGGTCAAGTTCTGATAACTGACGCCATCGTGTAAGATATTTTAATGATTTTTTAAAATACATTTCCTTGAAACGGTCCAAATAATTATGATATATTTAAAAAAATGTTGTAATCTTTAGATTAAAATGTTTGGACAGGACTACACCTGTTGGGTTAGCTAGTATATATATGTATATACAAATGGAATTGAATATTTATGTTTATTTACCAAACCTTCCATTTCTATTATAAATACAATTATACACCTTTTTGGTAATCTATATTTCATCAATAGCTTGCTTACCGAACCATAAGCGGCCAGAAGTATCACACTTCGCATCATTAATCTTATTGCTTGGAAGCGCCTCATCAAGTTCATGGAGGAGTTCTATTGAAGAGATCCTATCAGAAAGGCCGTACAAACAGACGATAAAGAGCTGCTGTCCAGAGCCGATGACAAATTTGTCTTCGGATCCATCAACTGGGATGATGAAATTCAGAGCAGAAAGATCTGGAATCAGAGGCATGCAATAATATAGATCTAAGTTCATAATATTGTGGAAGAAGGGACTCGTAACAATGCTTCGCTCCTATCAACCTTCTATCCGAGCAAATTTGCCGGTTGTGAATTCAATAGTTTTTAGGTAGTTTTGATTGAACTATTTCCCCAAATACTTAAAATTAAAACTAGAAAATAATTCATCAAGTAAATACAAATAATTAAATACCAAATGGATAAATGCTAAATGTATAATGTGAAAATTATAAGATAAAAAAAATTACAAAAAATATTAATGTGCACAATTAACCAACCTTAGAAGATACACAAAAAAATATTTAAAAACTAAAGCAAAAATTATGAAAAAAAAATGCTCTAAGCTCTATATACAATTAATTATTTATACAAAGAAAAATTGATATAAACTTATTTACTAAAACGGATGAGTCTTAAAACAAATAAACATCAATGAATTAACTAAGAAACTAGAAATGAACTGAGTTCTTGAAAAGTGTTGAGTTGAGTTCTTGATTGTGATGAGTTGATGCTTCATTATGTTAATGAGTTTAAGAAAACTGAATGTCTCTTACCGGTAAGTCCAAGGTCAGGTGAAAATTACAAAAGGTTTTACTATTGAAGTGTTGCTGCGTGGAAGATGGTGAGAGTGGCGACCAAGATTGAGTTAACCCTCTCACTCGACAACTGTCTTGAGGCAGAACTTTTTTGTTTTTCAAACATCCCAATATGTTTTAAATACAATGTGAATATTCAATTACTATCTAAATTCTATTTTTTCCTTTTAATATATTTTAATAAATTTTACTATTGTAAGAATTATATAAAACAAAAAAAAATCTGGCTTTTAATGTAATAAAATATTCGTTTGGAAGTATACAAAATAAAATAAAATAAAAAATTGCTATTGATGCCCGACATATATTATGTAAAATGGATATTCCATTGATCCTGTAACAAGGTGATGTCAAGGGCACATATAAGGAAAATTGGGAAAGAAATATACCCAAAACATCTTCAAATCAAAAGTAAAACACTACAAATTAAGAAAAAAGCATATATCCAACAACTAATAATAATCATAGAGGAACTAACATATACATAGTTTATCCAATCTGTTCGGTGATCGAGTCGGAACAGATGAACAAACAAACGGAACAAAGAAAAGATTTTTAAAAAAACTTAAACTACCTTATGGCTAAAACCAGAATCTAATCAGACTACAGTAAAAGAAAAGATCCCTACCTTAATAATTCATAAGAATACAAGTCTTGAAATTCTGAATTATTTGGTCATTATAAAGGTTAATTGCCACTAGTTTACACTAGTCTTCACCATCTTTACTCCTGTAAGGTGCTGCGCTCTAATGAACCCAAGCATTAGCATAATTTGATGTTTAATTCCTGGGTTCGAAACCAGTTGTGAGAATAAAAACTATGTATTCCGTTTTCAGCTGTCGATGGACGCTTTGTAATCTGGAGGTCCTCCTGGGGTTCACTCAGTCTGCATGAAGTTGATAATCTTAGGGGGGCAAGAGGGTAATAGTAAATATAAGAGTAGGAAATATCGGCCTAATTATTTTCCTCCAAATCTCGATGGGTAAGAAACATTAAGTTAATTTTGAAGAGTTTCTGAGAAATAATACACTGAAATAAATTAAAGGTAAATAAGAAGAATGAGAAACTTTAATTAATTCTCCAATGATCTGTAATGTTATTCTACGGATAAAGTAACGGGAAGAATACTTTTCATTGTGCTACAAAAATCCTTAGCTTTGCCAAAGGTCACAGGAACTCCTTGACTAATACAAGAAGGTCTCAGAACTCTAGGTTATGCTATTTGATTACTAGATCCTTGAAGTGAAAGACCAGTGTCTTTCCAATTTAAGGATTATTCGGTGGCTCTCAGTCGTCCAGTAAACACACACATATATATATATATATATATATATAAGTTAAAAGGAAGAAAATCGGGTGGAGATTTATTTTGAAGCTGACGTTTCGACACACATTGCAGGTCTTCTTCAGGGCTATTATAGTAGGATAATAGTCTAGTATCAAGTGTGATCCTACTATAATAGCCCTGAAGAAGAAGTGCAATGTGGATCGAAACGTTGGCTTCCAAATAAACGGTTCTATAAGAGAATTTTCGACCTCCGCCCAGACCATTTTCTTCCTAAAAGGCCTTAAAGACCATGCGAATATCATAACACTAATGCTTCTTCTTCATATGCTTCCTCTTTTCCCATATGTCCTTCATGAGCTCTGCGTGCCTAGGTTTTCTCTCCTCAGACCACCTTTGGGGCGCTTTTTTCCCACCAGAACCTTTATTCCCTTGAGCGTACTTCTGTATTCATCTCTGTCGGAACAATGTGGGTCTGTTAGCCCCACTTGGTCCATATCATCCGTAAGTTGTTTGAAATATCCTCTTGAATTTTTGTGACAGTGGATTCGCTGAAAAATATTATGGTTTAGTCTTTCAGGATTCATCCACATCATGTGTCCATAGAACCTTAGCCTTCCCACCCTAACGTCAGTTTCCGAGTTTTCTTCCTCGCATATATATATTTCAACTAATATTATTCTACATAGAGGTTTTTACTTTACTCCCAGGCGGTTGTGAGGACAAGTCAGGGACAAGCTTATAACGCGACATTATAATTTGATGACTGTGTCTATATTTTTGTTATTACACGTATCACCAAGAATAGTTGGGAGGTATCTTTGTAATTGAGCTTCTTGAAAATAACTATCCCAGAGGGGGCAGTCCTCCAGTATGTGTTTAATTGTTAATTGTGTGTTATTACATGTGCACTTCGGTGGACCGTCCTTTGTTATAAGGTAACCATGAGTAAGTCGGGTGTGGCCTATTCTGAGTCTTGTTACAACCACCTCTTCCCTTCTGTTACTGCGGTTGGAACTTTTCAATATTTTTTATATTATTCCATATCCACATTATTCCTTTTTTACAGCTTTAAGCTTATTTAGTTCCCCAGTATTTTTCCAAAGCTGGGCCCAAGCTAGTTTTACTTCATACTTTAAAAAGTGGCAAATGTCGGATGAGGTGTAGATACATGTAATATCAATCGATGACAATGCTGCTTCCTTCGCACTCCGATCTGCTACTTCGTTACCTTTAATTCCCACATGTGATGGAATCCAAACCAAAGATATGTTCTTATTCAGATCTTTTAACATTGATGCATAAACTTGTGCTTTCCTTACAAGATGGTCTTTACTATAGATGTTTATTAGTGCATTTAGAGCAGATAGGGAGTCCTTGTATATTACGAAGTTTTCTTCCTCGCATTGCATAATATAATAGAGTGCCGCGCAAATCGCATAACATTCGGCAGTGAAGTTGCTGGTCAAGAAAGGCAGTTTATACTTGCTAATCCTGGAGTCCCATACAAATGAAGAACCAACATTATTATTTAATTTAGAACCATCTGTATAAAATTGTTTTCTATTACTATATTTTTCCTTAATTTTTTGATATTCTGCTAAATATATGAGTCCTGTAGTGGTATTTTTAGTGAATTTTTTAAGCGTTAAATCTATTGCAGGTAGTTTTGTAGTCCAAGGTGGGTCATCAAGTTCATAAATTGTTGGTTCCAAACAGCTGATTTTTCTATGTATTTACCAGCCCTAATACCCAATGGAGCAGGTAGTCTACGGTTTTCTTGAAATCGTCTATTCTTCGGTTTAAAAATGGGTTTCCAAGCTGGGTTGTTACTATTATTTTTTAGCCTTCCAATGTATCCACAGGCAAGTTGGTGTCTTCTCAAAGCGAGAGGAGCTATACCAGCTTCAACACATAAACTAATTACTGGACTGGTTCTGAAGGCTCCAGTAGCAAGCCGGATGCCTGCATGGTGGACTGAATCAAGAGCTGAAAGCAGATTTTGATTCGACGACGAATGAACAAAGCTACTATAGTCTAGCTTTGATCTTATCAGACTGGTAAATACCTTAAGCAGGCTTGATCTATCTGCTCCCCATGAACATCCAGCCAGAGCTTTTAAAATGTGAGAGTGATAGATATTAATGTGAGTTCTAGCAATTGTTTACTAGTTTTAGCATAAGTCTATGTGTTGATTAGGGAGTGAAGTGGCTCAGTGATAGAGCACTGAGATGCCATGCCGAAAATCCTTGGTTCGAATCCCGCTGCAGATAAGACTTTTATTTAGTCTGCCAGCAGCCGAAGATGGATCATATAGGATCGAGGACCATCATGGGGCTCACCCAGCCACTATACAGTGACTACCCAAAATGAAGGGGAACATTTGACGGTTGAGCGTGATCTAGGCCAAATCACCTCCCTGCACAGTCTCCCCCCTATGAATACCTCCCTGTGAATTAACACAGTATATACCATGTACTGAATCCCAGACTGTAGTGGTACAGGTTTTATATGTGCTAATTAATATCTTACAATTTAACAAAAAAAAATTAATATCTGACAAATATCACACAGACACATTAAACTTTCTACTTCTCAGTAAATCATATTTAATAAAAATAAGGAATGATTATATCTCTATCGAAGTAGTCGTCATCGGAATGGTCACTTTCTATACTAAAAAAAAAATAAAATAAACAATAATAAAACTCAGAAAATCAAAATTAGGCAAATACAATCTCTTGGATGTGCCTATCCTCTTACGATGCCGATTATAACAGCCCATCTTATTTTAAAGTGAAACTTTTATTCTATCAACCCAAAATTGTTTTTCATCTATCGCATGCCATATTACACCTGGAGAAGGGGTTGTTAGGGCGTTATTAGACTGAATACAATTTAATAGGAAGCAAATTGAAGTACAACGGGAATTTAAAAGAAATCTCTGATATTAACATAGCGTTTGATTTATTAATTTTAAGGACATAGGAAATATCTTTTCTTAACTAAGCAAATATACAGGTGATTAATGATTAAACTTAATGGTAGCAATTATACAAGAAGACCTTACAGACTAAACATGCAAAATAGCGATCTAATGAACAAATATGACTAATGACTAATACAAAAGATTAACATTGAATAGGAGCGATAATAAATATTAGTGCTAGCATTATGGCCAAGATATAACAAAATAAACAGGAACGATATAATGAAGAATTTAAGTGATTACGGCCTGAAAGATTAATACGATTAATTAGCTTGAATCATCCTTTTGGTACCACATAAACACCATGAGCTGTTGATCATCAGCAACAGGATTAGTCGGCGATTTGAGGCCTTATGATAATGAAATGGGACTTACGATTGGTGTGTTCTATCCCCAATTATCACCTCATCTGGTGTCTCAGCAGAGCTCCTGGTGATTGACCGGCTGTTAGACCTCCTGGATGTTCTCAATAAGGAATGGTGGCTTGAGAGCGGCAAGCGGTCGTAGCTGCGAAGGTCTAGTACGACAGTCCAGCTCGGCGTCCAAACAGCAAGTGCCGGCGGCTCCAAGCGTCGTTCCCCCTTTTCTTGATTTTGGCGGTAAAGTATATCTTCCGATATTAGATGCAAGGATCGGTTTGTTCCTACTGGTGGATAATACAGGTCCGCGGCTAAACAGGGCTAAATTGAAATGCGCGTGGCAGAGCAGCCAAGACCAATATGACGGCGCCCAGTCAGCTGTCCGTGTAGCATTTATATTCACACTTATTCGTGCAAGTGTTCCGCGGTTTTTATGTGTTATGATCTGTGTATTAATTTAAATGTTTTTAATTACTTTATCGCGATGGATAACGATAACGATACAGCTAGTGAGTTATAATGGATAAAGTTACAGCTAGTGAAGTATGATGGATAGCGGTACAGCTAGTGAGCTAAATAAACCGATCAACGAGGGAAAAACCAAGAATAGTGCGAAAAGATCTGACAATGAATTAACACACTGAACATATTATTTTCTTTAAGAAAGATTATCACTTTGTCTATATTTGTGGTGTTATCGCCCAGGATAGTCGTGGTTTTCTTATCAATCCCCAAGCCATGAAAATATGTTTCCTACAGGGGGCAGTCTTCAAAGATGTGGGTGATAGTTGCACTCAGGAACTTCCGCACTTTGGTGGTGCGTCTTTTTCAATCAAATATCTGTGTGTCATCCGCGTGTGGCCGATTCTTAGTCTCGTAATGACTACTTCCTCTCTTCTGTTGCTGCGGCAAGAACTTTCCCACGGTTTTATTTCCGCTTTAATATTTTTCAATTTATTATTTTTATCAGTTGCCTCCCACAGCTGTATCCACGTCATGAGTGCTTGGTGTTTTAGATATTGTGAAATGTCCGATATGGTATAAACATTTGTTATGGTCGGGGATGATGCTGCTTTCTTGGCTGCTCGGTCTGCCGCTTCATTGCCTTTTATTCCCACGTGAGATGGTATCCAGACGAATACCAACTCCTTGTCCATGCTTTTGATCATCGTCGAGTAAGCTTGGGCTTTTTTAATTACTTTGTCTTTCGTATATATATTCTTGAAAGCCGTTATTGCAGATAATGAGTCCGTGAAAATAACGAACTTCCTTTCTTGACATTGCATAATATTATATAGGGCTGTTTTGATTGCGTAACATTCTGCGGTGAAATTACTGGTTGTGTGTGGCAGCCTATATTTAATTGTGTTAGAGTCGAAAATTATAGAACTTCCAACGTTATGGTTTGATTTGGATCCATCTGTATAAATGTGCTGGCTATTTCTAAATTTGTCAAAGATTTTTCTAAATTCTAAAAGATATGTGTGTTCTGATGTGGTGTTCTTATTGTTGTTTTTTTAGGCTTAACTCTATCGATGGTAGTTTCAAGGTCCAAGGTGGGTAGCTGTTTTCATCTGTGCTTGTTTGAAGATTCTTGATTTCTTCTATATAGCGTCTTGCTATTTTTCTATTCCATGTGGGGCTGGTAGTCTTTGGTTTTCTGTATATCTTCTTGTATTTATATTAAAAATATAATTCCATGCTGGATTATTATCATTGAATTTTAATCTTCCAATGCATCCAGAAACGAGTTGGCGTCTTCTGACAGCTACCGGAGCAAGACCGGTTTCTACGCATAGACTGTTTACAGATCTGAATGCACCTGTTGAAATGCGGATTCCCGCGTGGTGGACTGAGAATATATAGTTACAATTTTTGTTTATTTCATTATTATTAATTCTTTTTTTCCCTGTTCGAAGTTTTTTTTATACATTTTTCTTTCATTCATTCATGATTCTGCACAGATACATTTAAATTTGTACAATTGTTTTTAATTTGAGACTGGTCTATTTGGCACAACATGTAATTTTGAGAATTGTAGCAAATTATACAAGAAATAAAGAATATAAAAAAAAATAAAAAGCATTTATTGGGATATACAAAGAAATATATAAATCAATCATTCAAGTGAGTAAATTAAAACCTTTTTCCAGTCATATATTATTTTTCTTTATTTAAAAAACGTTTCAACAGTACTACGTCATTCTCAATTTACATTATTTATAAGTCCTTTAACGTTATTTAAATTTAAAAATATTCTCTAATTTTTTTTTTATAAATTTGTACATTTTCAACCTTTTTGGTTGATTGTCATATAATTTAAAATATTTCTTACAAAGCTTTGAGTTACAGTGTACTCCATGGTCAATTAACAATTTTTGAAATTTCAAAAATCAAAAAACAAAACTCCAGTTACAAAAACAAGATAATTAAAATAAGAAATATTTAAAAAAATAATATACTCTGTTAATAAAGAAAGTAACTTGTTATTTTCCTAACCTCTGTTTTCTAACCTTTGGAGGTAGGCATAGGACAGATAATACGCATTCAAATAAATTATCAATCCCCGTTTTATCGACTACTAGCTTATGCCCGCGGCTTCGCTCGCGTTGAATTCGGTCTGCCACATAAAGTTTCGTGAAAGATCATTTTAAATAAATAATTTAATTTTTTTTTTAAATATTAGTTACTCGTACATCCAAAATTTCAGATGTCTAACTTCAAAACTGACGGATTCTACACAACCTTTGAACCCCCCATTATATTAAGGGAGAACCCTTGGGGTGGAATTATCCAAATTTCTTTCTTAAACTGTACAAAAAACCTATCTACAAATTTGAAGATGCTAAGTTCCTGATTTGCCTTTAATTATGCTCAGTAAAGGGAGGCACATCCCACCGTACCCCCACATAAATCTGCCAATGCTATAGCCTATGGTGTATAACCTATTTTACTCAATAAGTTTCATTCAAATCCGTTCAGTAGTTTTTGCGTGAAAGAGACAAACATACAAACTTTCACATTTATAATATTGTTACGGGCGCCGGCAGGAAGACGGGAGCAAGAGGATTAGCGGCTTAAATCCGTCGGTGGGAGAAGTTAAAATAGGATTAGGACGGTTCTAGATCGTCTTCTTTTGTCGGCAAAGGATTAAGAATATTCCAGAATTATCTGGCCCCTTCGAGTTCTAGAATGTTCGGCTTTGCCTCTTTAAATACTTCCCCTCAACTCGAGGCAGTCAGTCTTAGCCTGAGAGTAGACCATGCAAGATCTGTGATAAGTGAGTATTAGTGTGATAAACTAGTCAGTGTTGAACCGGCCCGTGTAATAAGTGTATCAGTGAACTGTAACAGTCTCGCGAGTGTAATAAACTGTTTCTGTTTGTTACTGTGTGTCAGTTTGTGATAATTGAAGAATCTTACGGTCGGTGGACTAGTGAACTGTAAGTGTTAATTAATAGTTATAAATTGTAGTGTAATTTTATAATATTCATAGAAACTATTGTAACTAGTTGAGCTATCTAGAATTAGTGATATCTTATATTATTGTAATAATTAAATAGGAGTTAGGCCTAGATGATAATATTTAGAATATTGTTATTATAAATTTATATTAGTTCAATAATTTAATTGTTAATAGTTTAATTGTATCCTTTTTATCATTTTGTTAATAAATATTAGTTTCTTTAATCAAGGAATTGTTTAATTCATTTTAATACCCAGTAGCCCGTAACAAATTGGTGTCAGAAGTGGGATAATTGTGTAATTGCTATTATTTTGCATTTGGTCTTGTATTTTGTAATTATTGGGCTACTGTATGAAGAATGGCATCTAAAAGTGTTAAATTAATTGATTTAAAAGTTGCGGATTTGAAACGGGAGTTGGAGGAGCGTGATCTGGATTCATCCGGAACTAAAAGTGTGTTGCAACAACGCTTGCGTCAATTTTTTGTAGATTTAGGGGAAAATCCAGATGACGTTCTGTTTGAAACTGATTTAAGCAAGTTGTCTGCAACTTTTAAAAATGAGTTAAGGAATGTAGAAAATAATCTAGGTAATGAATTAGGTACTGTTAAAAATGAGTTAAGTAATGTAGAAAATAAGCTAGGTAATGAATTAAGCAGTGTCAAAAATGAGTTAGGTAATGTACAGAATGAATTAGGTACTGTAAAAAGTGATTTATTGGACACATTAGAGTCTAAGTTAGGTACATTAGAGAATAAGTTAATGGAAAATGTTGAGAATAAGTTAGCTAATGTAGATAATAAGTTAGCCGATGTAAATAATAAAGTAGCTAATGTAGAATCCAGGTTAGGAGAAAAATTGAATTCTATAGAAAACGAACTTAAGCTAAGAGTAGAAGCTCTCGAGGGACGCAAGAGCAACCCACCGACGAACGACACCGACCGTTCCTCCGACGGCAGCCTTCATAGCACCATTACGCCCGCCAATGCTGGGACGCCACCTACTCACAACACCATTCCAGTATTCGACGGAAAGACGCCGTGGGAGGACTACATGACTCTCTTCGAGACGGCGGCTTCAATCCACGGGTGGTCGAAAGAGACCCAAGCTTCAGCTTTGTGCCTGGCCTTGCGTGGAGACGCCTTGGGAGTACTGCAGGGGATGCCACTGTCAGAGCGGTCTAACTACGGGGAGCTGATTAGAAGACTGGAGATGCGTTTCGGCCATCGCCACATGGACCAGCTATATCGCTCACAGCTGAGAAGCAGGATCCAGAAGACCAACGAGACGCTGCAGGAATTTGAAGCGGATATCGCCCGGCTGGTGAGGAATGCCTACCCATCGGTCACCGATGATGTCTACGAGAGCCTGGCTGTCGACAAATTCCTGGATGGACTTCGGGACCCCGAGACGCAACAAGCAGTGAAGCTCGCCCGGCCAAAAACATTGGGAGACGCTTTATCTCAGGCGCGAGTTCGAGCAGCAGAAGCGGAACCTAATAAGGTCCCTAGCGTCGAAGATATTCTGACAAAGGTCTTGGAGGCCCTAAGGACCCGTAAGAAGGAGATACGCTCTTGGAGCTGCGGCCAACTTGGACACCCTAGAAGCAAGTGTCCATCCAAGAAGCAAGAAAAGTCACAGGAACGAAGTAGGGTTGATGGGATGGAACAACTATCAGCCCGTTACGTCAGAGGCCCCAGGAAGACCAGTAGAGTTGCGTCGTTAGGGAGCAGAACGAACAGCTTCTACGTTGATGGTAAGGTGAACGGGCAGCTGCGAAGTCTGCTACTGGATACCGGCGCAACCAAGACAATCTTGAGCTCA
Organism: Arma custos; assembly: GCA_037127475.1. Lineage (NCBI taxonomy): Eukaryota > Metazoa > Arthropoda > Insecta > Hemiptera > Pentatomidae > Arma > Arma custos. The sequence continues at coordinate 14,223,672 of CM073759.1, read as the reverse complement.
AAGACAGTTCCTGCTGAGAAGATGTTGCCAACGATTTGGACATTACGGACTGCCACAGGAGAGCCAGCGAAGGTCTACGGGGAGACAGTTGCCTACTTCATCATCGGTGGTAAACATCTGAAGCACCGCGCTCTCGTGGCAGATATTGATGAAGATGTCATATTGGGCACGGACTTGATGATCACATGCTGGATCAAGCTGGATATGGCAAGAGGTGTGATGACGCTGGGAGACGAAGAAGTCATCCTCCGGCAGGGAAAGGATATCTACGCACGAGTGCGCTTACTAGAAGACACCACTTTACCTTCTCGGAGCCAAATCATAACACAGGGGACGGTCGAAGGACATCTACCTGAGGGTCAATGTGTGCTTCTTGAACCTGGAAAACAAGAAGAACAGGATATCGGACGCGGCGTACTGGTGGCTAGGTCTCTCATCAAGGTCGGACGTACCACTCCGATTCGGCTAATGAACCTGAACAGCTTCCCAGTAACGCTGAACAAAGGAACACCGGTAGGTGAATGTACAACCGCGACCTCAGTGGTTCGTCAGCTGCAACGTCATCCCACCGAGCTGCGAGGACTGCCGGAAGAACTAACAGGATTTGTGGACGAATCCTGCCGGGAACTCTCGCCTGAACAGAGCGAAGAAGTGAAGAAGATGATTATCCGATGGCAGGACGTCTTCGAGATCAGCCCAGGGCCACGGGGTAGAACGGATATCGTCCAGCATAGGATTGACACCGGGGATGCTAAGCCCATCCGACAGGTCCCGCGGAGGCTGCCGTTAGCCAAACGGGAGGACGCCGAGAAGATCATCAAGGAGATGGCAATTGATGGTGTCATTGAGCCTTCGAGTAGCCCCTGGATGTCTCCTGTTGTATTGGTGAAGAAGAAGGACGGCACAACGAGATTCTGCGTAGACTACCGCCTTCTGAATAACGTCACCAAGAAAGACAGTTATCCGCTCCCCAGGATTGATGATACCCTGGACACCCTAGAGGGATGTGAACTATTCTCTAACTTGGATCTCCGCAGTGGATATTGGCAGGTTGGATTGAAACCTGAAGATAAAGAGAAGACAGCGTTCTCGATTGGGACTGGACTCTGGCAATTTACAGTGATGCCATTCGGGCTTTGCAATGCTCCTGCAACATTTGAGAGGCTGATGGAGAGCGTGCTAAGAGGTCTCTCTTGGGAAATTTGCCTGGTATACTTAGATGACATCATTGTGCTGGGAAAGTCCTTCGCTCACCATCTGAAGAATCTGGAGAAGGTCTTCGAACGACTGCGTGCAGCGAACCTTAAACTGAACCCGAAGAAGTGTCATCTCTTCCGAAGGCAAGTCAACTATCTGGGGCATGTTGTGTCGGACAATGGAGTTGCCGTTGACCCAGAGAAGATTGCAGCGATCACCGACTGGCCAGTACCTCGAGATAAGCACCAAGTAAGAAGTTTTCTCGGCCTCTGCACCTACTACAGGAGGTACGTGAAAGGATTTGCGAACATTGCAAAACCTCTTACCAGGCTCACCGAGGAAAAACGGACTTTTCTTTGGGATCACGAATGTCAGGCATCCTTTGAAGAGTTGAAGAAAAAGTTGAGTAGTGCTCCTATTCTGAGCTATCCACGTCCCGAGGGCAAGTTCATACTTGACACAGACGCTAGCAACACCGCTATTGGAAGCGTCCTCTCTCAGCTCCAAGATGGAGAAGAAAGGGTTATTGGATATTTCAGTAAAGCGCTCTCAGCTCCGGAACGCAACTACTGTGTCACAAGGAAGGAGCTTCTGGCAGTGGTGAAATCTATAGAACATTTCCACAAATATCTATACGGCAGAAGATTCCTCCTGAGAACGGACCACGCGGCTCTAATGTGGCTGCTACGATTCAAGTCACCAGAAGGACAAGTGGCGAGGTGGATAGAGCGCCTTCAAGAATATGACTTTGAATCTGCTCATCGTGCTGGAACGAGTCACAGAAATGCGGATGTGCTCTCTAGGAGACCTTGTGACGAAAAATGCGGGCATTGTTCTCGACATGAAGAGAAGCAGGCAGCAGTGTTGAGGACAACGGTGGTCATGGGCAGTTGGCAGGATGCAGAGGTGTCAAAGGAGCAGGACAGGGACCCGGACTTGAAACAAATGAAGCAGTGGAAACTATCAGGGCAAGGAAGACCAACCTGGCAGGATGTTGCTCCAATGTCGAAGAATGTAAAGACTTACTGGGCCCAATGGGACTCCATTCTAGTGGACAACGGGCTGCTGAAACGGGCATTGGAGAACACGGAAGGAGATCAGCGCAGACTTCAGCTCATCGTTCCAAAGACTAAAGTGCCCGAAGTACTCAGGGAACTTCATGACGGAGTATCTGGCGGCCACCTTGGAGTTCACCGTACATTGGAAAAGGTACGTGAACGCTTTTACTGGGCAAACCTTAAGGACGATGTGTTGGACTGGTGCAGGCGTTGTGCGACTTGTGCGGCTTCTAACGGACCCATAAGAAGAAAGAAGGCCCCAATGAGGAAGTACAACGTGGGAGCACCGTTTGAGAGAATAGCAATCGACATCGCTGGCCCTTTCCCTGTGACGGATGAAGGTAACCGGTATATTCTCGTGGCCATGGACTACTTTTCCAAGTGGGTGGAAGCGTACGCCCTTCCGAATCAGGAGGCAGTCACGGTTGCGGACGTACTGGTGAAGCAGCTCGTCAGTAGGTTTGGAGTACCCATGGAACTTCACTCTGACCAGGGACGAAACTTCGAGTCTGCAGTCTTCTCCGGGATGTGCGAAGCACTGGGAATACGGAAGACCAGGACGACACCTCTTCACCCTCAATCCGATGGCATGGTGGAGCGCATGAACAGGACTATGGGTCGATATTTGTCGAAAGTGGTCTCCGACCATCAGCGAGACTGGGACCAGTATCTTCACCTGTTCCTGCTGGCCTACCGCAGTTCAGTCAGTGAGGCAACGGGGCAGACTCCCGCAAATGTGGTATTCGGCAGAGAACTTCGGTTGCCTTGTGATCTGAAATTCGGTTTCAAGCCTGATGAGGAAATTGCCGGAGAGGAGTACATCTCGGATCTACGGAAGCGAATGGATAATATCCACGAGAAGGTTCGCACAAACATCCAGGGAGCCACTGACAGAATGAAGGAGCGTTACGACATCAGGGCTGAGAAGGGTGGCTACCAACCTGGAGACTTGGTCTGGCTACATGATCCTAGAAGAAGGCGAGGCTACTCACCTAAACTTCAGAACTCCTGGGACGGCCCGTTTGAGATCGTCAAGAGGATCAATGACGTCATATATAGGATCAGGAAGCAGCCTAAAGGAAAACCCAAGGTAGTCCATTTCAATAGACTGGCCCCGTACAAAGGAGACCACGGCCCGAAAGAAGACCAGCAGGTCAGGTACCTAAACAACGTCAAGACAAATAACTCAGTTGCTCATACTAAAATACCAGGGGCCCGTGGAGTAACTCAGGTAATCTACAGGGATATCTTCTCGTTACCAGTGGAGTATTCTCTGGCCCATTGCGTTGCCGAAGATCTGAGGACTTCTCGAGGGATTGCAACGGTCTTCAGGAAGAAGTTCGGCGGAACTGAGGAGCTGGAACGCCAAGGACCAAGTGTCGGGAAGGCACTCCACCAGCCGCACGAAGGACGGCACCTGTTTTACTTGGTTACCAAGCGTGCCACTGATCAGAAGCCGACATATGACGCACTGCGGCGAAGCCTCGACGACCTTCGGAGTAAGCTTCTGAGACTGCGTGTCACTAAGCTCGCTATTCCGAAGTTGGGCTGTGGATACGACGGCTTGGAGTGGAAGATTGTCAGGGACATGATCGAACAGACATTCGCCACCTCTGGAGTTGCCATATTGGTGTGCACGTTCAACCCCTGGAAAGAAAGTGCGTCTCCATCAGTAGAAGCTCATAAATGCCCGATTTCTCCGGACTTGCTCTGGGGCAGAGCACTTTTAAGGAGGGGGCAGTGTTACGGGCGCCGGCAGGAAGACGGGAGCAAGAGGATTAGCGGCTTAAATCCGTCGGTGGGAGAAGTTAAAATAGGATTAGGACGGTTCTAGATCGTCTTCTTTTGTCGGCAAAGGATTAAGAATATTCCAGAATTATCTGGCCCCTTCGAGTTCTAGAATGTTCGGCTTTGCCTCTTTAAATACTTCCCCTCAACTCGAGGCAGTCAGTCTTAGCCTGAGAGTAGACCATGCAAGATCTGTGATAAGTGAGTATTAGTGTGATAAACTAGTCAGTGTTGAACCGGCCCGTGTAATAAGTGTATCAGTGAACTGTAACAGTCTCGCGAGTGTAATAAACTGTTTCTGTTTGTTACTGTGTGTCAGTTTGTGATAATTGAAGAATCTTACGGTCGGTGGACTAGTGAACTGTAAGTGTTAATTAATAGTTATAAATTGTAGTGTAATTTTATAATATTCATAGAAACTATTGTAACTAGTTGAGCTATCTAGAATTAGTGATATCTTATATTATTGTAATAATTAAATAGGAGTTAGGCCTAGATGATAATATTTAGAATATTGTTATTATAAATTTATATTAGTTCAATAATTTAATTGTTAATAGTTTAATTGTATCCTTTTTATCATTTTGTTAATAAATATTAGTTCCTTTAATCAAGGAATTGTTTAATTCATTTTAATACCCAGTAGCCCGTAACAATATTAGTAAGATTAGTAGGATATCAAAACAAATAGTTTCACTCATGTTGTTTCTGTTATTTTAACAACTATTATCATGTGATTTGCCTTCAATTATGTACTATAATGGATTGTCCACAGTACCTTAAACACTGTCGAGGGGGCACGTGCCCCCCTGTGCCCCTCCTAAATCCGCGCTCGCTATAGGCTATGTGTTATTCTGATGTGTAGCATATATTACTGTAAAGTTTCATCCAAATCCGTTCAGTAGTTTTTGCGTGAAAGAGAGACAAACATACAAACTTTCACATTTATAATATTAGTAAGATATATCTCTCTGATACTTAAAAGTTTTAATTGGCTATTGAATAGTTTATGGGCGTTGCCTAGCAACGGATCGACGAATTAGTTCCTGATAAGTCTCCATCAGTTTGATAACAAATATTTTAAAACATCAATAAATCTTAAGACCACTGACTACTTTAAACCGTTAAACAAAATATGCTTTTTAATTCAAATGGGAAAAATTTAATGCATCGATTTTTTTTTTTTTTGCAACTGTATTATCCTGATACAAGTATAAAGGATGAATGGTACATATTGGCATGGAAAAATACAAATAGAGAAACTACCCAGTGGTAGTACTCAAATAACAATTTCAACTTAAAAGGCCATGTGGTCATCTTTTCAGAAGCTCCGGAGGATTATCAGGAATTGGAGGAGTAGCTAGGTTTGAAGCTGGGAGCTTTGATTGGGAATAAAGTTTTTCTTGAGAAGCCTGGAACGGATTACAAAATAAATAAAAAAATACATTTGAAACAATGTTATTAACCAATGCAGGGGTGATAAGGAAGTAAAGGGGTAGGTTACATAACAAATGCTGGTTATACTTGTACCAATAGTTCAATAATTGAAGGCTAGGTGGCGTTCTTTAACCAGCAGTAATATCTTACTAATCAGGATGTGTGGAGCCTGCTGACATCAGCGCGCTCAGGTGTCACTGATATAAAAATTCTTTAAAATGCTCTTTAAAATAAAAACATTTAAAAATTAAAAAAATTATCATATTTTAGTTACAAATTGTTATTTAATGAATATTGCTTGTAATAAATGTTTTATTATTTCTAGTTTAATTTTGTCTATATGTTTCTCATTTATTTCATTTCCTATAAATCTGTTGTATCATAATGAGAGGCAATGTCTATTTAAAATTCATGCATAACCTGACAAGGTCCAAATAGTTGAGGTAAGTGACACCTGAGCGCGCTGATGTCAGCAGGCCCTTAAACATACTAGTACCAAACTTTCCTTGTTATAATACTAATCGATTTAAGACAAGAAAACTCTGTAATAAGAACTATCGATTTAAATAAACGTCCTATCACAACCAAATTCCTGAACAACACTGATAACAGGACACAAGGTCAGCAGACTGATTTTAAAGAATTTTTATATCAGTGACACCTTAGCGCGCTGATGTCAGCAGACTCACACATCCTGATTAGTAAGATATTACTGCTGGTTAAAGAACGCCACCTAGCCTTCAATTATTGAACTATTGGTACAAGTATAACCAGCATTTGTTATGTAACCTACCCCTTTACTTCCTTATCACCCCTGCATTGGTTAATAACATTGTTTCAAATGTATTTTTTTATTTATTTTGTAATCCGTTCCAGGCTTCTCAAGAAAAACTTTATTCCCAATCAAAGCTCCCAGCTTCAAACCTAGCTACTCCTCCAATTCCTGATAATCCTCCGGAGCTTCTGAAAAGATGACCACATGACCTTTTAAGTTGAAATTGTTATTTGAGTACTACCACTGGGTAGTTTCTCTATTTGTATTTTTCCATGCCAATATGTACCATTCATCCTTTATACTTGTATCAGGATAATACAGTTGCAAAAAAAAAAAAAAATCGATGCATTAAATTTTTCCCATTTGAATTAAAAAGCATATTTTGTTTAACGGTTTAAAGTAGTCAGTGGTCTTAAGATTTATTGATGTTTTAAAATATTTGTTATCAAACTGATGGAGACTTATCAGGAACTAATTCGTCGATCCGTTGCTAGGCAACGCCCATAAACTATTCAATAGCCAATTAAAACTTTTAAGTATCAGAGAGATATATCTTACTAATATTATAAATGTGAAAGTTTGTATGTTTGTCTCTCTTTCACGCAAAAACTACTGAACGGATTTGGATGAAACTTTACAGTAATATATGCTACACATCAGAATAACACATAGCCTATAGCGAGCGCGGATTTAGGAGGGGCACAGGGGGGCACGTGCCCCCTCGACAGTGTTTAAGGTACTGTGGACAATCCATTATAGTACATAATTGAAGGCAAATCACATGATAATAGTTGTTAAAATAACAGAAACAACATGAGTGAAACTATTTGTTTTGATATCCTACTAATCTTACTAATATTATAAATGTGAAAGTTTGTATGTTTGTCTCTTTCACGCAAAAACTACTGAACGGATTTGAATGAAACTTATTGAGTAAAATAGGTTATACACCATGGGCTATAGCATTGGCAGATTTATGTGGGGGTACGGTGGGATGTGCCTCCCTTTACTGAGCATAATTAAAGGCAAATCAGGAACTTAGCATCTTCAAATTTGTAGATAGGTTTTTTGTACAGTTTAAGAAAGAAATTTGGATAATTCCACCCCAAGGGTTCTCCTTTAATATAATGGGGGGTTCAAAGGTTGTGTAGAATCCGTCAGTTTTGAAGTTAGACATCTGAAATTTTGGATGTACGAGTAACTAATATTTAAAAAAAAAATTAAATTATTTATTTAAAATGATCTTTCACGAAACTTTATGTGGCAGACCGAATTCAACGCGAGCGAAGCCGCGGGCCTAAGCTAGTAGTCGATAAAACGGGGATCGATAATTTATTTGAATGCGTATTATCTGTCCTATGCCTACCTCCAAAGGTTAGAAAACAGAGGTTAGGAAAATAACAAGTTACTTTCTTTATTAACAGAGTATATTATTTTTTTATATATTTCTTATTTTAATTATCTTGTTTTTGTAACTGGAGTTTTGTTTTTTGATTTTTGAAATTTCAAAAATTGTTAATTGACCATGGAGTACACTGTAACTCTAAGCTTTGTAAGAAATATTTTAAATTATATGACAATCAACCAAAAAGGTTGAAAATGTACAAATTTATAAAAAAAAATTTTAGAGAATATTTTTAAATTTAAATAACGTTAAAGGACTTATAAATAATGTAAATTGAGAATGACATGGAATTGTTGAAACGTTTTTTAAATAAAGAAAAATAATATATGACTGGAAAAAGGTTTTAATTTACTCACTTGAATGATTGATTTATATATTTCTTTGTATATCCCAATAAATGCTTTTTATTTTTTTTTATATTCTTTATTTCTTGTATAATTTGCTACAATTCTCAAAATTACATGCTGTGCCAAATAGACCAGTCTCAAATTAAAAACAATTGTACAAATTTAAATGTATCTGTGCAGAATCATAATTTACAATGAAAGAAAAATGTATAAAAAAAACTTCGAACAGGGAAAAAAGAATTAATAATAATGAAATAAACAAAAATTGTAACTATATATTCTCAGTCCTCCACGCGGGAATCCGCATTTCAACAGGTGCATTCAGATCTGTAAACAGTCTATGCGTAGAAACCGGTCTTGCTCCGGTAGCTGTCAGAAGACACCAACTCGTTTCTGGATGCATTGGAAGATTAAAATTCAATGATAATAATCCAGCATGGAATTATGTTTTTAATATAAATACAAGAAGATATACAGAAAACCAAAGACTACCAGCCCCACATGGAATAATAAAATAGCAAGACGCTATATAGAAGAAATCAAGAATCTTCAAACAAGCACAGATGAAAACAGCTACCCACCTTGGACCTTGAAACTACCATCGATAGATTTAAGTCTCAAAAAACACAATAAGAACACCACATCAGAACACACATATCTTTTAGAATTTAGAAACATCTTTGACAAATACAGAAATAGTCAGCACATTTATACAGATGGATCCAAATCAAACCATAACGTTGGAAGTTCTATAATTTTCGACTCTAACACAATTAAATACAGGCTGCCACACACAACCAGTAATTTCACCGCAGAATGTTACGCAATCAAAACAGCCCTATATAATATTATGCAATGTCAAGAAAGGAAGTTCGTTATTTTCACGGACTCATTATCTGCAATAACGGCTTTCAAAAATATATATACGAAAGACAAAGTAATTAAAAAAGCCCAAGCTTACTCGACGATGATCAAAAGCATGGACAAGGAGTTGGTATTCGTCTGGATACCATCTCACGTGAGAATAAAAGGCAATGAAGCGGCAGACCGAGCAGCCAAGAAAGCAGCATCATCACCGGCCATAACAAATGTTTATACCATATCGGACATTTCGCAATATCTAAAACGCCAAGCACTCATGACGTGGATACAGCTGTGGGAGGCAACTGATAAAAATAATAAATTGAAAAATATTAAAGCGGAAATAAAACCGTGGGAAAGTTCTTGCCGCAGCAACAGAAGAGAGGAAGTAGTCATCACGAGACTAAGAATCGGCCACACGCGGATGACACACGGATATTTGATTGAAAAAGACGCACCACCAAAGTGCGGAAGTTGCAGGGTGCAACTAACTATCACCCACATCTTGGAAGAATGCCCCCTGTATGAAACATATTTTCATGGCTTGGAGATTGATAGGAAAACCACGACTATCCTGGGTGATAACAGCACAAATATAGACAAAGTGATAACCTTTCTTAAAGAAAATAATATGTTCAGTAAAATATAATAATTATAGGTTAAATGAAAATAGCAGTTAAACCAAAAGAATAATAAAAAACTAAATATTGAACCAAAAGAAGAAAGACGCTGATGACCATAAATGTTGTGCGTCTATAAGCAATAAAACCTATATACCTTCTTAGTAAGTTATATATATATATATATATATATATATATATATATATATATATATATATATATATATATATTTTTTTTTTTTTTTTTTTTTTTTTTTTTTGAAGGGATTCGAACCCGGGTCGCCCACGTTTCTAGCGCGGTGCTCTAACCACTGAGCTACCAAGACACGCATTCCAGCCAGACAAATCCATTCTCTTCAGTGATCCTATATCCCTGTGATCTCGCAATTTTTCGAGGTATACACGGGGAAGTATGTTCATTGAACATTGCATTAATCGGGATCTCGTTGACTTACTTCTTTTTTTTGTTTCGAATCTCCATTTATTTATATAAACAAATATTTACAATATATATATATATATATATATACAATACATAAATATATATATACGGAAATAATTATAGTACTTTTTCTACCCGGAGGTATTTTAAGCAATACATAGAATGAGTCCGCTGAAGGCGGGTTCTCTAAACCGGCCAAGGCCGCTGATTCTATACATTCAAAGCAGGGAGAGACCGCTTTAAGGGATTAGGTGATAGGAAGAAGAAAGGGGGGAGAGGAAGGAAGAAAGGAAGAAAGGCTTGGACAAGGGAGTCCTCACCCCATCCCTAGGCCAATGAGAGCACGTCGACCAAGGGGACACTGCCTTGCCACCTCCCAGGTCTGGGAGGGGGAACTATGTCTCTAAAGAGTGGGTTGCTACACGCCTTCAGCCCATCAAAAAATTTGATGTGCCTCCGGCTAATGTAGTTCGGTATAGACGGGAGTTTCAGCTCCTCATAGATTTTAGTATTACGCGCCCTTTGGAGCGACGTGCCTTTAACTATACGCCTAAGGATGGAGTTCTGGAACTGCTGTAGACTTTTTAGTGTGGTTTTGTAAATATGTTTAAGGAGCGGCGCACCATGGAGCAGCGTTGGTCTAATAATCGACTTATAAATTTGGCATTTAAGCCGTAACGACAGTTGGGGCGAAGTGAGGAGGTGGTAGAGCCTATTGGACTTTTGTCGGGCCAGTTTCAGCCTCCCCCTGACGTGACTCGAGAAGGTAAAATGCCTATCAAGAGTGACGCCAAGGTAGAGGATAGAGTTAGATACACGACGATCTTCATCTTCAATTGTGAAGGTCGTCGGGAGGCGCTTTTTGCCTTCCTGAAATGACATCACGATGGCATCCGTCTTAGACGGATTCACCCTGATGCCATTCATCTTTAAATCATCAATAATTGACACCGACGCCTTTTGTGCCTTTTTAAGGGCATGACGGGCGTTGGCACTTGAAGCATAAATCCCTATGTCGTCCGCATAGGCCGCTACTACCGCTCCTTCATGCTTAACCGAGACCACGGGTGCTGTGAATATCACAAACAACAGTGGCCCCAGTACAGACCCTTGTGGTACTCCACAGGTGGTGTTGCTAGAAGTCGAGTAGCTTTCCCCGACTCGCACGACGAAGGATCTTCGGCTAAGATAGCTTCGGATTAAACGGCATAACGAGCCTGGGAAGTTAAACTCTTCCAAGCGTCGGAGTAACAGTGTGTGAGACACACTGTCAAAGGCCTGAGTGCAATCAAGGGATATAAAGGCCGTGGCTTTGTTCATGTTCATCTGCTCTATGGTGTGCGCTTGGAGCTTTGCCAGGTGATGGTCACAGGAAACACCTCTAAGGAAACCGGTCTGTTCTGGGGGGATAATGTTTTCCTCTCTACAGTGGGTCAGCAAATGGTGGTGGACAAGTCTCTCGAAAATTTTACTCATATGAGAGAGCAAGCTGATCGGCCGGTAGTGATCAGGTAGTTTACCAGACTTCCCCGGCTTAAGTAGTGGTACTACAACGGCTTTTTTCCATGCTTCAGGAAAGTATGAGATTCTCATACAGGTGTTGAAGATGTTCAATAGGAAGGCTTTACCTTTTCTAGGGAGCATCTTCAACATGACATAAGGGATGTTGTCTAGCCCAGAGGATTTTTTACCTTTAGTGCGCCGTAGTACCGATTCAAGACCTTTGAAGGTGGAAAAAATGGGTTTCTCATTGGGGCAGGGAAGTGGTCCCTCAGGGATTGGTGGAGCATTTACCAGCCGAGCAGCATCACTCGCCTCGTATGCCTTCGCCAAACGTTCAGCCTGTTCCCCCGGCGTCATCAGTTCGTCTCCGGAAGTCAGGTGCACTGTCCTTTTTTTAGTTACGTAGGTTTTGACGAGTCGCCAGAACTGGCGGTGGTCATCATGAGTCCTAAGTAACTGTTCGTGCCAGAGGGAAGTTTTCCAGACTCGCATGAGGCTGGCTATCTGCCGGGTCATTGCATTGATGGCCGGTTTTAACTCATAGTCATGAGAGCGCTGGAAAATGTTCCTCAGATGATTACGTTGGCCAATGAGGGCAAGAATGTGCTTTGGAGGTTTCCTGATGGCGTTGGGTTGCGGACTAAACTTCGGGATATGCTGGTTTGCTGAGTCCAGTATGGTAGTGGTGATGACTTGCACCGCCCTATCCACCTCTGCCTCTGTACTCAGGCGATCGATCACCGGGAGATTTTCCTCAATGCTAACCCTGAATCCTTTCCAGTCGGCCTTGTTTAAGAGGTACTTGCTAGCAGTCGGGGCTGCGGGGTTACCTCCGAAAATATATGCAATCGGCCGATGATCTGACGGACCGAATGGGAGCGCTATACAGCCCGTTATGGTGTGCAGATCCCTGGTCAGGAGGAGGTCTAGAGTTGAGGTATATCCGGGTAGGGAATCATGCCGGAAGGTATGAACCCCGGGGTGGTAGGCGACTAGTCCAGTCTTGGTAATGTACGTCCCTAGTGGGTCATGGTTGATACATAGCCAGGCAGGGTGTTTGGCATTGAAGTCACCAAGGACTATATAGCGACTGACCGACTGGGCGTGTTGCAACAACGATCTCACAGCTTTATGAACAGCTCTCGGCCTCCTATAGACGCAGCTGAACGTGAAACGGGTCTTGAACCGCACGTCAACAGTGACTATATGAGTGCCGGCAGTTGAACACACTGGACTAGAAACCCTCCTAGATGGTACATCATTTCGGACGAGGATGGCGACGCCTGCCTTGGTTCCCATTGCACAGGTCTCCCTGTACACTGTGTAACCATGGAAATTTATTCGAGCTGAGGAGGGTAGCATGGTGTCCGTCAGCGCCACCACCGATGGACGGTGCTGCTGTAGGAGGATTTCAACTTCGGCCAACTTCGAGAGAAGGCCTCTGATGTTATAATTGATGACTAGATGTTCAGTCATGTCGCCTGGTATCCATCACCAAAGACATCATCTGAGACATCATCTGTGTCATCATCTGCATCATCAAGTTGAACTTCTCGAAGAGGCAGGAGAGGGTGAGGTCTTGTCCTGGTGCCAGCTGGTAAGCTGATGGTACCGAGGGGAGCTGTGTCACTAGAGGTGGTTCAGGTGTGGGGTGGAGGTAAGCAAGGTGGTGGGGGGTAAGAGAGGAGTGGGGAAGCGGTCCCTTACCTGATTGGCTCGGCTGCTGTGCAGGTGTTCCTCCAATGAGTTGAGAATAGCTTGTGTCCTTGGTGGCTAGGCGGCTAGGCTTCCTTCCTGATGCTGGTGTGGCTGCTACGACGGCTTCCTTCTTCTTCGCTTTCGATCTTAGGAGTTCTTGTCTCTTTGGGCATTCCTTCGAGAAGGCTGGGTGGGGGCCCTTGCAGTTCTGGCATGTGGCAGTTTCTCCGCGATTTTTACACTGGTTCAGCAGATGGTGCTCGCCGCACCAGGCACAGTGGCATGTTCGACCGCAGTATTGCTTGGTGTGGCCGTATTCCTGGCACTGGTAGCATTGTACAGGGCCACGTTCTTCTTTAAAGGCAGATGCGGTAAATTTAACACGACCTGCATACCTTAGCTTCTTCAAGTCTTCGATTTTGACTGTGTGGTCAGTTATTACCAAAATGCCCTCGGTGGGTCGTAGTGTGCCCGTGGGGTCCTTTCGCATCAACTTCTTAGCAGATTTGAACCCTGTTAAGCCTATCATGAGGTCCTGAGTGATGGCTTCCATGTCTGCGTCGATATCGTAACCGTAGAGGACAAACTTTTTCGACCTCTTGGTACCTCTTGGGGCATAGGTGTGGTACTGCGTCGTGCCATCCGTATTTAGTAGGGCTCTGGTGGCATTATGATCTTGGTAGTTAAATAAATAAACTCTCAGTTCTGCTTCAGATGAATTGGTGGCATAATTCGTGATATTTAGTTTGTCCATCCTTTCCGTGAGCTCTCGCTGCGAGATCGGAGGCCTGATCACAATCGGAGGAGGGAGCCTCGTCTTAGTAGCTGTGTTGGTCGCCGATGTGCTTGGTTCGCTGATATTAGTTAAGGTACCAAAATTTGTTCGCAACTTTAGTGGGTGTAGGTCCCTTGTAGACTGGGGGTCTGGAACTGAATTTCTTAGGTACAGGCTGGAAAACTTCCTCTTCGGTGGGTCCTCCTGACCTCTTCTCTCCTCTGTTGTCGTCAGTTACTTCCATCGAGGTACTAGGTTCTTCAACAGGCACTGATCCGGTAGCCATGGCTGGGAACGACGTGACGGAACTAGATACGCCGAACCGGACGGGCCGTGACGTCGGGACGAGCAGTGGGGGGGCTCTTGCCAGCGCAAGGCTGCCCGTTTGGCTGTTGAGGTTTATTCCACTGGATATGTGTGGACCTCGTCAGCTTAAGGCGCAAGCTAAGCAAGATGAACAGCGCACAATACACGACAAAGTGAATGGTAGGATAGGTGTGTTTAATAAAGACACCTATGCAAAAAATTCAGCAATTATTGACTTAGTTCAATTTTGTATTCATAATTTATTTTTTATTTATGGTTCTTTTTATTGCAAGAACTCAGGGATAAAAGATCACTGAAGAGAATGGATTTGTCTGACTGAAATGCCTGCCTTGGTAGTTAAGAGGTTAGAGCACCGCGCTAGAAACGCGGGCGACCCGGGTTCGAATCCCGGCTAAGACATAATCTTTTCTCTTCAAAATAAAAAAAAATTAAATAATTAAAAAGAACCATAAATAAAAAAAAAATATATATATATATATATATATATATATATATATATATATATATATATATATATATATACAAACAATAGCAATTAAATAAAAGAAATTAGTATTCTACAATAATAAATATTTTGTTCTTTTATGTACCCCAATATTTTTTATAAGTGGGCTTTTATTGTTTTTACACTTAAAATAAATGTTTACATAGTTTGTTGATGCATACATTAATATAAGGTATACTTAATTCTTTATGCATAATTTGAACTTTAGTGTCATATTCATGTCATCCAGCAATTCTAAGGCATTTGTTTTGGAATATTTGTAATTTTTTGTAATTAGTTTTAAATATATAACTAAATATTGGGCATGCATATGTTAGTACAGGCCGTAAGCAGTCTTTATATAATAATAACTTATTATCTGTGCTCAATTTAAAATTTCTTTTCAAGTATGGATGTATAGGACACCGCACATCCTAATAAAACCTGGATAGGCAAACATTTATAGTGACGTTAAATGAACAAACGAGAAGAGGTTATACCAGTTAAGGAGGTAGGTTATATGCAAGAACCTATTTATAAAAGAAAATGCACCTTATTAAAAAAAAATTATTTTTATTTTGTTAAATTATAAAATATTTTTATTTTTATTTATATTTTGTCTAATTACAATTTGAAAGGGACCATCGGTAAGCCAGAAGTTGATAGGCCGGAGACCCTGAAGGTACAACCATCGTACGGACCAATCACATCTTCCAGAAGAGGCAGACCTTCCTCTGGGTGTAGATTTCCAGTGGTGACGTACAGATCTCCCAGGCTTGGACCACCCCACACCAATGAAGTCACCTCCGCAGCTGGGATATGAACTCTCTCCAATACCTTTCCATTTTCTGGGTCAATTCTGAATATCTTAAATTTGATGTATTTATTATAATGTTGCATAACATTTTAGAAATTAAAATACATAACATAAATAATCAGAGGTGATGAAGGGGTTTCGGAGGAAGAAGAGAGAGGTAAATATATATATATATATATATATATATATATATATATATATACATATATATATATATATATATATATATATATATATATCATTCATAAACAATATGCGTTATGATTAAAATCTAATTTAAATTAATGTTAATAACCTCTAATATTATACATGAGGCGTTTGGTTTCGAAGTTGGATACATCTATTTATTTCAAAAAGTTTTTTTTTTTTTTAGTTTTTAATACCATAAATTATATATTAGATGTGTTTGTTTCAAAACCATCTAGAACCTTCAAAAAGCAATACTCAAAGATTCCATATAAATGAAAATTTTTGATGTATGAAAAATCAAAACTATGTATATATATAAAATATATATATACATATATATATATATATATATATATATATATATATATATATATATTGTTTAAAGTGATTTGTTTTTAAAAATGTCTATTTTATGTAGTTTGTATCAACCATAAACTAACCAGATATCGATATTTTCTGATCGAAGTATACCCAACATATTTTTTTATATTAAATGAGATTTACAAAAAGTAGATCATAAAAAATTGTTAGTAATTATTGTTGAACAACAAAGAATGATAAAAGCAATTTGTTAATTGGTTATTTTTTAAAATTGAATCTTTGATCTGTCGTGGCTTTTTTTGAAAATTGATGTAACCTGATTTGAAACTAAACGCCTCATATCATTCGTGCGATGCAAAAATATGGTTAAATAAGAAAATTTGGTTTAAATTATTTGAATTGGTGATTAGTTATAATTTTAATTGATATAGTAAAACAAATCACAAATGATACATAAAATACTCGCCAAGACATGAATGGAAAAATTCTGAACAAAAAGTCATATAAGTCTCTAAAATAAAACATAGAAACAAAAATACATAAAATATATAAAATGTTGATATTTTGCCTATTCAGGCATCTTCAGGGCAGAAAGAGAATGATGATGATGAGAACGAAGGAAATAAATAAATCAAGCACATTCCAAATTCAAAATGCATCAATACACCAACCAGGGGAAACGTCCAATTTCCAGAATTATAGAAATA
Organism: Arma custos; assembly: GCA_037127475.1. Lineage (NCBI taxonomy): Eukaryota > Metazoa > Arthropoda > Insecta > Hemiptera > Pentatomidae > Arma > Arma custos. The sequence goes on along the minus strand of CM073759.1, from coordinate 14,206,921 downwards.
GGATAAACATAGATAATAAGGACAAAAATGTACAAAATAAATATTTTTAAAGGTACAAAAAGAAAAAAACCTGTACCACTACAACCCATGAAGAGATTGGGGTTCATTACATGGTAGAGACTGTACTGTTTCATGGACAACGGTTCTGCAAGGAGGTGACTTGTCCTAGGTCACGCTCAACCGCCAGATTTTCCTCCTTATTTTGGGTACCCTATTTTTATAATATTTTATAGAGGGGTGAGCCCCAGGAGGGTCCTAGATCCTATATGATCCATCTCCGGCTGCAAACAGACTAAATAAAAGTAACTGCCTACAGCGGTATTTGATCCAGGATTTCCGGCATGGCAACTCAGTGCTCTACCACTGAGTCACTCCGCTCCCATTTTTAAAGGTTCAAGATAAAAATTACGTTATCGAGAATCCAGTGGATCCGTGCTATTCCACCAAAATTTATTTGTAAAAGGCGTACACCAAACGTCTGCACAAAACGTCTTTTGAATGTTACTTACTGATATGGTTACTATGGTAATTACTGGGATTTTAAAATCGGGAAGGTTACCCTCAGTAACATTTCTGTTGAACCGTTAAAGAATGATAAGGTACTGGTGTATTAACGCCATCGCATTTATATTTGCGTAAAGAGCAATCTTGTTCGCATGCGCAAGCAGTTATATTTTATAACGGTTACATTTCTAACAGCTAATTTGTTCGAGTTAGTTAGTTCATTTAACGTCACTTTATGCTGCTATGGCTAATCGGACGATGCTACAGTTTGAGCTCTAAATTTTGACTATTCAGGTTTAAAGAGGATAGGGATTTTTAACGAATACCTGACATCGTACAGGCTCGGGAGACCCGTTAAACGTCCCTTCCGAAGGACGGCGTAACTAAGAATTTTTTACTCCCTTAAAAAAATCCTAGTGCCACCTGCCGGGCTACGAACCCGCGATCTTGGGTTTAGTAGTTTGTTACGCTAACCACTAGACCACAGGTGACCTTACTGATTCGTTCGAGATTTGTTCTTGTTGCTGCTGATTTCTTGTTTGTTTGCTGATTTGTTATTGTTTGCTGATTTGTTATTGTTTGCTGATTTTTAGTGCTACGAAAATGCGTATTTGGGATTAGACAAAAATAGAAGAAGATGCAATTTTATTTTTTCAGCAGCGAAATATTTTACCGAAAAAACGAAAATGTACCAATTCGCATGAAATGAAACTTTATTTTGGTCAACGTAACTTTTGGAAATGTCATTCATGTGAAAGATAGTAGAGACTGTTTTCAATCTATATTAAACTGTATATCGGCCCATTTTCCACCGAAATCAGATTGACTACTTTCTTTTTAAATAAATTATTTTGATTTTTTCTTTTTCATGATATAATCCATTATATATCTATTTACAATAATATTTATAAACTAAATAATTATTAATGTATAATTATGTATCTTGGATATACTTTGTTTTTAAATAAATTCTTTTGATTTTTAATTGTTGATGATTATTTTAAAAAAATTAAATTCTAAACCAAATAAACAGATTTAAAAACGTCATCCAAGATAACTGTTATAAAATATAACTGCGTTGGCGTTAATACACAAGTACCAAAAAAAGAAACTACATTAAAAGTGTTATTTCACACACTATTTACAAAATTATTATTCTTAAACTGTTCAACAGAAATGTAACTGAGTGTAACCTTCCCGGATTTTAAATCCCAGTAGTTAGCACAGTAACCATATCAGTGACATTCAAAAGGCGTTTGGTGTCATTTACATATTGATAAAGAAATACAACTTTTTGTTTGGATTTTTATCATTCATGTCTTCATTCTTTCATGTTATATTTTGAATTAGTTACCTCCTCTATATAGTTGAATATTTTCAGCAATATGAAGAATTTTTTTTTTTTTTTTATATTAACACTTTATTGAAATATTACAATCTGCCACTTGCGGGCAATAAGTAATAGTGCTGTGTAGCTTACAGTCATTCCATAACAAAACAATAATATAAACAAAATAAAATAAATAAATATATACATGCGGTAACAGAAAGAAATTAATGCGGAAGTGATAATAAAATAAAGTAAAAAAAAAAATAATAATAATAAAAAAAATAAACTAAATAAAATGTACACATTCATACCCTATTTACAATTTGCCTGTGGTCCCCGAACTGAGCTTCTTCCCCAGGAATGAGGGCAAAGCAGGAGTCCGGGAAGCCCCAGCCCCCTTTCCCAGCCGCGTCACTGGCATTAAACGCCAATGGAAGCTGGTCAAGGGCGCTTCACACACACAGGTCGTGAGTGGAGATTCTGGCCAGTGCCAGTACTCCAAATAACATTATTACAACAGATCCCGGGGCCATTGCCGGTTTAGACGGCGGGGTGGGTTATACGGATGTGTGGAACTGGATAATGACTGAGCCAGGGGGTTGGGATGACGGGCAATGTTTTGGTGAAAGTTAGAAAATTTAGTAGGGATGAGGTCGAGGACGAAAGGAATGTTGAGATCATTATGGAGAAATGGGTTTTATGAAGAAATTAGAGAACAAAATTGATCAAATTAAGGTTTTCTTCATTCTATAAATTTCAAGATTACCTCAGAAGCTCCAAACACTGCGACCCACAATTTCCCGTCCTTATCTATAGTCAAACCATCTGGCAAAGGGGATTTGATGTTATTTTCTTGAAAGTTATATATTACTTTACGGTTTCCTGGAAATTATTAAAAAAAAAAAGTTTTATAGTACAAGTTTAGAATGAGTAATAATGTTACATAGTTTACCTGCCACTACTGGATTAGAACTGGAGGCATACAGCACAGCAACTCACTAGGCTATTATCGTTTTTCTCTCTTATTTAAGAATCAAAAATAGTAAATTACAATTTTGGTTTAATTCTTTTATTTAATTCTTCTTATTAAATACAAAGCTAGTAAGTGGAGTTGAAAATAATTAAATAACAGGTTACTAAAGTAACATGTTATTGAAACATGTTAACGCAAGGTGAGTGCTAGCCGGTTATCGAAATTCCGCTCTTAATGCCAGGGGTGGCCAACCCTCAGCCCGCCAGATCCATCATACTTTTATAAAATACTGTTACATTTAAAATACATTTTAAAATGAGCTAAAATACTACAGCAATATAACAATATAATAAAAGAATACATCATCTGAGCATCTATATATTCAAAAATTAACTGTTAAAATTATGTAATTCATTATGCTTCAATTTTTCAATCTAAAAAATGCATACAGTGAATCTAAATCTAATATGCAGATATATAACTTTATATGCAGCTGGCAAGATCATTTGGGTCGGTCAGCCTTAGTTAATACCATGGCTATTAGTGATTAAAGTTGTACTGCGCCACTATAGTGCGATCTAGCGGCATTTGTGGCAACTAACTGCATTTTATTCAACTCTAAAACTCACATTCATTGCTATTATTAATTTAATATTATTTTCGCTGTAGTCATTAATGATACTTGCCAATGGTGCCATCGCTATTGACGTCAAAACTATCAACAGAGAACGCATAAGTGTCATTAAAATACATCTTTTTCCCTTGAGAATCCCAAATGATACCGTTGCTAAGGTAGATACCAGCTGCTTGTGCCCGGCATCCTTCTCTCTTAGAGTAGCTGTAGATTTTACCAGTTGGAGTTATTTTATTTCCATATTTTAAACAATTTGTTTCTATAGTACCTGTAGAAAAAAAAAAAATCTATATTTATTCTTAAAGGACATCATAATCCCAGATTATGTTTTTGATATAGGTTGTACAATAATAAAATAAATTTGGAAAAGATTAAAAAACTTTTCTTGCCAGAAACGTGCACATTAATGAGAAAATAAAATCACAAATAATACAAAAGAAATACAATTTTAAAAAAGAAAGAATTATTTTCCTTTAAATAAATATTTGTTTTTATTATTTATGATTTTATTTCCCTATTCTGACTTGAAACCTTATATTATTTTCGTTATATAATATTCTGAGTTCTGAAAATCTGCAACGGACCATAACCTAATAGGAAGCATAACTTGTTGCTATGAAAAACATCATTATTAATACATAGAAAAGTAAAATATCGCAAGTTAGAAAAAAATTACTGAAGATGAGATTACTGTATGCAACAGACAAGTATTGGAAGCCATAGAGAAATTCACATACCTGGGCACAATGTTTTGCAAAAATATAAAAGTAGAACAAGAGATTTCAAACTAGATTAGAAAAGAAATTATTGTATATTACAAAATCTACATGATATTCAAGGGTGAGAAACTTGAGGTAGTGAAGAATACTTAGGGAACGTAAATAGTAGCTCTGGTAGGATAGATTCAAAAATATCTAACAGAATATATAAAGCAAATCAAGTGTATTATCAGACTACCAATAGCATCATCGGCTACTGCGAAGTAGACAAGAAGACCAAAATGCATATATATATATATATATATATATATATATATATATATATATATATATATATATCACTTATCAAGAGTATATCCAGAAAAGTGGAAGCAAAAGCGGCAGATCCCTCAATGAAATGAACCGGCTAAGCAGAGACCGGGAAGATTGGTTGCACTGGCTTGAGGATCATCGACGATAGATAAATGGCATAAGAAGAAGAAGACAAAATCTGCAACATAATAGGCTAAAGATAAGTATGAAAGTGAGTGAAACTCCTCATATTCAAAAGTGTAAATTGCCAAGTTCTCTTATATGGGATTGAGAGATGGGTGCTCCTGGGTGCTGGAGCCGTTTAATGAAATTCTGCTAGAATGTAACTTCCAAGAGAAAAAGCGATAGGATCCCAACCGATATCATTACAGAGGAGCTACACATGGCCTCTCTGAAAGAAATTCTGGAGAAGCACCAGCTCAAATGGTTCGGGCAAGGCATACATACCTATATTCTGTCTGTATAGAAGTCATGTCTAGTGGGAGCTTAAAACTATTGCAATTATATTACCAAGTTGGGATAAGCTAGATGGAAGAGTATTCAGGATCTGAGGATTCTAGCAAAAGAAGGAGACACTATCCTGAGTAGATACGGTACATCGACGCTGAAGATAAGAAGAGGATATGGATATAAAAAAGAAATTATATGGCATTATACTTTAGGGGCTTTGACTTACCAAACCATAAGCGGCCAGAAGCATCACACTTCGCATCATTAATTCTATTGCTTGGAAGCGCGTCATCAAGTTCATGGAGGAGTTCTATTGAAGAGATCCTATCAGAAAGGCCGTCCCAACAGACGATAAAGAGCTGCTGTCCAGAGCCGATGACGAATTTGTCTTCGGATCCATCGACTGGGATGATGAAATTCAGAGCAGAAAGATCTGGAATCAGAGGCATGCAATAATATAGATCTAAGTTCATAATATTGTGGAAGAAGGGACTCGTAACAATACTTCGCTACTGTCAACCTTCTATCCGAGCAAATTTGCCGGTTGTGAATTCAATAGTTTTTAGGTAGTTTTGATTGGACTATTTCCCCAAATACTTAAAATTAAAACTAGAAAATAATTCATCAAGTAAATACAAATAATAAAATACCAAATGGATAAATGCTAAATGTATAATGTGAAAATTATAAAATAAAAACAATTACAAAAAATATTAATGTGCACAACTAAACCTTAGAAGATACACAAAAAAAATATTTAAAAACTAAAGCAAAAATTAAGAAAAAAAATGCACTAAGCTCTTACATGCAATTAATTATTTATACAAAGAAAAATTGAAATATTCGGATCCAGCGACTGGGATGATGAAATTCTTTCATGATTGATGATTGATTTCCAAGAAATTTACAACTTTAATATAACAATACAAGTAAATATAATGACATGAATGATACATAATGGCATGAATAAAGGCAAGTAGAGAAACTACCCTATGGTAGTACTCGAATAACAAATTCAACTCAAGTACGAGACCATCTTCTTTTCAGACGCCTAGCAGGAATATAAGAAATTGAAGAAAGTAGTTAGGTTTGAATGGGAAAAAAGATTGTCTTGAAAGGACTGATAACGGGTTAGGCCCAAATCGGCCACGAATCGGACATTGAGGTCATTATGGATGATTTCTGACTCGTAAGGAGCACTAAGTAAGGAGCATTTAGGATTTTACAAAGGATTTTGGATTATAAAGATTGGATACGGCAGGAACTCGATGGTACTTATAATTTTGATCTAAAAAATTATATAATGCAATATGGATATTTCTTTGATCCGTGTATTATAGGAATGACTGGCCTATAGCGTATAGCTGAGGAGCCTGGTAAGTTAGTATGTATGTAATGTGATGTTTAAGTACTGGGTTCGAAGACAGTTACGGCAGTAAAGTATACACCCTGAAGTATGAGACAAAAAGGCAGGGGCTAGCGACGCTCCCGGAGGGACTCCGTCAGAGGATCGGCGAGACCCCGAACATGTGGAAGAGAATAGTGAGGGAGGACTCCATTGACGAGTGGAACAGACGGTGGGTGACGAGCCAGAAGGGCTCGACCTTGAGGAAGTTCTTCCCCACCGTCCAGTCGAGATTGTTAGCCACATGGGTCCTAACGGACTACTGGGTCTCGGAGATGATGATGGGTTCCGCGGAAAGCTCAGCGAGCATAGAAGAGAAATCGACCCCCGGTGCCCCACCTGTGGAGTCCCTGAGACGGCAGAGCACGTGGTGCTCTCCTGCACCGCGATGGAAGGACTCCGTGCCAGGTTGTCGAAGAAGACCGCGATCTTCGCCATCGCCGAAGAAGACTTCCTCCGTATCATGGACAGCACAACTATTCCAACTTTAGGGAATTTGTGTACGAGTGAAAGGAGGTGGTCGGTCCTGCACATTACACCATCAGCAGGATACGGCCACCCTGCGAGCCACCAGACGAAGAAGAAGGAGGAGAGGGAGGGAGACCGGATGGATGCTGACTTGCCGGATGGTGATCGGACGGATGCGGTGAACCAGGAGGGCTGAACGGCACCAGGAAAGGTGCTTAAAAGGTGCAAAAACCGGGAAGCACCACAGAATAATTTTATTTTTTAAAATTGTACCCCCAAAATAAATGGTACCCACCAAAAAGTTGTATAATAAGAATTTTTTAATAAAGAGTGTTGATTTTTTGCAGTGGTGGACGTGCGTAAACCCAACGCATTAACCCGCCACTACCGAACCCCATATGCCAGCAATGGCGGGTAGGGGTAAAAAAAAAATTACGGCAGTAAAAACTATTTACTAGAGTATAACAGAAAATTCCAAGCTACCGAATCCATCTGGCTTCTGATCAGCTCATCATCCTTCCGGTAGACCACGACCCTGCTCGCCAAGAGTACCAGTTCTCCACTCTTTTGAGAACTTTTGAGGGAAAACGGTCGGGTATTTAACGGCTTATTCAAGCGTAAACATTTTTACCCCTGGATCCGGGAGGTGCTATTACTGGTGGGTAAAATTAGCAAAACCATTCTTGAATTAAATCTAATTTTATTAAATATTCGATTAAGGTTGGAACAGCCCTGAGTCATATCCGGCCTTGATTCCAGAATTGGACCTGTAAAAATTGTTTACTCAGCGTATATTTCAATTCCTTCAGAGCTTCGATATTAATTAATAATTTTAGCATTTACGAAAACTATTTTTTGTAAATGAATAAAACTGATTGACTTTGTACCAACTGATAGTTCCCCTTAGACTTACTTATTTCTATCAAATGTATGGACTCCCCCCGCTCCGGCCATTTTAAAAATTCTACAAATAAATAACTTTTGAAGAGTATTTATGAGTTTGTACCTAGAGAATAATAAGTTATGAAATGGATATGGTATTGCAAGCATTTCTATATTGCAATAGTTGTAATGGTATGAATTATAACAAAATAAAAAAAAAAACATGTAGCACTACATCCCACGAAGGGTTCAGTAAATGATAGAAACTGCCCTGTTTCTAGGACAACGGCTGGCCCAGAGAGATAATTTCCCCTTCCTTGAGATCACGCTCAACCACTAGATTTTTCTCGAATTAATAAAGCCTGAGTAAGCCCCAGAAGACTCGGCGGCTGTTAACGGATAACATAATTAGCCTTCAAAAGCTGGATTTCAACAAGTTACCTTCAGTATAGCAACTCGGTGCTCTAAAAGTCAGGATTACTTTTCAGATTGGCAATTAAGACGACTGGATCTCAACTAAAATTTTATAAACAAATTCTATAATAACTTTAAAATATTAAGTATTATTACCTAGTTTGGCAATAAAGGCTTTGTTGGTAGCTAAATCATATCTTATTATGGCAGCGCCCCTCGCATCGATGAGGTATAGTGATTGCCTCGTAACATCCCAGTGCGGTCCTTCTCCAACACCAAGGGGGCGTATCGGCAATTTTTCTACAGTTGGCGCCATTTTTCTATAACTAATATAATTTCATATATCAACCTATATAATTATATATTATTTAAGGATGAAAGATTTATATAATAATTTTAGGAGGTTTTAGGCTTTGCGATAGTTAGAAACAGAGTAGTAACGATTAATAGTTCGCATACGTTTCGTTGTCATGGTAACTTCATCTATCAATCTATCATCTGTTTTTAAACATAATTACAGGATTTTTCAATACATACTGAAAACTAATATTAACGTTAGATTGGCCGTTTATCGAGAAAGGTTTACATCTCGCTTCAGGGGCGACCTCTTGTCTAGTGATTAGCATAACAATCTACTAAGGCCAAGATTTAACTAACTAAAAATCCTTTTGTCATGCCGTCCTTCGGAAGGGACGTTAAACGGGGGTCCCGAACCAATACTCGTTAAAATCATGTCAGGTACTCGTTAAAAATCCCTATCCTCGATTTTAAACATAAATAGAAAAAATGTATAGCTCCAAATGTAACATCAACCGATTAGTCACAGCAGCATAAAATAAAAGTGACAGCAAAAAAAACAACTTGTATTTTGGGAAAATATTAAAAATGAAAAGATAAAACTTGTTATGACTCAACTCGAAGCGACAACCTCCAGAACAGAAACGGAAGTAATTTTTTAAAATTTATTATACAATTTTTTGTGATAACTTTTCACTAACTTCGACCAATTTAATAATAAAATAATAAATAATAAATAATTAATAACTTCCTAGGATAAGGAAATAGAACCTAAATAAAATAAAAATAATTACTAAAAAGAAGTTATACCTTTATATACACACAGATATGTACATTATTTATATACTATATAATATATATTACAATATATACATATATTACAAGCTTCAAGCTTCAATGCGCCTATCTACTACTGTAAGATAACCCTAGAAGTCAATTTTGCAGCTATAAGGAATCTGTCTAATTTGTACATATATCATGAATGTAGGGTTTTGCCTCATATAATAAATAGTCCAACTCAATTAATTATTTCTTATCAATATGTCTACCATATATTATTTACCAGACAATAAAGGGATTTTATAAAAAGTAGAGCATAAATAGACAATGAGCCAGTTTAAGGCAGTGATTTCAAAAAGGAATACAGTATGATCATTTATTATTTTATGTATTTATTAGCGCGATTGTAACGATGAGAGAGCGATTCAGAATTGCGAGCGCCATTCTAGGATGGCCTGTAACGTGCATTAAATTAAGAGAAATTATTTTAAATATTTCTGCAAATGGCCACGAACAGCAGTCGGATCTATTTTAATTTATTTTATCTGTTTTTTTTTTTTGTACCATGAAACAATAAGACCCAAATATTAACGGCTTTTTCTGTATCTGAAGAGTGAAAACTTCGCGTTGAACGATTTTCAGTAGAGAAAAACTTATGGGTTGCCAACGGCCATACCACGTTGAACACACCGGTTCCCGTCAGATCACCGAAGTTAAGCAACGTCGGGCGTGGTTAGCACTTGGATGGGTGACCGCCTGGGAAAAACAGGCGGTAACCATCTGGGAAAAACCGCGTGCTGTTGGCAACTAACTTTACAGTGCACTAAGTAAATACATAATCTACGGCATCACTAAACAGACTCACAGAAAACGACTACAAACTTTTCAGTCAAAAGTACTTAGACTTATCACTAATGCACCATGGTACGTCAATAACAAAACTCTGCATACTGACTTAAAAATAAAAACGGTTGACGAACACATACGAACGTACTACAAACGCTTTCAAGAAAAACTATACGGACACCCAAACCCATTGATACAACAAATGGCCACGACTCTCATGCCTGAGAACACTAGAAGGAGACTAAAAAGAACGTGGATGAGGGATCTATTACAGTAGGAAATTAAAGCAAGCCAATGGAGAGGTACCGCTGGGTACTGCTCTTCGTCATGCCTTCCATGTCATTTTGTATTTCTTTTCTTCAGTCAGCCAATCTGCTGATTGTCAATTTGTATTTGACAGGTGTGGATGGAAATATAAAGAGAAAAAAAAAAAGTAAATACATAACATAACTGGCAAAATAGGACTTTGATAATAAAGTCTTAAAGCCAAATTAAAAAAAAAAAAAACTTATGGGTTCGCGTCACCTATATTAGCGACATTCTCGCAACGTGTTGCGCAAGACAGGCAACGAGCAGCGACCTATATATGAGTTAAACCATTAATTTTAATAAACTTTAGGTCAAAGGTTAGAATTCGACTGATATATCCAGTCTGATATATCCGGATAGTCGGATTTTGTCCAGAAAGAGTTAACGGTTTTCAGATAACCGGAATCGTATCATTCTGGTAGTTTTTGAACTGAAATGGAGTTGTAATCTAAGCAATAACTCCTATTCAAGCCAATGCCTTACCTAGCTCCATATTCTCTACGAAAATAACTCGATTCCGCTTACTTACTTGAGTACAAAAAACTCATTTTGGAGAAAATCAGACTTAACCACTTATTCACCGGGGCTGTAGATATAAGGAACAATAATATTTAACTGTAATGTCGTTAATTGTTGTCTTATACCTATAATAAATTAAAAAATCAATAATTATTCAAACTTTTTAATTGGAGCATTAGGTTTGATTACATATGACAGATGATCGTCAATTCACTAATATAACATGACGATCGATGCAGTTTTTTCACGATACTTACACAAACTCCTATCAAATGTATTTGTTTCTTATTTCAATTACTATAAGAATATTGTATCTTTTTTAGAATATAATGACATGATTAAAAGCAGAAATGATCTAAGTATTGTTAGACTTAAGGATGATAAAACTAAAGGTGAAAATATAACTCATCAACACCCATGTAAATACAAATAAATAATATAAATATATATTAATTATTATTAAAATTTATCTCTATCAATATTTTAAATTGAGCTTTTGCAGCCCATTATATGTTTTGATTAATAAGCAAACTACTGGAAAATATATATATATATATATATATATATATATATATATATATATAGAGAGAGAGAGAGAGAGAGAGAGAGAGAGAGATATTAATTGTACGGAGGGTCAGTATATGTGAAAACCAGACTAATGTTAATAATTTAAATTTACAAATATGAAATTTGAAACAAAAGGCACCAAGAAAACAGTGTTTAAAAATACCTTTCTCCCAATCCTGACATACTCAAGTGAATCTTGGATCCTCACCAGCAAGCACAAAAGTCAACTCCAAGCAATGGAAATGAGATATCTAAGAAGAGTTGAGGAGAAAACGAGAAGAGATAGGGTGAGGAACGCGACGATAAGAACCAATCAGGGCACACGACCAGCAGCAGACATCGCTGAGGAACATAGGATGAGATGGTTCGGACATATGGGTGAGGATCGTTTGGCTAAAGCCACTTACGAGACTGAAGTGGAAGGTAGAAGACCTCACGGAAGGCCTAGAAGAACCTGGGAGAACGGGGTTAAGGAAGCCTTTGACAGGAGAGGCCTAGATTGGAGAAGGAGACAGTTGTTGGTTCAGGATCGAGACAATGGATCAAGCTCTATAAGCAGGCTCCTCACACTGCTTGAAGCGGTAGAGAGGAAGAGATTAAGTAAATATGAAATTTAAATAATTCAGACAATGATGATTTAGAAATTAAAAAAAGAACAGAGTTATTCCAAAGTCTTGAGTTAGTAATTTCTGTCGGGAGTTCTCATGAATGTCTATTTAATTTTTTTTTTTGAAAAATAATTTTTTTTTTAGATAGCAAGCGATTACTCAAATACTGTTCAAGGTAAATAGTTATCTTTCAATTGCACCATCATAAAGATAAAACTTGTAAAAATAAATTATTAAAATAAATAAGTTTTCAATATCGATGATCGTGCTGTTTTATTATCCTATTTTAATTTGAAATAGGTTTTATAATTTTTATTTTCACTTTCATTTATACGAACCAGAAAGAAAATATAACGTTTTCAAAGGTAAGTAAGATATTCTTTCAAAGGAATCTAGACATTGCAAAATGGTCTATGTTAATGTTCTAAGCCATGAACAATGAGGAAAAGTTATCTTTAACTCAAAACACATATTTAATTTAAGTGAATACTTAGAGTGACGGAAGCAAGCACAAACCGTTGGCGAATGAACGAACAAAAAAAGCAAACCGCGCCATATGTTATATCATCTTATGTATAACGGTTATCTTTCAATTGCTAATTACAGCACTCCCTTGCGTTCAACCTTGAAAACTTTTTTAAATATTGTGTAAAATGCGTTACCATAACTAACTCATTTCTAGATAGGTGACAGCGACGATATGTTTACATGGTTTTTTAATTGTTTTTTCTCTAACGGGTTCTTCAGATTGAGGTATCCTTCAACCAACAATTTCTTTTGATTCACGTTTCCACTATTACCTGCCTAGTATATCACTCCCCCTCAGACAATGGCCGTGCAGACTTTCCTCAATGGGTTTCGACCATCATTTTCGTGGTCTTCCTCGCCGTTCTCCCTTCGACACTCCTATTGCAAATTAAGTTAGCCAATCTTTCTTCCTTCATTCTTCTGAGATGACCATAGAAATATTTTTTTCTCTATATTTTGGAGGACATTTTGTTGAATTTGCATCCATTCTCTAATTCTCGGCAATAGTCCTTCTTTCTAGCCCGGGTACCCTGCCAGCTCTCCTCCAATAGTCCATCTCAGTAGCAAGTACCTTTTTTCCTAGAGCAGCGCTTATCGTTCATGTCTCTGCTCCATATAGCAATATGCTTTCAATTACGGACTTGTATCTTTCATTATATTGTTGCCCCAACGGACCGAGTTAAGCATTGGTAAATAGCTTTGCAGGTTGTAATTATCCTTTATTTTATCTCTTTTTCTGGTCTACCATTATTTTCCATTACAGAGCCCAAATATTTAAAATTACTCACTCGTTTTATGGCAATTCCTTCAACAAGGAGGTCCTCCCGATCATATGTGGTCATATATTCCGTATTGCTGAAGTTTGTTGTTGAAGGCCCCAACTATCGTATGTCTCCATCCTTACTCCCGTTTTCTTACATATTTTACATTGGTTTTGTGATTTTATGTGGATAAATAAGTTTACATTCAATCATTCATATAAAAATGAACAAAAACATGTTTTTTAACTTTAAAAAAGCAATTTTTATCAAGTCCAGGTAACAGGGAGTAGGAAAGCGGAAGAATGAGTGGATTTGAGTGATTTTGTGTCGATGAGTGGAATGTTATGTACTTGTTATGAATATATGATTTTATAGTGGGAATGTTCATGTCATTGTGTATAGTGTGATTCGAAATATAATATATAATGCATTAATAATTTTTCTGAGAATTTTGGACTGTGCTGTTTGTATCTTGTGTATGTGAACTTTTTTTGCTGAGCTCGGAAGTTCTGCACCATATGTCCAAATAGGTGAACTCTTCTCCAAAGGTTAACTGATCAGGAGTTGTTAATTAAATAAAGACCCTTTTCATCTAATTGAATTACATTATATTTATTGCTTGCTGATCAAAATTACAATTTAACTTGCAAATCTACTAAGAAAGAAAAGGGCAGCACATTCAGCCTACACACGTGACAGTCTATGCTTTGAGTTCCCCGCTTTTTGACTACGACTGCTCAATGCCCTTTATCCTATTTATCTAGGTACTCATAATTTTCCAGATAGTGTCACGTATAGCAGTATCTTTCCGGGTGTTATTTTAAACATGAATATGAATTTACAAAAGGAACAAATGACGGATATACGAATTGGGTCACTCAGGCAGGTAGCAAGACCCTCTTTTTTCTGGATTCACGAGATAAGAAAGAGTGAGAGTGTTGAAAGGATATGGAAATGGACAATGGAAGGACATGAGCTGAAGAAGGCAGTTGATGAAGAGAAGCCGAAGGAGAGGCTAGCTAGTGATCAAAGATGATAACGTTTCTTCTTATCCAATCACTACTTATCAAACCCCCTTTCCGGGGACAAACAAATTTATCAGTTCCGCTGAGAGTCACTTCGAGTTGAGACAAGTTTTAATTTTTCATTCATTTCCTTTTTAATATTTAATTACAATATTAATATATGTATATCATGTGATATATAAATATAAACAGTCCAAAGTGACTATAGAAAATGGCAAAAAAAAAGGCATAATCTAAAGTAAATCTTTTAATCAGATCCGATACTTAAGGTTGCACCTCGACAAACGATTAACCTGGAATCCTCATACAAGACTGAAAAGACAAGAAACCGCTCGACGTTTCAGGCTACTTCAATACTTACTAGACAAACGCTCTAAGCTCCCAATTAACTACAAAAGACTCATCTACATGACCATGACTTACGGACTTACGGAGTAGAGCTATGGGGCTCCACTAAGCCATCGAATTCCTCTAGTATCCAATCCCTACAATCCAAAATCCTTCGTAAAATCCTCAATGCTCCTTATTTTGTTAAGAATAAAGTCATCCATAACGACCTTAATGTCCCTTTTGTTGCTGATTTGGCCCGAACCCGGTATCTATCCTTTCATAGCAAACTTCATTCCCATTCAAACCCTCTAGTTTCAAACCTAGCTTCCTCTTCAATTCCCGATAATCCTCGGAGGCGTCTGAAAAGAAGATGGCCACGTGACCTTCTCATTTGAACTTTGATTTGAGCACTACCAGTGGGTAGTTTCTCTACTTGTCATTCTCATGTCAATATGTAACACGCATTCTATTTACTTGTTGTATAATTGTAATACAGTTGTAATTATCAATAAATAAATTTTTAAAAAAATCTTTTAATAATATTAATTTCTATACTTGGTATCTGTTTCACTGGCTGTTGCTTCGAGTTAAGTTACAACAATATTAACTGTTTATTCGTTTTATATTTAATATTTTCCAATCCTCATACAAAACTGAAAAGACAAGAAACTGCTCGACGTTTTTGCCTACTTCAACGTTTAAAGCTCCCAATTAATTACAAAAGACTCATGTATATGACAATTATCAGACTTATTTGGACACACGGAGTTGAGCTTCGGGGCTCTACTAAACCATCCAATCATCTCGTATTCAATCCTTACAATCCAAAATCCTGTGTTTGTCCTTTATGCATTACTACACCAATCATCCGATTGTCATGAAACTTTGGGAAGTAGTTCAGTACACTCTAGGGAAGGCTTCTACCAACTTTTTTTCCTTATTTTATTTTTTTTGGAAAGGAAAAAAATTTCAAAAATTTCTAGAAAAAATAATTATTTGTCTAAAAAACGTAAACAGTCTTTTTTAAAGAAGGTCATTCATTTATATTTTATCAGTTATGAGTGTTGTATATTATATATTTATTATATAATATAGTTAGATATAAAATCAAATAATAAAATCAAAAATCTATTTAATTCGTGTTTTCATTAATTCATTATTTCTTTTAAATTCAAATTTTAACTAATATTTTTTAATACTATTATAACAGCCACAGCAAAGCGTGGCCGGGTCAGCTAGTTTATTAATATATACATTACAACAAACGTATATAGGTGTATAGATAATGATGTAACCTAAACAGTGTGTGTATGTAGGCTCTTTAATCTATACACAGTCAGTAATGGGGATAATGCACAATCAGTAATAAAATTTATTTTCGAGAATATTATTAAAAAGGAAATGAAAAAATGTTTAAACCTGTTGGGACTTAACTCGAAGCGACAACTTGCGGAACTAATACCAGAACAGATGATCTCTGTCGAATGGTCCTGAATAAAAAAAAATATTAATAACACTAGTTCCAACTAAATTAATGTAATTTTTTATTTGATTATTTTTGAAATCGTTCTGTAATAAGTTAACTTCATCTCCGCAGAGTCTATGTACTAATTATCTTTTTGTTATTCTACATACACTATATCATTAAAACCTACTTGTGACTGGGTGAGAGGTAGTATTTGATTTTTTTTTTTGGGGGGGGGAGTATGTATCATTAGTTTTGAGATTGTTTAATATCATCATTACTAACACAATTAAGGTGTTTATTGTTATTTTTATTACTCTGTCGCTCTTTTAATGAGAGTTTATTAAATTTAACAGCACGAATTTAGATTTTTTGTATTTAGCGCCATTCCTATTTTTTCTATAGTAATTAATTCGCTTACATTGATTTTATTTACAAACATATTTCAAGAATTAATCTGTTCTAGGCAACAAATATATTAAAAATCTAACCATTTCTACATTAAAAATAAAATGAAATCATTAATGTCTTACTGATCAACTCAACACTTAAAACTAATTTTAAAAAAAATTACGCTATCAGTTCCGCAGGTTATCCCTTAGCGTTGAGTCGCAATAAGTTTTTATAACTTTTCATTCATTCATTCATTTATTTTTTTAAAATATTTTCCATAATATAAATAATCGTTAGATTTAGTTTGAAAAAAAAGCGTAATTATGGGTATTGTGTATATTTCGGTAATCATTTTATAACTAAGTTAACGTTTCAACAAACATAGGTCATCCATGCTTCGAAATATTAGTTGCAACGTTTATTTCTTCATGAAATGTGTGAAAGAAGGGGCTCCTAATAATAATTCGCTAACCTTCTATCCGAGCCAATTTACCGGTTGTGAATTCAATAAAAAAAACCTAATAGTTTGATTTGGGTGACAATTTCCCCCATATCCACATAATTGAAGCTATAAAAGGAAAGAAAAGAAATTCATCAAGTAAATACAAATTAAAACATCCAAAAATGAGTACATGATAAAGATATAATATAAAAATAGAAAAAGAACAATTATAAAAATATTAATGTGCACAAGTAAACCTAAGAAAATACAAAGAAAGTTATTTAAGAGTAAATAAAAAAAGTTATGAAAAAAGAAAATGCACTAAGCTATTATTTACATGAAAAATTAAATTACCTTATTTACTAAAGAGAGATGAGATTCTTTAAACAAAAAATATTACTGGTCTGTGAATCAATGAAAAACTGAGAAATGAACTGAGTTCTTGAAAAGTGTTGAGTTCTTGACAGCGATGACTTGATGATTCGAAATGATGATGAGTAGAAAAATTAAATGTCTCTTACCGGTAAGTCCAAAATTAGATCAAAATAGCGAGAGGTTTTACTGATGAGATATGACAAAATTCAAGATGAAGAAGATGTGAAAGTGATGAAGAAGTGGCGACAAAATCAAGTGTTGAGTAGCAAGCAACCTTCTCACAGGGCAACTGTCTTGAGGCTCATCTTGTTTTGTTTTTTCGAACATTATACTTAATATTAAAACATATGTTTTTAAAATTGCTCTCTGAATTCTTTTGATTCCTTTTAATAAATTGTATTAATGTTAGAATTATATAAAGCAAACAAAAAAAAAATCTAGCTTTTAATGCTATAAAGTATTCATTAGGGAAATAAAAAACATCAAATAATAAAAAAAAAAAAATAGTTATTGATACCCAGCAAAATGATTACGGAAATACAAACATTTCCCATAAATACAATTAAATTAATTTTTTATTTCAAGAATATTAAAAAGGAATAGAATGAAAAGTGAAAACTTATCGAAAGAGTTAAATCGAAGTGACAACCTGCGGAACTGGTACCCACTTACCTTTTGTTTCACACTTTCAAATGGCCCAGTTAATGCTACTGATAAAAACGCTATTGTTTATTATATACTGTCAATAGTAATCGATATAAGATAAGACAAGCTCTTCTAATACGAACTATCGATGTGAATTGACGAACTATCGATTTAAATTGACGTCATATTACGGCCGATTCTCGAACAACACTGATAGTAGAATACAAGGTCGCAACTCCCCACTCACAGTAGATTTAGATATACTAATTAGTAGTTTATTGCTGGTCATTCAATTATTACACCATCTAACATTCAATTATTGAAGTGTAGGTTTTGAGCTACTCAGTGAAAATAGCACACGACATATTCAGACTAAGTAGTCATTGAAGAATGCCTATCAACACCCAATTATTGAATGTATAACTTTATATAAGTATAACCAGCTAATTGTTTTTAACCTACCCTCCTAGTTTGTTTTCACTTCTGCTTTGATTTATTACACTGTTTCTAAATTATTATTAATTTATTTAGTAATAACTCCTAACCAGTGTTATTTTTACTTTCAGATTTTTATTTCATACAAGTCTGAAAAGACAAGAAATTGCTCGACGTTTTCGCCTACTTCAACATTTACTGGACAAACGTTCAAAGTTCCCAATTAATTAGAAAAGACTCATTTACATGACAGTTATCAGACCTATTTGGACATAGGAAGTTGAGCTTTGGGGCTCTAGTAAACCATCCGATTCATCTAGTATCCAATCCTCACCCTCCAAAATCCTTCGTAAAATCCTCAATGCTCCTTCTTATGTCACGAACTCATCTATCATGATCTTAATATCCCATATGTTGCTGATTTGGCCCAAACTAGATACCTATCCTTCCATGACAAGCTCCATACACGCTTGAATCCACTAGTCTCTCAACTTGCTTCCTATACTATTTCTGATAACCCTCTGAGGCCTCTGAAAAGAAGATGGCCTCGAGACCTTCTACTATAGAACTTAATTGGAGTGCTACCGATGGGTAGTTTCTCCACAAGTGTTTTTTGTTTTCATGTCATTTGTTCATATCAGCAAATTTACTAGATGTAATATTATTACAGTTGTAAATATCAACAAATTAATTTAAAAAAAAAAATTATTTTCATAATTTGGAACTTATTCCATCCCAAGTTAAAGAACGCTTCCATAGAGTAATGTAAGAATATGTAAACAAATTAGGAACTAATATAACATAAATATATCGTCGCTGTCAAAGCAATACCGCCTTTTGGTGAAAATAAGTTTGCGACGGTAACGCATTCTACAGGTTGAATTACACACTATTAAAAAAAAAATTCAAGGTTGAACGCAAGGCAGTGCTGTAATTAGCAATTGAAAGATAACCGATGTACACTTAAAGGTTAAATAAGCATGAAATTAATATAAAATTTTGTTATATTTTGTGAACACGAAGCTCGGGCTTCGATCTGGTGAAAGTTACACGGGGGTATTATCTTTTTATAATGAAATCGAAATACTACACACCTACTGCAGTATTTCTTTGTAAACAATTTTTTTTGCGAAACAGACTTTGATGGGAAACTGCACTCTCTTGAATTCGAAGGGTTAATTTGATGGTGTTAGGGGAATTATCGGATTAAATACAGACTCTCCTCGAGAACAACCGGACAGTATAGTTGCTCCGATTACATTGCGATGCAATGTTATAAATTTGTATGTTCAGATTTTTGTGTCCGATATTTGAAACAATAATATTGTTACGGTCACAGAGAGAAGGGCGGAAAGAAGGGATTAGCGTCTTAAGCCGTCAGCGGGAGAAGTTAAGATTGGATTAGAATCTTCTCGGACGCCTTCTTTTGTCGGAAGATATCAAGAGGTTCTCGACAATCCCAGAATAATCTTCCCCTACTTCCGTGTTCTAGAATGTTCGGCCTTGCCTATTTAAATACCCCCATCGCCTCGAGTGAGCAGTCAGAGAGTCGACCAGGCATGATCATGATCAGGCATGGTCAGAGAGGCATGATTTGTAATAAGTGAGTGTCAGTGTGATAAACTATTCAGTGTAGAACCGGCCAGTGTAATAAGTGTATCAGTGAACTGTGACAGTCTTGTGAGTGTAATAAACCGTTTCTGTTTATTACTGTGTGTCAATTTGTTATATTTGGATATTCTTACGGTCGGTGGACTTTAATTAGTGAACTGTAAGTGTTAATTAGTAGTTATAAATTTTAATGTAAGTTTATTATATTCATACAAATTTATGTAAATAGTTAAGTCATTTAGAATTAGTAATATCTATTATTGTTTTAGTAATTAAATAGGCCTAGGTTATAATAAATATTTAGAATATTGTTATTGTAAATTTATATTAGTCTAATAATTTAATTGTTAATAATTTAATTGAATCCTTTTTATCACTTTGTTAATAAATATTAGCATTATTAATTAAGCAATAGTTAATTCATTTTAATACCCAGTAGTCCGTAACAATATTGTCACCGTTAAATATTTTTTAAATTATAGCGGCCGAATATTGTGAGCTAGTAGCATTACAAAGTTGTATTATACACACATATGAAAATGAGAAAAACGATATCAAAGATCCTGAGTATCTTTTCATTTTTGTTTCTTTTTGTCTTTGGATCTTTGGATGATACCCGTTTTTTTTTGACGTTTTGAAGATCTCTGTATAGTTTTCGACCCACAGAACCATTTGGTATCAAAATCTCTGAATATTCAATTTTGTAACATACAACCTTGTAGGTATCTAAGATAAGCGATATGGCGCGGTTTTTTCCATTCCTGTAAAATCGCCCAAAGTGTACATAGGCAGTATTGAGTTAATAATATGATATTATAACGTTATCTCATTACAATCCGTAATGAGAACTGAAGAAGCCTATAATGGCAGAATATAATTATTAATGTAAAAATAATCCATAGCCTAATGGATGGATTACTGATATCTTGCTCGCAGGAAAAATTTTGAAAGACGCAGAATTCTCGATTTTTAAAATATTAGATGTATACTCAACCTTTCAAAGAAAATAAATTGAGCTACAAGATCACAATATTTGGCCGCTATATCATAAAAAATAATTAGCGGTGACATTATTATTTTTTCAAATATCGGACACAAGAATATGAAAATACAGCTTTGTTTAAGAATCTCAAATCGATTTTTTGATCGATACATCGGTTTTAAAACATTCTTCTACTTTCCCTTCCTCCGTATACCTTTATCGTGGAGAGGCCTCTACCCAACCGTGGAGGGGCCTCTACCCAACCGTGGAGGGGCCTCTACCTAACCGTGGAGGGGCCTCTACCCGACCGTGCCAACATCATCATCTGCTCCAGAGGTGTACCTCATTTCTCTCCCAACTTGCGAACATATTCTGTCTAGCTTCTGTCTGCAGGTCTAGCTTCCAAACCTTCCTTGGGTCTGTCTAATCGTGACCCATCATTCGGCAAATGTGTCCAAACCACTTCAGCTGCTGTTTCTGCAAGAAATCTTTCAACGCAGGGATTCCCAAATCTTCCCTTATTCTTATATTTTTGCTTATTCTTATAAATTGCTTCGTTCGATTCATCTTTGAGATCGATGCTCCGGTGACCCGATATTACGAAGAATTGGAATGGCTCTACCCTTCTTACAGCCGTAAGTACTTCCTAGCATCTTTCCTTTACCAAGTTATCCAATCCTGCCGACCATCATACGTTTTCGATCTGCTTCAATTCAAAACCACAGTCCTCTCCCGCAACACCCTTTCTCGGCTCTCAGATCTATATACAGCATCCCACTGAACAGCAGCTTTTGACAGATCCTCCTTCCTTTGGAACTCTATACCTTCTTCCATTCGTCGTTCCAATAATCTTCCAACCTTCAAATCCCGTATATTCCAGCACCTATTATCCCTACAATTCCCAAAAAATCGAAAATATTAGGGGATCAATTTTGACTTAATGTTCTGTTTATTCGATGAATGAATGATGTTTTTTGATGTACATTTGTGTGTGTTATTATGTATTCATATATATGAAGTGTATATGAGCCTTCGAGGTGGTGGGATGTTTCTTGGGTGCATTATTCATGTTTTGTTTTGCTGTTATTCTCTTTCTACCCTGAGGATGCCTGAATGGGCGAAATATTGGACAGATAATTTCTATTTCTGTTTTAGTTTGGAGACTTAAGGCTTTTCGTTGGAATTTTTCCACGGTCTTAACATTTATGTAAGGTCTCTTTTGTACTTTTCAATACTCTGATAATATTGTTTAAATTTTCTTCAATTTTTTTTTTTTTTTTTGGCATAAATTTGATATATATGTGACCACAAATTATTTCTCTTATATAATTATTGTTAACTTATTTTAAGTATTTTTTTCTTTGTTTTCTTCTAATCTGTTCTTAAAATCCTGTTATTGTAGGTAATTCACTTTTTTTTTTGTTCATTTTTTTATTCTTTCACACTTATTAAATTACTAGCTTATGCCCACGGCTTCGCTCGCGTGGAATTGGGCCTGCCACATAAAGTTTCGTGAAAGATCATTTGAAATAAATAATTTAATTATTTTTTTTAAATATAAGTTACTCTTACATCCATAATTTCAGATGTCTAACTTCAAAACTGACGGATTCTCTACAAACTTTGAACCCCCATTATATTAAAAGGGAAACCCTTGGGGTGGAATTATCCAAATTTCTTTCTTAAACTATACAAAGAACCTATCTACAAATTTGAAGAGGCTATGTTCCTGATTTGTCTTTAATTATGTACTATAACGGGGGAGGGGGCATGCCCGCGTGACCCCACATAAATCTGCCCTTGATATAGCCTATGATTTATAACCTATTTTATTCAATAAGTTTCATCCAAATCCGTTCAGTAGTTTTTGCGTGAATGAGTAACAAACATTCGCATTTATAATATTCGTAGGATATCAAAACAAATAGTTTCACTCCTGTCCTTTCTGTTATTTTAACCACAATTATCATGTGATTTTCCTTTATTTATGTACTATAATGGATTCTCCACAGTACCTAAAAAACTGTCGGGGGATGGGGCACGTGCCCCCTCCCCCCTAAATCCGCGCTTGCTATAGCCTATGTGTTATTCTGCTGTATAACCTATATTACTGTAAAGTTTCATCCAAATCCATTCAATAGTTTTTGCGTGAAAGAGAGACAAACATACAAACTTTCACATTTATAATATTAGTAAGACTAGTAATAATTAATTAAATGTAATTATTTTATACTCTGAGGCATAATAGCTTACACTATCTGTATTATTATTCTATAGGGACTTCTCCCAGAATAAATAAAGATATTATTATTATGTTTCTTGCCCGGTCTCGTTTAGTTTTCCCAGTGACTCAGTGAAGGTATTTCATTTCCACTGGGGTAATTCGGCTTATAAATTTCTCCATTGCTAACGAACTCTCACAACCGTACATCAAAGTAGGTAGAAATACCGTTTTCTAAATATGAAGTTTAACTTTCTTACCTCTCGTTTGCCCACAAAAGTGTTGCAAATCTGATAATAGACCTTGTTATCTTTTACTATTGTGGTTGAAATTTCTTGATCTGTCATTCCTAACTTGCTAATAACTGTTCCCAGTTATAATCATTAGCGCTTTCTAAGTTTTCTCCATTGCAGTAGAACTGCGTCTCTCTAGAGAGTAGAGATTACGAGTATTTTCCTCTTGGTAGGGTTAATTTTCATACCTTTGGGCAGAAGCAATTGGTTTTAAAACATTGATAGTTTAAATAATAGCTTTGATATTAGTTATCAGTACTCGTGAAATGTTAGTTTTAATTGAAACTTAACAGAATCTTTGAGGCATAACACAACTACTTCGAAATGTTCAAACGTTGACTCAATCATGAATGATAATTCAATGGAATGCCTCAATACGCTTAATCCATTAATTGTTCGTTTAATTTCCAAATGATCCGAAAAAAAAAAATCCACTCAAATTATTTACTCAAATGAGAGATCTGCGTACTATCCTATCATTATTAGCAAAGCCAATGTTAGCACTAGCTTATCTTTTGGAGTATTTGTTAATCATATATTTCAATTAAATTAAGTAAGAAAAACGATCTTTATTTTGGAGTGCATCACCATTAATATATATGCATATATACATTAATATGTGTTTTTTTGTGTGTTTTTTTACGGGGGTAGGTGGAAATCTTCAAAAGACACGGATAGGCCCGTACCTATCCGTAGTGTGGGATTTTTACCCACTAAAACCACCTCCCTACACCTGTTTCCCACCCTCCACGGGACTACCGTTAGGCATTACTTCATGGAGGGGGAGTGGCTGTGTGCCGCCTCATTGTGCTAGGCTACCTCTGTTCTAGGCACGCCTCTCCTTCTCTTCCTTCCTCAGCTTCTTGATGACCTCTGCGGCCAGGCGATGGCCAGCTGTCCCAGTACTCCTGTGAAAGCAGCATCAGGCTAACGATATTGTCGGCTGTCGCTCCTGAGCCACAGACTCCTTGAAAATCATTCCGTTCTTCTTTAAAATGGGGACAGCTGAAGAATACATGTTCCACCGTCTCCTCTATTGTTGGGCAGCTTGGACATTCTGCTGTATTGTCCAGCTTAAACCGTAATTGGTATGCTCTGAAGCAGCCATGTCCTGTAAGCATCTGGATTAGGTAGTAGTCTACTTCCCCGTGGCTTCTATCTACCCAGGGTTCGATGCGAGGAACCAGCCTATGGGTCCACCTCCCGTTCGTGGCCATATCCCAGCGTTGTTGCCACTTCTCGATTGTCATCTTCCTTTCCTCAGTTCTGGGGATGCGAGCAACTCTTTTATACCAACGCTGTCTCTCTTCTGCGATCAGTTCTGTTGGCGGCATCCTGGCCACTACACATGCAGCTTCGTAAGAGACAGTGCGAAACGCGCTGATTACCCTCAGGGCACTTCGACGATAAATGGACACCATTGGTCTCCTGTAAGCCAGTGTGTCCAAGGCACCATTCCATATCGGCGCTGCGTAGAGAAGGATGGATGAGGTGACGCTCGATAATAATAGTCTTCGACTGTTTCCCGCCTACACATTTATATGTGTGTGTGCAAACCATCGGCGCTCTCTCTCAATAACGACGTGGTTTGAGAACGTGGGGAGAATATTGAAGGAACAACATGTCTTCCGAGTTAGGGCAAGTGCAGTATATATTTTAATTCATTATTTGACAGAAGATCACCTTTTTATAAATTTTACGAAGAGAAAAGCAAACCCGATCGACAGTTGAACCTTATACTTTAGATCTCAAGAATTGAGCAGACACTAGAAAAATTGTCTGCGAATATCTTCTTCCTCCTTCGAAAATCTTTTTCGGTATTCGTTCCGCAGGTTATCGCTTCAAGTTGAGTCACAAGTTTTAACAGTTTATTCGTTTCCCTTTTAATATTTCCCAGAAATACAAGTTTTCGTGAGCTTTAGTATGGAAAATAGAACGTAATTATGGGTAATGGGTATATTTCGGTAATCTTTTCATCAAGAAATAAATATTTCAACTAACATTTTGAAGTATAGATATATGTTTGCTGCAACGTTCATTTCTAGATGGAACGATTACCGAAGTATACACACTTCATAATAACATTCTCTTTTCCATACTAAAGCTCATGATAACTTGTGTTTTTGGAAAATATTAAAAGGGAAAAGTAATACGAAAAAAAAGTTATTGTGACTCAATTCGAAGCTACAACCTGTGGAATAATTACCGAAGATTTGAAAGGCGTTTGCTGATTATCTCATTGTGTTAGCAGATCATGGTAAAGATCTTCAGCACAATATTAGGATACTCCAAGAAGAGCTGAAGTCTATCAATATGAATATCAACCCGTCCAAAAGGTTAGGAAGGAAACATAGAGAGTGATCAGAATTAACGGTGAAATAATCTAATAGGTAACTTATTTTAAATGTATAGGAATGCACATAAAAGAGAGTGGCTCCATTGATATTGAAATAACAGAGCGTATTGGGGCAACAAGCAGAACGTTCAACGCTGTGAAAAGAGGCTTCTTGAACCGCCGTGAGGTGACAAAAAAGACCAAGTAGGCTATTTTCAAGTACACCTTTATTCAAGACCAGAAGAGATCGAGTGCGTAATAAAACAATAAGGACACATCTCGAGAAAGTTCCAGTCACTGGACTAATAGAGCCGAACTGGCTCAGATGGTTTGGACATCTGTTACGTATGGAGCCAAGCCGTACAGCAAAATGTGCATACATTATGATATGAGCCGTTTATTTTGAAAGTGACCTAACTACGTTTTTAAAATTTTTGCCTAACTCCATTCTTGATAAGAAAACATACATTATTCACTTAATAATTGTTAACATTTTAATTGGAACCATAAATTTAACAGCCTTAGAGACACTTAAGCAGTATGACTCATTAGTATCCTATACGTATATTTTTAAATTCATCGAAACGCAAACCCTTAAATATTTGAAGATAAATGGAGGTAGGCCACTTTCAAAATAAACGGCTCATATAGCTTTTTACTGGACTAGTAATTGACATGTAACTAAGAAGTAAAAAAAACATTCTCCAGTCATAATATTTATTTTCTCACTTTCTACAAAGACGTTTCGACCCCTTGGGTCATTATCAATTCTTTTATTGTCTCTGTTGATTTATACCATTTTTCTGCAATTCACCATATAAATTTACTAACATTAACAACAACATAAATTATTAACAATTAAATTAAAAATTTAATACATTGTATCTACACATTGTAAAAAGGAACTACATACATTCAATTTTGAAATGCCAATAATTTTGCACAGAGAGAAAGACAAAATAAAAAGACAATACTTAGAATCCATATATACGGGGTGGCCCAAAAAAGACTGAAGGATTAAAAATAGTTATATCTTTTTTGTGTTTAATAATTATTTTTTTTTGTCTTTTGCAGGTTATTTACTGGTTTTCGGAGATAAATCATGGCTACATATGATGTGCAGAAACGCGTCAAAATCATTGAATTTTTTTATTCTTCTGGAAGGTCAATTATTACAACTCAACGAAATTATCGTCGTCATTTTAATGTCCGAACAGCACCCAGTGACAACATGATTAGGAACTTAGTCTCCCGTTTTGAGGAACATGGAAGAGTGTCAGATCTTCCAGGAAGAGGAAGAGATCGATCTGTGCGCAATGAAGCAGTTGTGGAGACTGTACGGCAGAGTGTAAACGAAGATCCATCTGTCTCTACTCGTCGTCGTTCTGCTCAATCGGGAATCTCCAGAACATCCCTGCAAAGAATTTTGAAGCGGGATCTTAAAATGTTTCCGTATAAAATTCAAATGGTACAGCAACTGCTTCCCCAAGATCATCAGGCACGCCTGCAATATGCTATGTCAGTCTTTTTTGGGCCACCCTGTATAAACGAAAATATAGATAGTGTAGTTAATGATAGAAAAGAGTCTGGAGAGGTCAGTAAATTGTATTCGTCTATTTTATTAATGTTAAAGAAGAAATAAACAAAGAATAGCCTACACTATAGATAACCACAACATAACCTGTCACACATAACTTCACATATTATTTCTATCATATTCATATTATTTCTAATACTCCCAAAAAAACAAAAATTAAACATAAAATATTAAAAATAAATAATATACAGCATAATTTAAATAAACTCCTATAGATTTTACAATTTAAATTTTCTTCAAGGCAATATCAAGGTGTTTTTAAGAATAGGGTAAGTCCAAAGTATAATGCAGAGTTGAAAAATGACCATGGAGAAGAATATATCTCCAAAAAAATTGTATATTATTGACGTCCATATGAGGTATCTATACTTAAATTTTCGTTTTTTAGGACAATTTTTAATTGAATTGTTAATAATTTATGTTGTTAATGTTAGTAAATTTATATGGTGAATTGCAGAAAAATGGTATAAATCAAGAGAGAAAATAAAATAATTGATAATGACCCAAGGGGTCGAAACGTCTTTGTAGAAAGTGAGAAAATAAATATTATGACTGGAGAATGGATTTTTTACTTCTTAGTTAAATGTGCATACAATGCAAGGGTAAAGGGCAAGAGAGGAAGGCTAAGCCTAATGTGGGAAGACGGGGTGAAGGAGGCTTTCAGGAAAACAGGAATGGATTGGAATAGAAGAAATGTGCTGTTACAGAACAGAGACAACTGTGTCAAGCTCTATAAAGGGTCTCCTCACAATACTTAGGCGATAGTCGATAAAAGATTATGATAACGTTTGAAAGGCTATACCGGCTCAAGATAAGCCCGCCTTGACTAAACGATTTTTAGCCACTGCTGATAGTTTTACTAGTTTGCAATACTTATTTAAAATGTCGAAGCAAGCTATCAGCAAATTCGTCCCCGAAGTTTGTAATGCAATCACTTCTGCAGTAATATACAACAGTTACAAGTTAAGGATATCATTTTTTTATTTAACCTTATCAAACTTTATGAGGTACTAGCTTATGCCCGCGGCTTCGCTCGCGTGGAATTTGGTCTGCCACATAAAGTTTCGTGAATGATCATTTAAAATAAATAATTTAATTATTTTTTAAAAATATAAGTTACTCGTACATCCAAAATTTCAGATGTCTAACTTCAAAGCTGACGGATGAAAGGGGAAACCCTTGGGTTGGAATTGTCCAAATTTCTTTCTTAAACTATAAAAAGAACCTATCTACAAATTTCAAGATACTAAGTTCCTGATTTACCTTTAATTATGTACTATAACGGGGGGAGGGGGGGGCACATGGCCCCGTGCCCCAGATAAATCTGCCCTTGCATGTAATGCACATGTAATCTATTTTACCCAATTATTGCTGTAACCTATTTTACTCAATAATTTTCATCCATATCCGTTCAGTAGTTTTTGCGTGAATGAATAACAAACATTCGCATTTATAATATTAGTAGCATATCAAAACAATAGTTTCACTCATGTTGTTTCTGTTATTTTAACAACTATTATCACGTTATTTAACTTTATTTATGTCCTATAATGGATTCTCCAAAGTACCTAAAAACAGTCGGGGGAGGCAGGTGCCTCCGTGCGCCTAAATCCGCGCTTGCTATAGCCTATGTGTAATTCTGATGTATAACCTATATTACTATAGGTTACTCATAAACTATTATATTATTATATATTAGTTTATGAGTGAAAGAGAGACAAACATACAAACTTTCACATTTATAAGATTAGTAGGATATCAAAACAAATAGTTTCACTCAAGTTCTTTCTGTTATTTTAACAACTATGATCATGAGATTTACCTATAATTATGTACTATAATGGATTCTCCTAACAGAACCTAAAAAATGTCGGAAGGGCACATGCCCCTGTACGCCCCCTCCCCTAAATCCGCGCTTGCTATAGCCTATGTGTTATTCTGATGTATAACCTACATTACTGTCAAGTTTCATCCAAATCCATCCAGTAGTTTTTGCGTGAAAGAGAGACAAGCATACAAACTTTCACATTTATAATATTATTAAGATTGTTAACCCTAAAAAGGATGCTTTGAAATGCTCCCGCATGCCCCAAAATTATCTCCAAGCGTTAAGACTTTGAGTACCTGTTCTGCCAGTCGAATTCCAGCTGTAGACCAGAGAGTTTCACTACACAAGGTGAGTCAATTGTCTTTGTTATCCGAATTCCGCGGAAATTCATGTTGGGGTTGACGAGAAACCCAGAGTTCCATTCATGTACTCCATCGCGTTTTGTAAAAGATATTCTTTTATTTAGTAATCCTCTTATCTGTTTCTGTTAATTCGACTATAAATTTCTATCAGGTATTATAGGGAAAATGACTAGTTATGGACACCCCCACCAGTAATGAACACCCTTAATTAAAAATGCCAACAATAAGAAACACATGGACCGGGAACAGAAGTTTCTGGTTGATTATTGTCCCTCATTCTGAACCACCCACCCCCAATTGCTTACTTTCAGTCAGGGAAATATTTGCCCTCATAGTGCAGATAAGAAAACGAAAAATGTTTGTACTACGTGCAAAAAATCTATTTGTTGGAGTCCTCTGAAAGCTGTTCACTATTATATCATATCTTGCTATGATAATTGAGAATGATTTATTCATTTTATTATTCATGAGACTGGTTTTTGACTACATTTTGCTCAGAAAATTTAATGTAAGGTTTATTTATTTATTGTGAAAATTACCTACTCTTATTGCCCATGCTTTATAGGACACTTTTCATTTACTTGAAGTTATATAGCGTATTAATGAAAAGTTTGATTTGAGAATGTATTTTTATGAAGAATAAAGTCATGTTACAGTATTAGAATTATATTCTTATTGATGAGTAGACAGGCACTGATACCACAGCACCTCAAACCTTAAAAAAAAAGTTGGGGTATGTGAGGACCCCACCGTACCATTTTATTTTTTTATTTATGTCCACCTAGCTCAACGTACCATTGGAGGGTTAAATATTAACGGACGTTTTGAAAACGTTTTTATCTCAACGGTCACAAGAAGATTTAATTTTTCATTCGTTTCCCTTTTGATATTTTCGAAAAATAGAAATATAATCGTGAGCTTAATTATGAAGAGTAAGCTTAGAGTGCAGAGTGCAGTTAACACGAAGCGACTGAAACTAAATTTTTTAACGTCGAAACGAATGAAAAGTTAAAACTTGTTTGTTTTTTTAATGTCACTTTATGCTGATATGGCTCATGAGACGATGCTAAAGTGAGAACTCTAAATTTTGCCTATCCAGGTTTTATTAGGGCCGCTCGGGACCCACGTTGAACGTCTCTTCCAAAGGACGGAGTAACTAAGAATTTTTTTATGCCGTTTTTGAGGCCAAACGGCATGCGCGTGAACTCGTAATGCCTCCTCTCAAAACTAAAAGCTGTTTTGTGCTGATCACAAGGGTGCATCTTAATCTGATGGTATCCCGCTTTAATGTCTAGCGTACTGTTACGGGCTACTGGGTATTAAAATGAATTAAACAATTGCTTAATCAAAGATACCAATATTTATTAACAAAATGATAAGAAGGATACAAGTAAACTATTAACAATTAAATTATTGAACTAGCATAAATTTATAATAACAATATTCTAAATATTATCATCTAGGCCTAACTCCTATTTAATTATTACAATAATATAAGATTTTACTAATTCTAGATAGCTTAACTAGTTACAATAGTTTCTATGAATATTATAAAATTACACTACAATTTATAACTAATAATTAACACTTACAGTTCACTAGTCCACCGACCGTAAGATTCTTCAAGTATCACAAACTGACACACAGTAACAAACAGAAACAGTTTATTACACTCGCGAGACTGTCACAGTTCACTGATACACTTATTACACGGGCCGGTTCAACACTGACACTCACTTATTACACTTATCACAGATCTTCACTGGTCTACTCGCAGGCTAAGACTGACTGACTCGAGGTGAGAGAAGTCTTTTTATAGGCAAAGCCGAACATTCTAGAACACGGAGGGGCCAGACAATTCTGGAATATTCTTAATCCTTTGCCGACAAAAGAAGACGATCTAGAACCGTCCTAATCCTATTTTAACTTCTCCCACCGACGGATTTAAGCCGCTAATCCTCTTGCTTCCGTGTTCCTGCCGGCGCCCGTAACAGTACTGAAGATGGTTGTCCCACTCAGCCTATCAAGAATATCTTCAAACCGCGGGATCGGATATCTCTCGTCCACGGTATTCTCATTAAGTTTTCGGTAGTCCACTACCACTCAGTACCGTTCCTTCCCGTCCCCCGGTAAACTCTTCTTCCTAAACACCCATAGGGGACTGTTATACGACGACATACTGTTGACAATGATCCCCTGTTCCTTGAGGCAAGTTAATTCTTCCCGGATATGGGCCCGAAGTGCTTGAGGGTATCTTTCGTTTCTCACGTATGTAATTCGGTCTTTTTTCAGTGGAACGTCATGCACCGTCCGGCCTGTTACCCCTAAAACATCCCCCTCGTGAAAAAAAATATCCCGGAACTCTCTCTGAATGTCCCCCCTCCAGTCACCGATTTTGGTTACCGCCCCTAATTGCGTTCCCACGCCTCTTTCGATTAAAAGTGCTCTGCCCCAGAGCAAGTCCGGAGAAATCGGGCATTTATGAGCTTCTACTGATGGAGACGCACTTTCTTTCCAGGGGTT
Organism: Arma custos; assembly: GCA_037127475.1. Classification (NCBI taxonomy): domain Eukaryota; kingdom Metazoa; phylum Arthropoda; class Insecta; order Hemiptera; family Pentatomidae; genus Arma; species Arma custos. The sequence goes on along the minus strand of CM073759.1, from coordinate 14,174,753 downwards.
GAACGTGCACACCAATATGGCAACTCCAGAGGTGGCGAATGTCTGTTCGATCATGTCCCTGACAATCTTCCACTCCAAGCCGTCGTATCCACAGCCCAACTTCGGAATAGCGAGCTTAGTGACACGCAGTCTCAGAAGCTTACTCCGAAGGTCGTCGAGGCTTCGCCGCAGTGCGTCATATGTCGGCTTCTGATCAGTGGCACGCTTGGTAACCAAGTAAAACAGGTGTCGTCCTTCGTGCGGCTGGTGGAGTGCCTTCCCGACACTTGGTGCTTGGCGTTCCAGCTCCTCAGTTCCGCCGAACTTCTTCCTGAAGACCGTTGCAATCCCTCGAGAAGTTCTCAGATCTTCGGCAACGCAATGGGCCAGAGAATACTCCACTGGTAACGAGAAGATATCCCTGTAGATTACCTGAGTTACTTCACGAAACCCTGGTACCTTAGTATTTGCAACTGGGTCATTATTTGTCTCCACATTGTTTAGGTACCTAACCTGCTGGTATTCTGCCGGGCCATGGTCTCCTTTGTACGGCGCCAGTCTATTGAAATGGACTACCTTGGGCTTTCCTCTAGGCTGCTTCCTGATCCTATATATGACGTCATTGATCCTCTTGACGATCTCAAACGGGCCGTCCCAGGAGTTCTGAAGTTTAGGTGAGTAGCCTCGCCTTCTTCGAGGATCATGTAGCCAGACCAAGTCTCCAGGTTGGTAGCCACCCTTCTCAGCCCTGATGTCGTAACGCTCCTTCATTCGGTCACTGGCTCCCTGGATGTTTGTGCGAACCTTCTCGTGGATATTATCCATTCGCTTCCGTAGATCCGAGACGTACTCCTCTCCGGCAATTTCCTCATCAGGCTTGAAACCGAATTTCAGATCACAAGGCAACCGAAGTTCTCTGCCGAATACCACATTTGCGGGAGTCTGCCCCGTTGCCTCACTGACTGAACTGCGGTAGGCCAGCAGGAACAGGTGAAGATACTGGTCCCAGTCTCGCTGATGGTCGGAGACCACTTTGGACAAATATCGACCCATAGTCCTGTTTATGCGCTCCACCATGCCATCGGATTGAGGGTGAAGAGGTGTCGTCCTGGTCTTCCGTATTCCCAGTGCTTCGCACATCCCGGAGAAGACTGCAGACTCGAAGTTTCGTCCCTGGTCAGAGTGAAGTTCCATGGGTACTCCAAACCTACTGACGAGCTGCTTCACCAGTACGTCCGCAACCGTGACAGCCTCCTGATTCGGAAGGGCGTACGCTTCCACCCACTTGGAAAAGTAGTCCATGGCCACGAGAATATACCGGTTACCTTCATCCGTCACAGGGAAAGGGCCAGCGATGTCGATTGCTATTCTCTCAAACGGTGCTCCCACGTTGTACTTCCTCATTGGGGCCTTCTTTCTTCTTATGGGTCCGTTAGAAGCCGCACAAGTCGCACAACGCCTGCACCAGTCCAACACATCGTCCTTGAGATTCGCCCAGTAAAAGCGTTCACGTACCTTTTCCAATGTACGGTGAACTCCAAGGTGGCCGCCAGATACTCCGTCATGAAGTTCCCTGAGTACTTCGGGCACTTTACTCTTTGGAACGATGAGCTGAAGTCTGCGATGATCTCCTTCCGTGTTCTCCAATGCCCGTTTCAGCAGCCCGTTGTCCACTAGAATGGAGTCCCATTGGGCCCAGTAAGTCTTTACATTCTTCGACATTGGAGCAACATCCTGCCATGTTGGTCTTCCTTGCCCTGATAGTTTCCACTGCTTCATTTGTTTCAAGTCCGGGTCCCTGTCCTGCTCCTTTGACACCTCTGCATCCTGCCAACTGTCCATGACCACCGTTGTCCTCAACACTGCTGCCTGCTTCTCTTCTTGTCGAGAACAATGCCCGCATTTTTCGTCACAAGGTCTCCTAGAGAGCGCATCCGCATTTCTGTGACTCGTTCCAGCGCGATGAGCAGATTCAAAGTCATATTCTTGAAGGCGCTCTATCCACCTCGCCACTTGTCCTTCTGGTGACTTGAATCGTAGCAGCCACATTAGAGCCGCGTGGTCCGTTCTCAGGAGGAATCTTCTGCCGTATAGATATTTGTGAAAATGCTCTATAGATTTCACCACTGCCAGAAGCTCCTTCCTTGTGACACAGTAGTTGCGTTCCGGAGCTGAGAGCGCTTTACTGAAATATCCAATGACCCTTTCTTCTCCATCTTGGAGCTGAGAGAGGACGCTTCCAATAGCGGTGTTGCTAGCGTCTGTGTCAAGTATGAACTTGCCCTCGGGACGTGGATAGCTCAGAATAGGAGCACTACTCAACTTTTTCTTCAACTCTTCAAAGGATGCCTGACATTCGTGATCCCAAAGAAAAGTCCGTTTTTCCTCGGTGAGCCTGGTAAGAGGTTTTGCAATGTTCGCAAATCCTTTCACGTACCTCCTGTAGTAGGTGCAGAGGCCGAGAAAACTTCTTACTTGGTGCTTATCTCGAGGTGCTGGCCAGTCGGTGATCGCTGCAATCTTCTCTGGGTCAACGGCAACTCCATTGTCCGACACAACATGCCCCAGATAGTTGACTTGCCTTCGGAAGAGATGACACTTCTACGGGTTCAGTTTAAGGTTCGCTGCACGCAGTCGTTCGAAGACCTTCTCCAGATTCTTCAGATGGTGAGCGAAGGACTTTCCCAGCACAATGATGTCATCTAAGTATACCAGGCAAATTTCCCAAGAGAGACCTCTTAGCACGCTCTCCATCAGTCTCTCAAATGTTGCAGGAGCATTGCAAAGCCCGAATGGCATCACTGTAAATTGCCAGAGTCCAGTCCCAATCGAGAACGCTGTCTTCTCTTTATCTTCAGGTTTCAATCCAACCTGCCAATATCCACTGCGGAGATCCAAGGTAGAGAATAGTTCACATCCCTCTAGGGTGTCCAGGGTATCATCAATCCTGGGGAGCGGATAACTGTCTTTCTTGGTGACGTTATTCAGAAGGCGGTAGTCTACGCAGAATCTCGTTGTGCCGTCCTTCTTCTTCACCAATACAACAGGAGACATCCAGGGGCTACTCGAAGGCTCAATGACACCATCAATCGCCATCTCCTTGATGATCTTCTCGGCGTCCTCCCGTTTGGCTAACGGCAGCCTCCGCGGGATCTGTCGGATGGGCTTAGCATCCCCGGTGTCAATTCTGTGCTGGACGATATCCGTTCTACCCCGTGGCCCTGGGCTGATCTCGAAGACGTCCTGCCATCGGATAATCATCTTCTTCACTTCCTCGCTCTGTTCAGGCGAGAGTTCCCGGCAGGATTCGTCCACAAATCCTGTTAGTTCTTCCGGCAGTCCTCGCAGCTCGGTGGGATGACGTTGCAGCTGACGAACCACTGAGGTAGCGGTTGTACATTCACCTACCGGTGTTCCTATGTTCAGCGTTACTGGGAAGCTGTTCAGGTTCATTAGCCGAATCGGAGTGGTACGTCCGACCTTGATGAGAGACCTAGCCACCAGTACGCCGCGTCCGATATCCTGTTCTTCTTGTTTTCCAGGTTCAAGAAGCACACATTGACCCTCAGGTAGATGTCCTTCGACCGTCCCCTGTGCTATGATTTGGCTCCGAGAAGGTAAAGTGGTGTCTTCTAGTAAGCGCACTCGTGCGTAGATATCCTTTCCCTGCCGGAGGATGACTTCTTCGTCTCCCAGCGTCATCACACCTCTTGCCATATCCAGCTTGATCCCGCATGTGATCATCAAGTCCGTGCCCAATATGACATCTTCATCAATATCTGCCACGAGAGCGCGGTGCTTCAGATGTTGACCCCCGATGATGAAGTAGGCAACTGTCTCCCCGTAGACCTTGGCTAGCTCACCTGTGGCAGTCCGTAATGTCCAAATCGTTGGCAACATCTTCTCAGCAGGAACTGTCTTTGAGCTCAAGATTGTCTTGGTTTCGCCGGTATCCAGTAGCAGACTTCGCAGCTGCCCGTTCACCTTCCCATCAACGTAGAAGCTGTTCGTTCTGCTCCCTAAAGACGCAACTCTACTGGTCTTCCTCGGGCCTCTGACGTAGCGGGTTGATAGTTGTTCCTCCCCATCAACCCTACTTCGTTCCTGTGGCTTTTCTTGCTTCTTGGATGGACACTTGCTTCTAGGGTGTCCAAGTTGGCCGCAGCTCCAACAGCGTATCTCCTTCTTACGGGTCCTTAGAGCCTCCAAGACCTTTGTCAGAATATCTTCGACGCTAGGGACCTTATTAGGCTCCGCTTCTGCTGCTCGAACTCGTGCATGGCCCCGTACTGACTGTCTGACAGCCTCGAACTCCATGGCCTGAGATAATGCGTCGCCTAGAGTTTTTGGCCGGGCGAGCTTCACTGCTTGTTGCGTCTCAGGGTCCCGAAGTCCATCCAGGAATTTGTCGACAGCCAGGCTCTCGTAGACATCATCGGTGACCGATGGGTAAGCATTCCTCACCAGCCGTGCAATGTCTGCTTCAAATTCCTGTAGAGTCTCGTTGGTCTTCTGGATCCTGCTTCTCAGCTGTGAGCGATATAGCTGATCCATGTGACGGTGGCCGAAACGCATCTCCAGTCTTCTAACCAGCTCCCCGTAGTTAGACCGCTCTGTCATGGGCATCCCTTGCAGTACTCCCAAGGCGTCTCCACGCAAGGCCAGGCACAACGCTGAAGCTTGGGTCTCTTTTGACCACCCGTGGATCGAAGCCGCTGTCTCGAAGAGAGTCATGTAGTCCTCCCACGGCGTCTTTCCGTCGAACACTGGAATGGTGTTGTGAGTTGGTGGCGTCTCTGAATTGGCGGACATAATGGTTTTATGAAGGCTGCCCTCGGAGGAACGGTCTGTGTCGTTCGTCGGTGGGTTGCTCATACGTACCTCGAGAGCCTCGACTCTTAGCCTAAGTTCGTCTTTAATTGAATTCAGTTCTTCCCCTAACCTAGATTCTACATTAGCCACTTTATTATTTACATCGGCTAACTTATTCTCAACATTTTCCATTAACTTAGTCTCTAATGTACCTAACTTAGACTCTAATGTATCCAACAAATCACTTTTTACAGTACCTAGCTCATTTTTAACATTGCTTAATTCATTACCTAACTCATTTTTAACATTGCTTAATTCATTGCTTAACTCATTTTGTAAATTACCTAGCTTATTATCTACATTGCATAAAGTTGCAGACAACTTGCTTAAATCAGTTTCAAACAGAACGTCATCTGGATTTTCCCCTAAATCTACAAAAAATTGACGCAAGCGCTGTTGCAGTACACTTTTAGTTCCGGAAGAATCAAGATCACGTTCTTCTAACTCCCGTTTCAAATCCGCAACTTTTAAATCAATTAATTTAACACTCTTAGAAGCCATTCTACATACAGTAGCCCAATAATTACAAAATGCAAAATAATAGCAATTACACAATAATCCCACTTCTGACACCAATTTGTTACGGGCTACTGGGTATTAAAATGAATTAAACAATTGCTTAATCAAAGATACCAATATTTATTAACAAAATGATAAGAAGGATACAAGTAAACTATTAACAATTAAATTATTGAACTAGCATAAATTTATAATAACAATATTCTAAATATTATCATCTAGGCCTAACTCCTATTTAATTATTACAATAATATAAGATTTTACTAATTCTAGATAGCTTAACTAGTTACAATAGTTTCTATGAATATTATAAAATTACACTACAATTTATAACTAATAATTAACACTTACAGTTCACTAGTCCACCGACCGTAAGATTCTTCAAGTATCACAAACTGACACACAGTAACAAACAGAAACAGTTTATTACACTCGCGAGACTGTCACAGTTCACTGATACACTTATTACACGGGCCGGTTCAACACTGACACTCACTTATTACACTTATCACAGATCTTCACTGGTCTACTCGCAGGCTAAGACTGACTGACTCGAGGTGAGAGAAGTCTTTTTATAGGCAAAGCCGAACATTCTAGAACACGGAGGGGCCAGACAATTCTGGAATATTCTTAATCCTTTGCCGACAAAAGAAGACGATCTAGAACCGTCCTAATCCTATTTTAACTTCTCCCACCGACGGATTTAAGCCGCTAATCCTCTTGCTTCCGTGTTCCTGCCGGCGCCCGTAACAGTACTGAAGATGGTTGTCCCACTCAGCCTATCAAGAATATCTTCAAACCGCGGGATCGGATATCTCTCGTCCACGGTATTCTCATTAAGTTTTCGGTAGTCCACTACCACTCAGTACCGTTCCTTCCCGTCCCCCGGTAAACTCTTCTTCCTAAACACCCATAGGGGACTGTTATACGACGACATACTGTTGACAATGATCCCCTGTTCCTTGAGGCAAGTTAATTCTTCCCGGATATGGGCCCGAAGTGCTTGAGGGTATCTTTCGTTTCTCACGTATGTAATTCGGTCTTTTTTCAGTGGAACGTCATGCACCGTCCGGCCTGTTACCCCTAAAACATCCCCCTCGTGAAAAAAAATATCCCGGAACTCTCTCTGAATGTCCCCCCTCCAGTCACCGATTTTGGTTACCGCCCCTAATTGCGTTCCCACGCCTCTTTCGATCTCTCTACCGCTGTACGTGCGCGCCCCGATTCTGATATCCCATTGCCCACAGTTAATCCTCACTCTCGCTCCTACTTTATCCAACAGGTCGCATCCTATGATCATCTGGTACTGCCGGGTAATTCCACCCACTACATGGACGTTCACATTACCCCGTTTCCTTGTCCACCGATTACTCTCGATGCTTTCTTCTCCCTCCACTTTGCATGGCCCGACCAGAGTGATTAATTGACATTTACACTCGCGTACCTGGAGTACCCTCTGTTTCCCGTACAATTTTTCCAACGCCCCTTTGGTCAAAATAGTATTAGAACTCCCCTTATCCACTAAACACTGCACTCCCCCTTTTATCCTAATAATTGGCAACCGGCAAGACTCACCTCTAATGTTATTGCAGGTCTCAGCGCGGTCGCCTCTCCGCAGACACCCTCCTCAGATTGCTGCATGCTTCCTGCTCCTCACTCCTCCTAGTCGCTGTTCCTTCCGCTGCTTTCTTCCACTGCTCCCTGGTTCTTCCTCCTCCGTTTCTGACACACCCAAAGATTCTGTCGTCTCATCCCCTTGTCCCAGTTTTCGTTTATGATCTTATATGCTGTTTTTAGTGGTATATTAGGGAACATAGATATGATGTCAAGACTACACATTATATGGTCTGGTTTTAGATTAATGTTTTTTAGTTTGTTTTTTAGTTCTATTGCGTTTTTTATGTCAAAGTAGTTACTATTATTAAAGTGGTTTAATGACTTATTTAGGTGAGTTGCTAATTTATCTATTGGACTATAGGTCTGAGTGGATGGTCTTTTTTATGTATTTTAAGGTAGCCGTGAATTCTGGGTGTGTTATAGTAGTTCTTAGTTAATTTAGTTTTTAGAGATTTATTTATAAATTTATATTTCATTAGTTTGTTTATGTTTCATTGGCTTCCTCTTCTCTTGCGCTTGAGTCAACCATCTCCTGGGCGCATTCTAGGAATGGTTTGTCCCGTGGTAGTCTTTCTTTTCTGCCAGTATCTCTAGCGAGCTGGATTTTCATGATTCTTGACAGAAAATCCATTCTGGCTTCTACTTGCTCTGTCTCCATCACTTCGCGTAATTTCTCTGTTATTTTGTTGTACCGCGCTAGCAGTACCGCTGCGTATTGCCCTTGTGTTTGTCCAGGTTTCCGATACTCCCTGAACATCTGGAGCATGTCTTCCTCGGGAGCCCATTGTCCCCCGCCAAATGCTTTATTTAAGCTTTCCTTGACTACGTGCCACGGCGTTTCCTCATCGGCCTGGATTAGATTGAGAATGCTCCTCCTGACACGACACACCAGAGCTGCCCTTAGTCTAGTGGCATCCAATTCCTCAATGTCCTTTGCCTCGGCCTGAATTTGAATATAATACATAATTCGGTCTCCTGATTAATTAAAATAATTAAGCTCACCGACTTCACCATCGAACCTCTCGAGCTCGCCTATTTCTCTCCTCAAATCTCGCGCATTGTTCTTCCTAAGTTCCATGCGCTCTAACTCGTTTGCTTCCCTCGCAGCTATGTCCGCACGCGCTAATGCCAATGTAGTTGTCGGCAGCAACGGGAAGTTAGAATTTATTTCTGAGATTGATTCCTGTAATTCTAGCGGTGGTTGAGGTGCTGGTAGTGGTTGAGATCGTAAGCACGGCTGGTCTCATGATATTGTTTCCTTCAGGCATTATTCCTCTTTTAATGGTCACAATAAGGTGCTGAACAGAAAGAAAAAAAAATCTTTACCACGGTTTACTTTTCACAATTTCCCGGGTTTCGGCACCACTTATGTGTCGTGACACGAATAATATTAAAAAAAAGAGATTTAAAAGGAAGGAAATGAAACACACTGTTAGACTTTTAAAACAATACTAATTTATTCTGTCTTTTATCCTGCTTTTATATATTTTGCAGTATTTACATTTACATTCAAGGTATTAGCAATAATACTGTCCTAGTTCCACTTGTAACTTATATACTCCTTTACATATGTATATAAATATATATATATACTACTGCTCATCATTCATGGAGTTGTTGAAATGTGTAAGATTGAAAAACAAGGCGAGTAAGGCTCTGAAAAAATAATGCAAATAAAGAATAAGAAAAATTTGTCCAGCTAGGTCCTTCTAGTCCAAACACTGTGTGGCGAGTGAGAAGTGCCGGTAGCGAAATGTAGAGGGCGCTGGTTATCGCCTAATGGCAATGGATCTAAGGAAGACTTTTTCTAAACAATTATCAAAATTTGTGTTTATTTGCATTGTTAACCTGCTGTCTGTCGTATATAAACACATGTCCCGTTTTGAGTATAAATAGTAAATTCAGTTATGAACCAATTCGAAGCAACAACCACCGGAACAGAAACTCGAGTAAATCTTAACCGTTAAGGTGGCAGGATCCGCCAGTGACAGATAAACTATTTGTTCAGTCAACCCAATATAATTCCGCGAGCTGCTTCACAGTTGTTGCCTTGGCAACAGATAGAGAGGACTTTTGTTTTTCCCCCTCTCGACCGTCTAGTTCTTCACTTCTCTGGACTTCCTATTTCAGACCGCTAGCTCACATGATCTCTCCGCTCTCCTCGACAGAAGCTAACCTCGCCGTTCACCACATGGAGCAAGAACATTGATGATATTCGCCCAAAGCCTAAATCACCTAGCACCACGAGAAGTCTGCCCTTGTTACTACTAGACCGCCTGTTAACCAGATAACTAGGAGCCAAAGTAACGAATCCTTCGCTTCAACATTAGGTATTCACCTTTTCATTTAATTAGTAAGAGGGAGCTCTTCACCGGTCATCACTCCTAAGATAATATTAAATCACCGTTATAATAGACTCAAACACCGTGTGGCTCTATCGTCCAGTGTCAACATTTTGTTCATATGAATCATCATTTCGAGTTAGAAATTAATATTTACTAATTTCTTTGTATAACATTATTATTAACCATTCCTTTCCTTTTTCTCTTTCTTTGTAAAATTTATAATTTTTGTATTTTCTTTAAATGTAAAAATTGCCTAACCTTTTAATATATTTAGATTTAATAAACCACATGTTTCAGTATCTGGTCTAATTTATTTACTTCACCGAATCTATTCAACTCATATTTAGAATATTTAATTTTTTTTTCTATTCAGTCTAATCACGCGATCAAACATTTTGGTGTCGAAACCCGGGATTCAATTAGATCAATCATTTTTTTTTTCTCGTCAGATACTGATTCATCGCTATTTTACTGGCCATTTTACCTTGTTATTCGGCCATATTGTTTCAAGGTTGCTTCTGCCACATATGTGATTCACATTATATGTACATTATCTATTAATTCCATTTAGGTTACAAATTCCATCTGATATTAATTTTCTTCAAGTTCAATTCCATATATTAATGTAAGTTTGTTTGTAAATGCTATTATTGTTCTAATTTTCTTTTCAGCCGACTTATAAATTGTTAATAGTTCAAAATGGCCAATCGTCGCCAATCTAATTTTAAGGGGAAATCTCAAAAGGCAATAATTATCAGCTTATAAAGGACTTTCAATTTCTGGCCGAGAAATGTAAAACAACTGTGAGCAGTAACGAAATCTTTTTAGCTCAAAATTATATTGATCAAATAAATCAATTAATTTCCAAAATGCGTACCGCCAAGAATGCCCTAATTATCGACTGTTGTGGTAAGGGTCGATCGATCCCAACCGACATTGAGGAACAATTAATTCAGGTGCAGGTAGAAGCCATTGATTTAGAAGCTAAGATATTAGATCTATATGATACCCCTGTCCCGACGCCTCTTGAGTTGCCCCGGCTCAATGGGGATATCTCTAAATTTAAACAATTAAAACCATTGAAGATTCCAAATCGGGGGATTATTCCAGAAACCATTCATTCCAGAAACTTGATCCGGTCACCCAGAGAGAATGTAAACATCAACATCCGGAAGACTTTCCAGACTTTATTTCCCGTCTTAAAGCTGCTTCCATCGCCGCTTCACCTTTAAACACCGCCCCGGATCATGATCTAACAGATGAGTCGTTTCCGCCCAATCCTCAACCTCCTGTACAGCCATTCATTCCCTCAACCGCATCACAATGTTCCTATTGCCACGAATCTCATTACATACACCATTGCCTCGAATTTGAAAATCTATGCGACCAGGACCGACTAAAGGTCATTCACCAAGCGAAGCTTTCCGCAACTTGTCTAGGATCTCACCCCTCGGGGCCTTGTCAATCTAATCAGAGCTGGCATGCGTGCCAAGGCTCTTATCACACACTGCTACATCGGGGTATCGCCGAGTCTCAGTCGCGACCGGAAATATCTAATAATTCACCGCACCGTTGGGGGGAAAAGGTTCGCCGAAATGTAAGCCGCCTCAGGCGCACCGTAATTCCGCTCAACGCCACAGCATCCCCGAGTCCAGAAATATTTCTTCACCGACTATTATCACTTTGCAAGCTTCACCTCCACCACTCGTTCGTGAACCACCAAGCCAGTCGCCAACCCCGGCTCCTCATTCGGAGGTATCCCACAAAACTCCACCTCATGATTTTACCTTTCCGCGATGCTTACGCCCTTCTCATTTTACCTTTCTTGAAGCCCCTAAAATTTACCATAATCCTCAGCGATCCTTTCGCCCTTCTCATTTTACCTTTCTTGACGCCCCTAAAAATTACCATAATCCTCAGCGATCCTTACGCCCTTCTCATTTTACCTTACTTGACGCCCCTAAAATTTACCATAATCCTCAGCGATCCTTACGCCCTTCTCATTTTACCTTTCTTGACGCCCCTAAAATTTACCATAATCCTCAGCGATCCTTACGCCCTTCTCATTTTACCTTTCTTGACGCCCCTAAAATTTACCATAATCCTCAGCGATCCTTTCGCCCTTCTCATTTTACCTTTCTTGGCGCACTGAAAACTTATAATCCTCAGCGATCGTTTCGCCTTTCTCACCGGGCCTTCCATAGAAATATCTATCGTCTCCCCTTACTACCCCTCTTATTTCCGCCGGATAAAGCCTCCGCGCGTCCATCATCAACCTCGCAGGGATCACGATAAAATTCACCCACATATAATCCGACTTGGCGTAATACACCGATAAATCATCATACTCTCCCGCAATTCATTCTTCCGTGTCAATGGGTTCTCCGCAGAGATATTTATCGTCACCGCGTCTACTCGCATGTACGTCCTCCTGAGAAATCAACTGCTCGCCGCGTCTATCCCATCTTACGTCCGCCCGAGGAAGCCACCACTCGCCGATCACCAATCTCCAGTAAAACTAGGTCTACCAAAGGACTCTCTCTCACTCCGATTACCTCTTCTCTTACATACTCACCAACCTCTTCAGCTTATTCACTCCATTCGATACAAGTCTTCAGTATTATACATCTAGCTCAAGATATTTACCCAATTTGGCCTACTCATCCTCAACTCAATCTATTCTCCTGCTTCTACAAATTTTTCTCCGGGATCTTATTATCACCCATCATCTTCTTATTCGTCTACATCACTGTCATATTCTCCAACGCCTTTCTATTATTCTCCTATTTCACCATTTATTCTTCTAGACCCCATTCCTACTCACCAACTTCTCTTTCACTCTTACCTCTTCATCTCATTCTTTTCCCTCATTCTCATACTCGCCTACTTCTCCCTCGTATTATCCCATTCACTATCTTATTTTCCTACACCTTCTTCGTACTCACCAACCTTTTTCTTATTCTTACCCATTTCAGCAATGCTGCTTCTTATATTCACCCACTTCTCTCTTAGTCTCCAACTTCACCCTCCATCCCGCTATGCTTCCGCTTCTACTTCTAATTATTCTCAAGGTTTTAGTTCCAATTATTTCCTAACATCTTTCTCCTATTCACCTACGTTTCCCTCAGATTTATCAACCTTTCCTCCTTATTCACCAAGTTCGTCAATCAATACGGCTTCTTTCTATCTCCTACCTCACCTTCATATTCGCAGACTTATCCCTCTTATTTCTCCGACTTATTTCTTCTACACCCCCTTTGTATCCTACTACATCTCCATCAAACTCACACAGTTCATCAAGCAAGACCGCATCTTTCATATTCAGCAACCTCTCCTTATTCTTCAACAACACCCCACACTTCTCCAATCTCTCCCGCTTACTCTCTTACTTATTCCCAATATTCACGCACAAGTTCTAGTTACAGCAGCTCTCCCAATTATCATTAAACATCTCCTAATTAGCTCTTCATCTCCTACCTTTTCACCCTCTTATCCTCCATCGTCACTATCTTATTTCTCATCTTCTCCAAATCATTATTCACCTTCAGTCAACCATGGCGGTTCGCTTCCTCACCTTCTCCGGTCCGCCAATACCACAATCACCCGCATGCGCCTCCCTACTTTCTCTATGATGCCACTATCGTGCCATGGGGAGGGGTATGTTCAGTCAACCCAATTTAAATTCCGCGAGCTGCTTCACAGTTGTTGCGTTGGCAACAGATAGAGAGGACTTATGTTTTTCCCCCTCTCGACCGTCTAGTTCTTCACTTCTCTGGACTTCCTATTTCAGACCGCTAGCTCACATGATCTCTCCGCTCTCCTCGACAGAAGCTAACCTCGCCGTTCACCACATGGAGCAAGAACATTGATGATATTCGCCCAAAGCCTAAATCACCTAGCACCACGAGAAGTCTGCCCTTGTTACTACTAGACCGCCTGTTAACCAGATAACTAGGAGCCAAAGTAACGAATCCTTCGCTTCAACATTAGGTATTCACCTTTTCATTTAATTAGTAAGAGGGAGCTCTTCACCGGTCATCACTCCTAAGATAATATTAAATCACCGTTATAATAGACTCAAACACCGTGTGGCTCTATCGTCCAGTGTCAACATTTTGTTCATATGAATCATCATTTCGAGTTAGAAATTAATATTTACTAATTTCTTTGTATAACATTATTATTAACCATTCCTTTCCTTTTTCTCTTTCTTTGTAAAATTTATAATTTTTGTATTTTCTTTAAATGTAAAAATTGCCTAACCTTTTAATATATTTAGATTTAATAAACCACATGTTTCAGTATCTGGTCTAATTTATTTACTTCACCGAATCTATTCAACTCATATTTAGAATATTTAATTTTTTTTTCTATTCAGTCTAATCACGCGATCAAACACTATTTAACCTGTGTAACAACCATAGGCGTAACGAGGGCGGGTTATTGGGGATGTAACTCCCCCATTGCTTAGAAGAAATTTAAAAAAAAATCTAAGTAACAATTTAAAAGAAATAAAATTGGAAGGATTTTACTTTTTCAAAGTTATTATTGTGGGATTACAGATAATGTTAATAATGTGTTGTGATAATGTAATAATGTTAATAATATGTTGATAATGTTAATAATGTCAAAAACACAACAAATAAAGTGCAAACACAGTTATTTTAATGAATAAAAGGTACACTAAAATTACAAACCAAAACGTAATACTGTTTATTTACAATTAATTATATTATTTATCGGCAGTAGTGGCATCTAGTGGCAACAATAAGATCGCAAACGTGAGAAAACAGTTTAGACAATTCTTAAAATCTAGAAGTAAAGTCTGGATGGGTCTAGAAAGTTCCTTATGCAATTAACTATAGTAAGTTATTGTAACCAATAAATAAGGTTACTTGTATTTAAAAGCTATTTCTTGATTGCTCTTCCAAAAATAATGTTTATAATGGAAATAACATTTATAACTTCCAAAATAACATTTAGAAAAATTATAATCTATTTATTTAATTTGAAGCTACATGATTATAGTATAATATAAATTATACCTATATTACGAGGCATCTTTTTGGAAGAGAGTAATATGTTGGAGTGGCTGACTGGTGGGGGGTTAACCCCCCCCCATGAGTCAACTCTCATAAGTTACGTTAATGGTAACAACCATGGATGTTGCATCACACCAAGGATGTGAGAACTACCCTATAGGGCTCACCCAGCCTCTATTATATCTATCACCCTATTATTTTGTTAAATATTTTTATTTTGAAGAGAATATTTTATTTTTTTCACGTAACAGTGAGTTGTGCAATGGTAATAAAAACCGGAACAATCAGTAATCGGTTACTTATTCAATAACTGCTATTCCTAGCTCTAGTCTTAGGATAAAAGTCATTAGCTATGGGAATCACATATCTGATTTGCTGTGTTTCACAGAGTAGCTTGTCCTTGCGTTTGAAATAAATAGAACGTGTTAGATAAACTTAATACGGCTCTTATATTTATTTGTAGTTTATTATATTATATATTACAGGATTTTTTTGTTTAAAAAAAATATATTAGTTTTTTAATTACACCATAGAAAGAAACTGAATTTAAGCTGGAAGCTGGAGATAAGGCAGTTCCAAGAAGCTATCAGGCGTCCATCCCCTCCACAGTAATCCCCATCCGAAGGCATTCTGTCTTGGGCTCTCATCTCGGCAAGTATGTACACACATTCTTATAAAAACTTTTCTTAGCATTCTCTTGTTTGTTGTAGCATTCAGTGTTGTGGTTTGAGTTGTCACTCTTGCACATACTGTGTTGTCTTAGTAGATACTATAGAATGAATCGAATTAAAACAAATTTTTTCTCGTTTTTATCTCCTTTTTTTTTTGTAGTTCTTCTTCTTTTAACTATTATTAATAAATGCTACATGTCACCTTAAAATAAATGTTGGTACTTATGTATCAACGCCAACGCAGTTACAGATTTTGAGGTTTTTAAGTGCTGCCAGTCTACACCAGTCATTTGTGTGACAAATTATAAAATAAAACACTTTATTAATGTTGTGTTAAGAGTGTCATCCGTAAAATATATTTATTGGGGTTAAAATTCTGAAATTTTTAAATAATCTTAAACAATTAAAAAAAACAAAGTAGTTAATCGGATTTCGGTGGAAAATGGGCCTATATCCAGTTTAACCACAGAAGATAGAACCAACTAGAAGCGGCATGCCAGGTATGGCAAGTGAAGCCAACCCCCCACTGGTCCCCCCACCCTTTCCGCTCCAGGAAGTGCTGCAGTGCTAAGTTTACTTCTCTTACTTAGTTCATGCACTTCTGTTTACTTACATATTATTCAACGTTGGGTTATCTCTTGGTGTCTTTGTGTTTTATTTTTGAGAAAGAAATTAAGTGAATTTAAATATGCCGAACATAATTCTTTATTGGATCATTTTGTCATAATGGAGAGACTCTTTTCACAACTTAGGGATGCAGGCAGCGATTTATCTGAGGAAGAAAAAATTAATTACAGATTGCTGTCGATGCCAAAATCTTTTGAGGGTATTATTACGGCATTGGATACAATTAAAGAGTCAAAACTGGACTTCGTCAAGAACAGATTACTTTGAGAAGAAGAGAAACTTAAAAAAGGGCTTGTTAAATCTGTTGATTCTACAGCATTCCTCTGTTTCGGATGTGAACGGGCAGGTCACAAAAAATTCCAATGCAGAAGTAGTCAACAGGTGGGAACTTGGCACAAAAGTGGCGAATGGAGACGAAAAGCAACCTATGGAGGGTGAGGCAACAACAAAGGAGGTCAACCACATAGCAGGGGAAGAGGAAGAGGAAATTCTTACTTTACTGGTTCGTCAGACGATACAGAAGGTAGTAAATATGTTGGTTTTATGACATTTAATCAAGATATTAAGGGGAAGGATAGTTTTAGATGGTGTGTAGACTCTGTGTGTTCTTTTCATTTAGTAAATGGTGTTAATTTATTTGATAGTTATTGTAAATTAAGCAATAATGTAATGTAACGGGCTACTGGGCATTAAAAATGAATTAAGCTTTTCCTTAATTAAAGATACTAATATTTATTTACAAAAGTGATAAAAGAATACAATTAAACTATTAATTACTTACAAAGTAATAACAATTACTAACAAAGAAACTGAACAAAGAATTTACTAACAAATTGATTATTAACTGAAATAAATTTACAATAACAATATTTTAGATATTTATAATCTAGGCCTAACTTCTATTTAATTATTACAATAATATAAGATATTATTATTACTAAATAGCTTAACTATTTACATAAGCTTGTACAAAGCACATAAAATTACAACTGCTACTTTGCTAATTAATTACTACTAATTAACACTGACAGTTCACTAAGTAAAGTCCACCGACCATAAGAATCTCTGAATATAACAAACTGTCACACAATTACATTCACAAACTGTCACTGACTTATTATACTGGCTTATCACTGTTTCCCGATGTTAACCGTACTGTGTGCTTTAACACTCTGTCTCTACTCGCGCCGAGATGCTGTTTTTATAGACAGAATGCCAGATCTAGAACATACAGGGCGGATCGCAAAGTTTCGCGGAAAGGCCTCTTTCATCTCTGCTGACAAGGGAGCTTTGTTCTCTTCCAGGAATCGCCAATTCCCGCGCCCGTGACAGTAAAAATATCATCTGCCAAGAATGGTATAGAGTTATAGTCTGTAGGCATAGGAACAATTAAGGGTTACATAAGTATTTCTAAAACGGAAGTTACATTAAATGATGTGTACTATGTACCTCAGTTGAGAAAGAATTTATTGTCAGTTTCAAGGATGGAAAAAAACGGTTTAAGGGTTCTCTTTTGCAGAGGCCAAGTTAAGAGTTTTCTCACACATTGATGAATTACTAATGATTGGTTATCGAGTGGGATCTGCATATTCCCCATAAACTCCGAATGAAGTTAGAACCTCGTGGAATGAAGAACCCAAATGGTCGGGTATGCCCCAGGGGGATACAGATTATGGGATAGTGATGGAAGGAGAATAGTTATAGAAAGAAATGTATTGTTTAGAGAGGAAGCATCTCTCGATTTGGAGTCTCTTAGGGTAGTCGATATCGATATTGAACCAGTCTCTTATCAAAATGAAAAGAATAATAGTGGTGACCCTGGGAACACACCTTTGGTTTTTGATAATAATTTGGAATCAGAAGTCAAGGAAACAGATAGTAAAGATGATACTAATTTAAAGGAAGGGAGGAAGAAAACTAAACCCAAATATTTACAAGATTACATTACTGAAGACTCAGATTTAGATGAAACATTGATGGCATCTTTCTTATCGTGTTCCAATAATATCCCAGAAAAATATAGTGACATAGAATCTTATGATGATAAAAGTCAGTGGTATGAAGCTGTTAGTGAGGAAATTAAATCTTTAGAGGATAACAAGACTTGGGAAGTCGTCGTAAAACCAGAAAATGTAAAATTAATTGATTGTAGGTGGATTTTTGCAAAGAAGGCAGGAGATGTGTATAAAGCTAGACTGGTTGCAAGGGGGTTTCAACAAGAAGGTAGCTTTTCAAACATATATTCACCTGTATTGAAACTACAAACTCTCCGTATTCTTTTATCAGTTGCAGTTCAAAGGAACTATTTAATTCACCAAATGGACGTTAAAGCAGCTTTCCTTCATGGTGAAATTGAGGATACAGTATACTTAAAACCCGCACCGGGAATTAATATAGATAAAAATTTTGTCTTAAAATTAAAAAAATCACTTTACGGTCTTAAAAAATCATCTAAAAATTGGTACAATAAATTTTATGATTTTATGAAAGATAAAGGATTTCAAAGAGCAGAAAGTGACTAATGTTTATATTATAAGCATGGTATTTACATATTGTTATACGTAGATGATCTATTGATTTTGGGAGAAGACATTTCAAAGATAAACTATGTTAAAGAAATTTTAAATTCTGAATTCAAAATGAAAGATTTGGGATCAAAAAATCTAAAGTATCTGGGTATAAATATTATTCAAGATAATGATTGTTTATATATTAACCAAAAAGAGTATTTAGAATCTGTATTAACTAATTTTGGTATGTCTGAAGCAAAAGCTTGTGAAACACCTATGGATGTTAATGTTAGTCTTGATGATTGTAAGGTTGACACTTCTTTAGAGCATAAATGCAGAGCTTGTATAGGCTCATTAATGTATGCCGTAGTAGGCTCAAGACCAGATTTGTGTACTGCTGTTTCATATGTAGCAAGATATCAATTAACACCATCAGAAGAGTTATGGCAGTGTTTGAAAAGAATTTTAAGATACGTTAAGCTACTATTGATTATAATTTGGTATACAAAAAGAATTGTGATTCCGAACCATTAGTTGGGTATGCAGATGCTAGTTTTGCTGTAGGTAAAGATAGTAAATCTATCACTGGTTATATTTTAAGGTTTTTGGGAATTCAGTGGTTTGGAGATGTAAGAAGCAAAGTACTATAGCTTTAAGTACGACAGAGGCAGAATTGTATTCTCTTAATGACTGTACTATGGATGCATGTTGGATTAGGAAATTATTAAATGAATTAGACATTGATTGTAATACTACTATTATTCATGAAAACAACAAAAGTACAATATTTTCTGTATGTAATCCTGATCAGAAAAGAATGAAACATGTTAATGTAAAGTATAATTTTATTAAGCACAAAATTGAATCAAAATAAATTAGCATTAGATATATTCCGACTAGCGAACAATTGCAGATATATTTACAAAACCTTTGAACAAGAATTCTCACAAATATTTTGTACAACAATTAGGTTTAGAATGATGTTTATTTTCTTGTTTGTTGTTTTTGAATTAGTTGTACGTATTGATTTATAATCATTGGCGGGAGTGTTAAAATGACAATGATTTATGTATATTTATATTTGTGAATAATGCTGGCAACACTGTGTGTGAACTAGTTAGTAGAGCTTGAGAGGTTTCAGCAGGTTCTAATGGTATCTACCAGATTTTTGTTTCAATAAAGACATTGTGATTCATAAGTGGCTTTTACTTAATAATCCTTAACAGTCTACACCAGTCCTTTGTGTGACAAATCATAAAATAAAACACTTTATTAATGTTGTGTTAAGAGTGTCATCCGTGAAATATATTTATTGGGGTTAAAATTATGAAATGTTTAAATAATCTTCAACAATTAAAAATCAAAACACTTTATTTAAAAACAAAGTAGTTAATCGGATTTCGGTGAAAAATGGGCCTCTATCCAGTTTAACCACAGAAGATAGAACCAACTAGAAGCGGCATGCCAGGTAAGGCAAGTGAAGCCAACCCTCCACTGGTCCCCCCACCCTTTCTGCCCCTGCAAGTGGTGCAGTGCTAAGTTTACTTCTCTTACTTAGTTCATGCACTTTTGTTTACTTACATATTATTCAACATTGGGTTATCTCGTGGTGTCTTTGTGTTTTGTATAGTTTTTGATCTGATCACTGAATGTGTATTTAGCAAAATGCCTTGTTGTGTTGCATTTGGATGCTGCACAAAGAATGCCGACAAGTCTTTCAATCCTCCTCTCACCTTTCACCTGTAAGTTCGAAACCCAACTGTTAACTATATATAATAAATAAATGCTCCACAAAATGTAATATTTTCATATTTCACTTAACCCTCGTAAGTACCATGGGAACCAATTTAGGTACAACTTAGGTATAACCATAAAGTACCATGGGAATCAATTTAGGTCCCACATGTTTCTAATGTTTGAAATTTCGTTTGAAGAAATCGATTGATCTGTCACATTC
Organism: Arma custos; assembly: GCA_037127475.1. Classification (NCBI taxonomy): domain Eukaryota; kingdom Metazoa; phylum Arthropoda; class Insecta; order Hemiptera; family Pentatomidae; genus Arma; species Arma custos. The sequence continues at coordinate 14,154,614 of CM073759.1, read as the reverse complement.
AATGAATTTTAACGCAAAACTGTCTGGAATAATTAGGAACTGAAACGAAAGTATTAGAGAGCCTTTTCGAATTTTTATAAATTTCTCTTCTCTCAAAAATGTGGCTGGGATCCTTCCGGGACTCCCGTGGCATCCGATGTCACTTTTTTATGTTTTCTTTGTCCTTATTTATTTAAAAAATCCATAGCCATAAATTTACAAGAAACAAAGCCCTACTTTGTATAAACACTTCCTGGAATTTTTTTATTTTTATTGAAAATTATGTTACTTGATTTATTGGTTTCATCAGGCCATGGTACTCAGAGGGTTAAAATATTTCTATATTATGTAGCTTGACTAGTTCGATTGTCATCAGATTCGCCACTGATGAAGAAATCCGAAAAAAATGGGTTCAAGTTGTAAGGAGAGAAAAGTGGGAGCCATCTAAACATTTATATAACATATATGTTCAAAACATTTCAAAGAAGAGGATTTTGATAGGTCTGCATTCTATAATAAACTGAAAAAAGGTGTAGTCTCTTCAATTTTCGCTGCTTTCCCTGAACATTTAAAACCTAAACTTTCTCAGGTACTTATATTTTCTATGATAATACTCGTATAAATATTTTTTATATGATAATATTTATTATATATTAATCACTTTTCTAGACCCATGCCATCCTCTAAAGCTCGAGCGAAACACTCTCCATGATTACTTTAATTTAGTAGATGGTTGTGGCCGTAAAATCAGTTGGAAGTACTTTGAGCTATTACACGACTTTCAAAACCAAGAAGGATTAAAATTAGGGAACAAATTGAGTAACTCCCACATTTTTTATGGCAAAAATAAAATGAAAGTTAAATAAGCTACCCAGCTGTTCAGTAACTCAGTTGCACTGCAATACTATTTGATAAATAAAGTGGATGTTTTGAAGAGAAATAAAATAAGCAGAACTAACTTTTTAATTGTGCCAACGTTTCAGTCTATGGTGTAGGCCATCTTCAGGGCTAAGAAAGAAACAGAAACTACTATAGTATAGTAAGAATTACAGAATTTATAGTTAAGTTTGGAAATACAGAGCATCAGCTTATAGGATTATTTATGAGCTACAGATTTTATGTTCAGAATTGATAATAATGTAAAGAAATACAAAGAGTAAGATAATTTTCTTTTTTTCTTTACATTATTATAAATTCTGTTACTCATACATAATCCTTTTATAATTTTATCTGACGCTCTTTATTTCTTTAATTTAAACTAGCTGACCCGGCCACCCGTTGCTGTGGCTGTTAACCTCTTAACTTGCACGCTCGAGTTGATTCGAGCGCACTAAACAGGCCAAACTGTTCACACTCGAGATAATTCGAGCGGCGTTGTATTTGATGCTGCTATAATTTTTCACACTCGAATATATTCGAGAATTGAAAATAACAATGTGAAAGCTAAGAAAAAGAATCGTGTTATTGATATTTATCATTTACATAGGATTGTAAGCTATAATACCTTGCATTCTTGCATTTCTGTACTCATGACGACTGACTGCGATCCGTCATAGTATTTTCGTGAATTTATATAAAGGCCATTGTATCTTTTATTTTACTATTTAGACGTGAAATATCAAACACTTGTTTCTGTTGTTTTATAGTTTTGTTCAATAGTCACCTAAGTGTTGTATACTTGCAAAGATAAGTGTATCTTTATAGACAGTCAGTTATTTTGTGATTACAGAAAATAAAATTGGGCATATTGGATATTTATACAATTGGTATGTTTTTTTCATTTTCAAATTATTATTATTATATTTTATTTTATATTATATTTTAGTAAAATATATATTGAAAAATGAGCGATTCAGAATCTGAATATGAATACACAAATTTGTCGGAAAGCGGCTCAGAAGAAAGTGATAAAAATTTTGATTAATTTTGAATTTTTTTTATTTTTTTGCCAAAACAATGTTCTAAAGTTTGTTTTTTTACATTAAAAAAAATTGATTTTTTTTTGGCCGGTTTTTTTCAAAAAAACTGTGCGTTAAGGGGTTAAAATAGTTTTAAAAAAACTACGTTATAATTTGAATTTTAAATAAATAATGAATAAATGAATTAAATTGATTTTTGATTTTACATTTCATTCATCTTATATCTATAAATAGTATATATTAAATAAATAATATACTAAATTCTTAACTGATAAAATATAAACATTAGTTTAATGAACGAGGTATGTAATATCCGTTTTTTCGCATGCAAATTCGGATTTACAATACTCAGACATGCTGTTACAACATATCAAAAATCCAGCAGGTTAGAAAAAAAGTATAGTTTTTCAATAAAAATATCGCGATCGAAAATCAAAAAAATATATAACCCACATTTTATAGTAAGTTGGACAATGTTACATATTTTTGCCAAATTTCGTTATAATCAGTTCAGTAGTTTCGGAGATTAGCCGGGACAAATATCGTGACTGGAGATTTTTATATATACAGATATATACGATTCCAGTAATTTTTTATATGATAGGAACCGAACTCTGAATTTATTCGACGTACAGAGCTGCAGTTGTGCTCAAATTATAGCAAATTTAATCTTCTTTAAAAATGGTTACCTATGTTGTTTTTCAAAAGCATCTCCATACAGGCCAAAAAGTGAAAAACTCCGAAAATTTCAAGGTTTTTCAGCCACCAAAGGTTTCCTTTGTCATTTTTCCAGTTTTTCTCTTCATAAGAACCTTCTATGCGCCTTAGCGAAAGTATGAAAAAAAATTAACCAAATTGGTCGAGCCGTTCTCGAGTTTAGCGGTTAGCAACAAATTTGGCGATTCATTTTTATTATATAGATTCTGTAGTGATTACTTGGTACTGTATAGATTTATACTATTATTTTCTGTTTCTTAGCCCTGAAGATAGCTTACACCATAGGCCGAAATGTTGGCACAATTAAATAAATAACTTTTGCTTATTTTGTATTATCATTGACTGCACCCCCTGACCATTAGAATTATCCAGCCAACAGTTTTCCAGTTATCTAGTCTAATCAGAAAAATAAATAATTATTGTTATTTATTAATGACACTGTCATATGCACTGCTAAAATCTATGAAAAGGTGGTGTGTGATGATATTGTATTCTCTTGTTCTTTCGAGCAGGGTCCTTAGTGCAAAGATTTTAGCAGTGCATATGACAGTATCATTAGAGAGAGGTTGTACCAGGCGATGGAAACAATGAATATTCCCGTTGAATTGATCCATCTAACAGAGCTGCTGATGATAGGATCGAAATGTCAGGTTAGAATACAAGGAGACCTATCGGAGGCATTCACGACCACAAGGGGGCTAAGACAAGGAGACGGCCTATCATGCCTACTTTTTAATCTCACACTAGAAAAGGTGATAAGGGATTCCGAAGTCCAAAGAAGTGGGACGATTCTCACCAAGTCAATCCAAATATTAGCCTATGCAGATGACATAGATATTATAGCTAGATCGCAGAGGGACTTGGAACGGACCTTCTTAACCATAGAGGCAGCTGGACGGGTAATGGGCCTAAGTATTAACCAAACGAAGACCAAATACATGATTGCCAACTCAACAAGGCCACCACCACCTACAGTTACATTTGGAGATTACACGTTTGAAAGTGTAAACAATTTCGTGTACCTAGGGTCCTTAGTTTGTGCAGAAAATATGCCCAGTCAAGAAGTATAGAGAAGGATCACTTCAGCTAATAGGTGTTATTTTGGCCTGGCTAAAATATTGAGAGGGCATTTGCTGGCTAGATCCACCAAGATCATCCTGTACAAATCTCTTATTAGACCTGTTCTGACTTATGGCTCGGAGACATGGCCATTATCACGAACAGACGCCATTAGGTTGCAAGTCTTTGAGAGAAAGATTCTGAGAAGGATGTTTGGCCCAGTTAAAGTCAATGACCAGTACAGATTAAGGCATAATGCAGAGTTGTACCAAATTTACCGGGAACCGGATGTGGTGCAATTTATACGACTCTCTAGGCTAAGATGGGCTGGGCACATCGCAAGGATGGATAGGGAAGGACCAATCAAGCGGCTATTGTTTGGGTACGTGGATGGCAGAAGAAAGAGAGGACGGCCAGGACTGAGATGGGCGGATGAGGTCGAAGCCGATGCAGTGAAGTTTCTGGACACCAGAGCTTGGCAGACCCTTGCACAAGACAAAGAGGAATGGAGGCAACGTATTGATGCGGCGAAGACCCGTACCGGGTTGTAGTGCCTGTGATGATGATGATGATTTATTAATACTACCATGTATTATTTATTAATACATGGTAGTATTAATCAGTTCCAGTGTATCAGTTCCGCAGGTTGTTTGAGTTTAGTAACATGTTTTAACTGTTCATTCATTTGCCTTTTAATATTCTCCAAAAATAAAAATTATCATGAGCTTTAGTTAAAAGAATTTAATTGCAGGAAACTTGTATATTGCGGTAATCATCTCATCAAGAAATAAGCGTTTCAGCAAACTTCATCAATACCTCTAAATGTTATTTTATGCTCATTATTTTTCTTTTCGAGAATATTAAAAATGAAAATTAAAAACTTGCTGTGCTGTGACTCCCCTAATAGCTAAATCCTCTGGAACTAATAACATAAAGATTTCTTATTTTCAAGTAGTCATGGGTAGATACTGAATTTTCCTTTATCTAAATACAAGTGATACGGATACTTTCCTGTATCCGATACTTTTACTTGATATTTTTGTAGTTGAATACAGTTATCCCGACTCTTACTCTTCTAATATGCTACACAGAAGCCTTTCTTGGGGCATCAGTTTTTGTTATCATTTTTAAAGGAAAAAGAGTTATTCGCCGAAATAGTAACCTTCACAAGGCATCAAATGATTAAAATCTTGTTTTTTATTTTTTGAAAGCTATGGAATTGAACAAAAAAACATAGTTGTTAACCCTACCTACCTCAAACTTTTGATATTCATGTTCCAACACACGTAGAATTTGGATTGTTATACAAAATTTGTATGTCTGCCGCCGCATGCTAAACTCTTTAAAACGCTATAGCTGTTATAATTCTCATCATATTCCGGTGCTGTTTTTTAATTTTGTGAACTAATTTTCTTCTTTAAAACAATGTAAAATTTGTTACTGTTGAAAGTAAAAAATTAAAGAAAAAATTTATCATTTTCTTTAGAACAATTTTGTTTTGCACCCCATTTCAATCATCTATATCGATTGCCTTTACTTAATAGTATAGATATATCCATTAATGAAACCATATTTGCCCGGATTTAGGTTGAGGTTGTTTTTTGCGAAAGTTGCTCGTAAAAATCATATATTAGGAGGTGATTTCGGTAAATGTTATTTCAACCGCCCTTTACTGTTAACTAATTTCATAGTTCACTTTCATTTCTGACAGTAATCAAATCAGGTGAGCTTAAATCAGTGGCTGACTATTAATTATTATTTATTTATTTATTATTAAGCACTGTAATTACTAGTAGATAATTTTTTTAAAATTTTTAAATCCATGAGACGGTGTAATTTTAGTGCCAAAATGAGCTTGGTTTGTTTGAGCCTCTTCCGGAAGAAAACCCGTTAAAATGGTGGAAGCAAAATGCGAAAATTGTGAACAGTGATAACATCAGTGCCTTGTGAAAGAGTCTTTTCTAAAGCGGGAGAAATTTTAAATGAAAAGAAAACACGCTTGACGTCCGAAAAAGTAAAAAAGATATGTTTATTTAATTATAATACCTAATATGATAATATAGAAAAAATAATTTTCATTTCTAATTATTAAATTAAGAAAAAATTTCACAGTCAACATATAGACTAATAATAATAATTTAAAAAAAACAAATGAAAAATAATTAAATGATTTGTTTATTCATTCTATTTTTTTTTCAGTACATTAGTCTCCTAGCTGAGAAATTTATTATTGCTATATTCCAACTAGTTAAAGAACCATACTCTATGTTAAATTAAATCCCACAATTTGATTCACAAAGCAGATGCAAAAAATAAAAGTCAGTTATAATTCGTATGTTATAGTAGTAAATAGGTGATAGGCAGCATGAGGTAGTGAATAAATTCGTGAATACTAAATAGCTGATGCTTCCAATGTGAATTCAACCATGGCCATGAATACAGCTCTCATATCTATCTGGTCTAGCAGGCAGCAGGTGCAGTAAAGAGTATTGAATATGCCAATATGGAGTAGTGAATACACCAATTGTAGAGGATACTGCTAGATACTTGTATTCACTAGTCAGTGAGCAGTGAATACAAGTATCTAGATAGAGGTGGGGTGGTCCAACCAAGGTCACCCGACCTATACGACTCGCGAGTCAAGTATCCAACCAAGTATCTGTACCGAGTACATTTCGACTGTATTCGACCCTTGAATCCACTACTTTTCAGTATCGGCTACAAATTATCCGATAGATACAACCCATCTCTATTTTCAAGGGCCGATTTCCTTTAAGTATTAACATAGGGATGTAAAGAGTTGTAATTAGTTAGTAATATAGTGATAAAACAAAGTCAATATTAGAAACAGTATGTGTGTGCATAAACATAATATAAAGTAATGAAGGATAAAATTGGTCAGGGGGTTCAGTCATTAATAACCCCAAATAACAAAAAACATATTGTTTACTAGTGCCAATGTTTCGGCCTACCGTTTAAGCCATCTTCAGGGCTAAGAAAGAAAAACAAGTAATGATATAAAATGTATAATTTACGTATTAAAAAGGTATATAAATATCAATACAAAATATGTTGTAAATGTATATTTATACATTTAATATAAAATACATAAATGCTTATTTATACATTTACATCATATTTTGTATTAATATTTATTCATATTTGGTTAACTTTCTAATATGTAAATTATCATACATTCTATATCATTACCTATAATTTTACTAGGTTTTCGATACTTTTTAGTCTCACCAGTTTTACCTTTTTCTGTATTTTCATATTGTATCTTAATTTTTACTTCCTCATTTTTCTTACTTTTTATATTTCTTTACATTATCACCTTTCTGTACACACTTTCTGTCATTTTTTTTATTCATATATATCTTTTATAGTCTCTCCGACGCTATATTTCTTTACATTATCACCTTACTGTACACACATTCTGTCATTTTGTTATTCATATATATCTTTTATAATCTATCCGACGCTATATTTCTTTATTTTTCTATATCTATCTATTATTCACTTTTCTATAACTCAATTATTCTATAATTCTTATTACTGCAATGTTCTTATAGTTATTTTCTGTTTTTCTTTCTTAGCCCTGAAGATGGCCTTCACGGTAGGCCGAAAGGTTGGCACTAGTAAACAATAAGATTTTCTTATTTGGTGTTAATATTGACTGTACCCCCTGACCAATTTTATCCTTCATTAAAATCTTCCAGTCAACTATTTTCCTCTCTAACATAATATAAACCAATTGAATACTCCAGATAAACATGACAATGGCACTATAAACAAAAAATCGGATATATAAATCCTAAATTTGTCCTTAATAAAATTTAATCAACTCTCTTTAGAAGATAACTGTGTAATAAAAATAACAATAAACACCTTAATTGTTTTATTAATGATAATATATAAACAATCACAAACTACATACCTGTTTATTCTAATCCAGGACGTTTGTTTGATACCACCCAACAAAAAAAAATTATGGCCAGGACGGGGACTCAAACCCTGGACCTTCACCTCTCCGTGGCGACGCCTCAACCATCTCGGCCATCCTGGCTTTGCTTCACGGCCATCCTGGCTTTGCTTCACGGCCATCCTGGCTTCGCTTTACGGCCATCCATATCCCCTCTTTTCACTTGATCCTACATCTCCGTGCTCTCGCAATTTGCGATGTATACACGGGGACATGTTAATTGAACATTACTTTATTTAATGATACTTTAAAAATAAAGTAATGTTCAATTAACATTCTCCCTGTGTATACATCACAAATTGCGAGAGCACGGAGATGTAGGATCAAGTGAAAACAGGGGATATGGCTGGCCGTGAAGCGAAGCCAGGATGGCTGAGGCGTCGCCACGGAGAGGTGAAGGTCCAGGGTTTGAGTCCCCGTCCTGGCCATAATTTTTTTTTGTTGGGTGGTATCAAACAAACGTCCTGGATTAAAATAAACAGGTATGTAGTTTGTGATTGTTTATATATTATCATTAATAAAACAATTAAGGTGTTTATTGTTATTTTTATTACACAGTTATCTTATTTTCGAGAATATTTAAAAGGAAACTAATAATGTTAACACTTGTTTTATCTAGGAGGAGTATCCTATGATTTAGCTCTGAAGTGACAACCTGATTGGTATACTAAAATTTTTCCCATTGTCTTAATTTTTTTAAATGATTATAAAGAAAAGATGTGTCACTTTAAAATAGACTATAATTAGGTCATTGAATCCATTCTAATGTAAGAACTTATTTTTTATTATTAAATACACAAAAGTTTTTTTTCAATAACATGAAACAGAAAAATATTCATAGTAATTATGATTTATTATCACTGCCACTCTAGCCGTGGGCATTTTTAATTATTTTTAAAACATTTTGGTCCAAGTAGGGTTCTACTGATACCCAAAAATATCGATACCAGCCCTTTGCGAGATATCGGAATAAAGTACTGTTATTCCGAAAATTTTGATATGTGATATCGGAAAATTTTATAGTTGCTTACCAGCAAGGTTGGTAGAATAGCTATAAACTTTCAAATGGCGGGAAAACGTCACACAGTAGGCAAGTTCAACAAGATCCAAAAATTAAGTAATGTTCAATTAACATTCTCCCCGTGCATCGCAAATTGCGAGAACACGGAGGTAATAGGATCAGTAAAATGAATTGATAGGGCTGGCCGAGAAACGTGCCAGGGTGGCCGAGATAGTTGAGGCGTCACCATGGAGAGGTGAAATACCCGGGTTCGAATCCCGGTCCTGGCCACATCTTTTCTTTTCAAATAAAATATTTTAAAAAATTATATCATATAACAATTAAATAAATTATAAAATTTTTCTCTTTTGTTTAAGTGTCAACATTTTAAGTAATAAACATTGTAAAAAAAAATTGAGATATGTGATACATTCTTTCGATATTATCGAAACTTGATTCTGATATATTTCAAAGGGCTGATATCTATATTTTTGATTATCGGAAGAACCATAGCTGTACTCAACCTGTTTGAGTATTATTCGACAAATAAATTTTTTAAGAAGTTTAGCCAATTAGTATTTTAGTAGAGTGAGCCCTAGGAGTGTCTTAGATCCCGAAGAGTCCTTCTTCGGCCGACTAAGACTAAATAAAGTCCTTTCGGCAGCATGATTCTCGGCATGGCAACGCAGTGATCTACCATTGAGCCATTCTGCTTCCCCTAAAGTAACTAACTCAGATAATAAACAGTAATAAAGTACTGTATTTTGCTTTAAGATTTTTAGTTCAATTAAAAAACCTTTAAAAATTTTACAATAGAGTTATGGGTTTATTATATCTCGGATCTACTGCCATTTATGAAATAGTAATTAAAAGTTCCTAGGATGATCTGGGGATGACTTGCAACTTCTGGATCAATGTGATCAAAATCAATTAACAAAACATTTTCTGCCATTTTTTTTTTAATTCAATGTTAGTGCGCTGAATTCCTATTAAACATCAGAATCATAACAATTAAAAACAGCTTCAACTAAATTTGAATTATTGTTAAATAATGAGGATTGTAGGAAACTTCAAATAAGATGAATTTATTTGCTGATCATTAGTTATTAATATTTTCTTTCTAAATTTATAGAAACTATTTCTGAAATCGGACTGTAAACTTGAGCAAGTCTTCTCACTGTGTCTTGACGGAAGACCAACCATGGTAATATTTAGTTTTTTTATTTTAGAATAACTTAGTTCCATTTTTATTTATTATAGTTATTATCAGTATTATTTATTAGTTCTATTTTTATATATTATAGTTATTATTAGTATTATTTATTAGTTCTATTTTTATTTATTATAGTTATTATTAGTACTGTTTATTGTCATGTTGAGAGGCCATAGCAACCAGAAATTAACTATCATAATGTTGGTTTAAATACTTGATGATAAAATATTAGAGAATAGGCTTTAATAGAGGCGATATCGATAAGATTGCTTAACCTTACATTCTGATGTTAGTACTTCAGTTTAGGGGTTTTGTAATGTAAAAAGTAATAAATGACATTTAAATATAGAATTATAATAATTCTAATTATTAGAAATAATTAGAATTATTATAAATATAGAATTAAAAAGAAAGATAGAAGTATGCCACCAAAGCCGTGGCGAGCATTTGAACGATATTTTGTTTCACACATAATTGTCATAGATCCTCCTATCATAATAAAAAATATTAAGATAATTCTCTGAAAAGTTTTTGATTTATTTTCAATTAATATTTTGCGTTTTGGTTGGACCACCCTTTATTAATAATGATAATAAGTATTTAATAATAAGATAATTTAATAGTGATGAAAATAAAAGAAACAAACGATACAACATAATATGCAATAACAATTAATAACATAGTAATATAGTAATTTTAAAAAAGGAACATGGTGATAGCAAACATATTACAATAATAATTTTTAAAAAAGGACATACTGATAGTGAATATAATAGTACAATAGTAATTTAGAAATCTATTGGCCAATTGGTGGTTATAATATTTCACTGAATAGGTCCTTTTGTTTATTCCCTTGTCGGAACAAGAACTCAATCAAATACAATTCCAAATATTCTCTTTTCATTCCTATTTCTTTTTTGTTTTTCCACTTACTGCCCCACATTCTTTCTGTATGATTCTGTATCCCACACACTTTGCGTATGAAAATTTAGGAAGATCCCACATTTGCATCATATTTTAGAAACAAAGACTGCCTGCTGCGTATCGAAGTGCACAATGCAAATTTTGTATTGTTTTCGGGGTGCAGTCAATAAAAACACCTTAATAAGTGTAAATTATTTATTGTGTGCCGACGTTTCGGCCTACAATGTAATGAATGAAACGTCGGCACACAATAAATAATTTACACTTATTAAGGTGTTTTTATTGACTGCACCCCCAACTATTTCTTCCTTATATTAGAAGTTACAGTCAACCAATTCTTCTCTAACTTGTATTGTTTTCATTCAAATATTTAAAAAAAAAATAGTTATTTGGCTAGTTGTTTCAAATTATTATTGCTGTCAAGAAATGGACAAACCCCAACAGATTCTTTGTAATCAAATTTGCGGCCTTTAGTCAATTAGAAAAAATCTCAAGAGTTTTGCAGTTTGATTTAAGTGTATGTCCCAGAACACAGGATGTCTACATAACCATTTGACATTTTCACTGTATTGCTGTTCTGACCTTCCTCTAGCTGCCTCTATAGTATTGCTAACAAGATCACAATTATGCACCAAATTATTAAACACTTTAGATAATTATTTCTTCATTAAGAAATACAGAAATGGTCAATAAACCATCCACTACTTCATTAATATGGATTGCCCAAGCTGTTGATAGATTAAGTTTTTTAACACAGTCAAAATTTGTTAATTGTAAAAAGATACTCATCATCGTCACCCTTGGTACTACCGACTGATGTGGCCCTTAGCCTCCTCAATAAGCCAGATGACTAGATTCTGTGCTGCTGCTCGACAATTGTGGGTGTTTAGCAACGGTTTCATTAATTCAAAGTAGTAAGTGTCCCTCAACCTGGGGGACCAGTGGCTGACTGCGTTACAATGATCGGGCGATAGGATGGCCATCTCCCTAAACCATGATATTCGGAATTTCATTGAAGAGAATATTATCATGCTTGATTCGTTACTTGGATTGTAATTTCTTTTTTAATTGTAGTGTAAGTGACTCTTCATTTTCTTTATTCATGGAATTTTATTTATAGGTTGGGGAAAAATAAATCCATTATTTTCTCAGTAGATGGCTGTAGGGATCGATATCTTGTAAGTATCGATCAAACAATTGCAAGTTTATGCTCCTTGTCAATGTGACATTTCACGCTAAAAAAACTCTCATTGATAAAGGTGAAAATGCAAGCCAGGCCGCTGAAATTGTGAATGGTGTTAATGGTGCCGATACTTTACGTGTAATTTTGGTTTTTTATTGATTCCGTTCAGGCACTTTTGATGTTAAAGATGAAGCTCAATGTTTGGGTGCCACACCAATTAACACCACAAAAACATAATGGATCGAATTTCCATCTGCGAAGCATTGGCCAAACGGAATGAAATCTACCCATTTCTTAAACGGATGGTGAAAAGGGATAAGAAATGGGTCACATACGACAAATATTGTGTGAAAACAATCGTGGTCAAAGCATGGTGAAGCAGCTCAAATGGTGCCCAAACCCGGACTAACGACTAGGAAGATTCTGCTGTGTATTTGGTGGGGTTTGAAAGGAATCATTTATTATGAGTTGTTGCTGTATGGCCAAACACTAAATTCAGATTTTTACTGTCAACAACTGAACCGTTTTAAGTAAGTGATTGACCAGAAACGACCAGAATTGGCCTACAGAAGAGGTGTTGTGCTCCATCAGCACAACACAAAGGCCACACATGTCTGTAGTGACTTGCCAGAAACTCCGGGAGCTTGGTTGGGCAGTTTTAATGCGTCCACTATTTAGTCCGGACCTGGCGCCAAGTGATTACCACCTTTTTCTTGCATTGCAAAACTTCCTGAGTGATAAGAAATTGGAATCAAGAGAAGATTGTGAAAATCGATTACTAGAGTTTTTTTGCCAACATCTATGAGAGAGGCAATATGAAGAAGCTACCTTTAAAATGGCAACAAGTTATACAACAAAACGGTGCATATTTCAAACCGGGCATCTTACATAAAGTTTTGAATTTCACACAAAAATAATGGATCTTTTTCCCCAACCTAATTATTATGGAATTTGTAAAAACAAATATCCAGTATTTAAATTATCTCACTATTAAACCTAATAAAAAACATAGATTAAACTTTTCTTTTTTTTTAATACTTTCTGTTTCAGGAAGGATCTGATGATTCAGCTGATCAGTTAGCAAAAACATTTGTATTCCTAAGAAAAGGTCTGGGACAGAAGACTGCCTCTGTCTTACATGTTGCAGCTAGTAATGGAAATACCAAACTGGTTAAAGCGCTGCTTAATGCTGGGGTAGCTGTGAATACGATAGATGAGGAAAACAATACTGCCTTGCATTTATCAGCAAGGAACGGGCACACTGTGGTACTAACTATGTTACTTAATGCTAAAGCTATAACGGATATGAAGGATTGTTCCCAGTGCACGGCCTTGCACATGGCAGCAGCAATTGGATATACTGCAGCTGTGAGAGCACTGCTTAGTTCTGGAGCATCTGTAAATATGATGAATGAGCTGCAGAACAAAGCCTTGCATTTATCAGCAGTAAAAGGACATACTGCAGTTGTGAAAACACTGCTTAATGCCATTGCACTGGTGGATTCAAAAGGTCGAGATTGCGGTACCAGATTTGGTCCAATTGGATCTTATCCATTGATGCAACCAGAGTTGGATAGCCTTCTTGATCACTTATTTGAAATATTTTACATAATTAGTGGATTCACACCTCTAATGGCTGCATCATTTTATGGCCATTTGGCGGTAGTCGAACTGCTTGTTTGTCGCAGTGCTTCTCTCAATTCTCGTAACATTTTTGGTTGGACTGCTTTGAATTATGCTAACATGGCCCTACATCCAGCTATAAAAGACTACCTGATATCCAAGGGCACCGTCCAGCCTGGTTATCTTTCATAACTGGCTACATATAAATCTCTCCTTAACTTAATTGTGAATTCTAATCAAGTTTCATTTTATTTTTTGCTATAATTACTTGGAAATATTCTATAGAATACAGAAAATGGTCCGGGTGGAGGTTAAAAAAAATTGCTCTTAAGTAGGGAGAGCCAACGTTTCGACCAACATAGCAGGTCTTCTTCAGGGCTTAATATACTAAATACAGACAATTAAAATTACATAAGGTGAATATTAAAATTAAAATACATAGGTATCAAGGTATCAGAGTGATAAAACATAAAGATGGGGAGGGAGACACTGAGATAGATATACATAGCAACGGAATAAATTTAGAGTATTAATAAATAAGTGATAAAGAAGGTAATACAAATAAATCTAAGAGAGGAGGCAAAATACAAATAGGGAATAGCGGTCATGAAGAATTAATATACCAATAAATCTAATTGCTGTGGGGAGATTCAATTAACAAATAATGGGGATATGTTATTAATTACCTCCACATGGACCTTTTTCTTCCTCATATATATTATATATATTTTTTTTTTTTTGAGCTTACTATTAATTAGAAGGTTATTATTGTAAATTCTATTATATTTTGTTCTATACTTTCCCTTTTCCTGATAATTTTCAATTAACTAGTAATGTTTTACAAGTTTTTTTGTTCTTTTGATTTTTTTAGATTATCTTCAATTAATTTATTAATGTTTTTTTGCAAGTTTATTTTTTTTGTTTCTGTGTTTTTAAAAGTAATTAAAAATTTGTTTATTAAAATGTGATTATTTTATTTATTTATTTATCCCTGTGATTAAGACATAAGAGAAAGTTAAAAAAAGACTAACTAAATATCAAAATACAACTAATCAAAAAGAAAATTTTTTTTAATCCAAACTTTTGTTTAGGTCTACCAACCTTAGACTAGAGGACAGGTACCAAAAAAAGGGCTTTGTAAGGGCATGTTTGACTAGTCGAAATCCAAGTTTGCTTTAAAAAAACAAACAGAAAAGTCGGCCAAAACGTAAAATTCTTTTCCTTGATCACTTTGAATATGTTTTGGAGTTGATTTACTCGATAAAAACACACTCTCCATTGCTTTGCTCACGTTGTCCGCTGTTTTCTGTTTTAGTGGCACAGCCCAAGCAAATTTCGAAAAGCAGTCTATGACCGTTAACAAATATTTATTTCCTTTATTTTCTCCAGAATAAAGGTATCATTTCCACAAGGTCTATTTGCCATAAATCGTTAATTCCTTTCAAAACAGTTTTCCGACGTGGATATTTTCTTCGAGCTGGTTTGTGCAATTCATTTACGACAGCACTTTTTAACAACGATGCATTCATCTTTTAAGATAACCGAGCGTTATTAGCATCACCAACATACACACACAGTGAAAAGATATTCAGTTAATATAATATATTCATTTCTCGTAGCTCTTCAATTATCGATTCTATTTCGTTTTCATGTCCTTCCTGACCTGCAAGATATTAGCAACCTCAGCCGATCAACTAGCTCATTAGGATCATCCCAATACTCATAAATGGGTTTATCGGCTCTCATGAGACCTGTGCCTTTGTGCGAACGAAGTGAGGCTATTTTACTAGGCTAGGAGGGGTGGTGGTACGACGAGGTGTGAAAAGCATCGCTATTACTTTTCAATATTTTTCTGATCTGATTCCTTGTCTCCCTCGTTCTTCACTATAGCCTTTTTTGTGAGCATTGGTCGAGATTAAAATGTTTTTATATATTTCCAAGTCTTTTTTTTCATACTTTTCGGGATTTTTCAAGTAAAGTAACTGCAACAATCCCTCTGTGCCTTCATAAGTTACCCCGTTAATTGTTATGTCATCGCTGTTGGTATGTAGTTGAATATCAGTTGAGTCACCTATTGCGAATCCTCCATCGGCCATGACTCTAATGCCATAACGTGAATCGAGGATTTAATTACCGCCTCTCAAAAATTTCTCCAAATATTTTCTTTGTTGGTTTCCAAACCCCAGGTAGCCATCAACTTCTGCTTGTTGTGGGATAAGATCTTTAACTGTTTCTACTAGTGAATCTTCAGCATGATGTTCATTTTCTCTTTATTTTCAGGAAACGTCGAACTAGCAACAGGTGATGAACTAGCCGAAAGTATTGCAGTTGTCGGATGGGTCGATTGGGCTAACTCTGGTGTCAAAGTTGCTCTTTTGTAAACTCAATCTCATGATTTTTGTTTCTAATCTTTTTACTTGACGGCTCCGATTTGGTTTCTTTTTGCAACTTTAACGACTCTTTAATGTCTTCTAAAGGTTGTGATACAGGTGTAAAGAATGCTTGACGAACCTCATCAACATCCTGAAGACCGCGTTTCAATGTCTGAAATTTGTTTTTTATAATTTTGCTAGTTTTTATAATCTCACTAGTGACTTTAGGGTCCATGACTGAACTCCGTCAACGACTGGAAACCCTTTATATATCTACAATAAATGTATCGATTCCTTTTCTAAAACGACCATTGTTTAAATCCCTACTTTTGTCAATAACGAAATAACCGAAAGGCTCTTTCCAACATAATGAACACATGTCTTTAAAAAGTTGGAAACCGATATGAGGAGTGCTCACATGTTCATCGTAAATATGTTTTAAACTCAATTCGTCCTGAGGAAATATTATTAAAAAGTTAAAATTACACCTGATCAGATGTCTAGGAATGCAAACATAACTTTGTGTTAAGTAAAAACAATCTAGATTCATATGTCTTCCATAACTTAAATATTGTTTAATTATATCTTGATCCTCCATCTTAATATCATCGAATATACAGACTGAATTAGATTCAACTTGGTGAGGCATATCTTTTGCATCTTCAAAATCGTAAAATCCTATTTCAGGAACCATATTTACAACATTTTTTAAATACTGGTATTTGGGCTGGTGTAAAGTTTTTCGGAATAGATATAAATTTTTAAATTTTAAACCATTTGGATTTAATAAAAGCCCAATCATAATATTCGTCTTTCCACATCCGCTTGATCCGCATATCAACGCTCGTATGGTGCTTGGTAATAATGTGCTATGTTTCATCTCAGTAGATTCATCAGGCAAACACTTCAAAGTAGAAAAACGTTGTTCTTGTTGGACTAATTTCATTTTGAATGCAGACAAAATCATTCATTTCCTGTATATATATATATAATATAATATTTAGATCTTGAGTTTCAGTCTTTTATTTCTTTATTAATTTCTCAGGCGGCGTTTCGAGACTAGTTTAGTCTCATATTCATGCCCTGACAATGAACAAATGAGCTTTTAGTTAAAAACACTGTCAGGGCATGAATATGAGACTAACCTAGTCTCGAAACGTCGCCTGAGAAATTAATAAAGAAATAAAAGACTGAAACTCAAGATCTAAATATTATATTATTTCCATAACAGTCAAGAAAAGTGAAAACCAATATATATACAGTAAAACCTCTAATTAACGGACAGCCCTGGTGCAAATGTTTTTGTCCGTTATGTAAAGGTGTCCTTTAAAGAGAGGTTTTATTTTTTCATAAATATGTATTTGTACAAATTAATTCTCTCTTATTCAATTTCCCATGTATTGAAAAGGTAGGTAGAATAAAATAGAAAAGTTTTACACAAAATTTGTTTTTATAACAAAAATGATACAGTGAAACCTCTACTAACGGACACCCCTAAATAGCGGTCACTCCCCATTACCGGACGATTTTTTTTGCACCGGCATTTTAATACAATATTCCAGGCATTTGAACCTCTATTTAATGAAACCTCTCATTAACGGTCACGGACAGGCTGTGTTGGTTAGAAATCGATTAAAAAAACCTCTAAAAGACGGACAGTATGACTTTAACCCTTTCCCGTTTCTCGGAAACAATTAGTTGTTTACGGTCTAAGAAAACAGGGACAGCTGTGTTTACTTTTGAGTAAAGATTTTTCACATAAATACTTTCTTTGTTTTATTCTCGAACCTGCTTTATTAAACTTTAGTTCTGTTCTAACCCTCGTGGCAGGCGGCTGAAAATGTCTCCTCCACGTAAGAAACTCACTTTAGAACAAAAAATAAATGTAATCGACGTTTATGACCGTGAAACGTTATGTGTACGTGTGCTAGCGGAAAGACTCAATATCGGTAGGACACAAGTTTCCGAAACACTCAAAAACCGTGCGGTGCTTTTCAAATTATGAAATGAAAATAAAAACAAAAAAATTAAAAATGTGTTCACGAACAGAAAAACTATTGGCATTGACAATGTCATTCTTAAATGGTTTGTCCATGCAAGGGCAAACAATATCCCGATTACAGGACATCTTATTCAGGAAAAAGCTCGTGAAGTGGCAAACAAATTGAATTTAAATGGATTCAAAGGATCTAACGGATGGCTCGAAAAATTCAAAACCAGGAACAACATCAAATATAAATCTATTTGTGGTGAAGCAAGAAGCGTTGATGATGAGATCGTGGTTGAATGGGCTCAAAAATTGCAAGATATGATAAAAAATTACTCTGATAATGACATCTATAATTGCGATGAAACTGATCTCTTTTTTCGTGCATTACCCGATAAAATTGTTCAGGGGATAAAATTTCAAAAGAAAGGTTAACGGTTCTTTTATGTGTAAACCTTGCTGGTGAATTCGAACCTCCTACGGTTATAGGTAAAGCCAAACAACCCCGTTGTTTTCGAGGAGGTGATGTGAAAAAACTAGGTGTAATTTGGGAATTTAATTCAAAGGCTTAGACCAATTTTTTTGGTGTTCAAAAAAACTAAAAGACTTTTTTCTCTCTCATGAAGACGCTCTGGGTGTCAAAAGGGCTGCTGACATTCAGATGATTATAGAATCGAAACACAGTAAAGCCAAACGAAGACAAACAACAGTGAATCAATTTTTCCCAAGCAGTTCTAATAATAAAAATGACATTTGAAATTGTTCATAAATTTACTTACTGAAACTAATTCTTTACTTATCTAATATTTTACTTATCTAATTATGTATTCTAATTATTTACTTTACTCATCTAATTATTTTATGTTGTATTTTTTTTATTTTATGAACAGAATTTACACAATACATAAATGTAATGTACATTTTGTTATAAAAAGAAATTTTGTGTAAAACTTTTTTATTTTATTCTACCTACCTTTTCAATACATGGGAAATTGAATAAGAGAGAATTAATTTGTACAAATACATATGTATGAAAAAATAAAACCTCTCTTTAAAGGACACCTTTACATAACGGACAAAAACATTTGCACCAGAGCTGTCCGTTAATTAGAGGTTTTACTGTATATGTAATGTACATTTATATATTGTGTAAATTCTGTTCATAAAATAAAAAAAATACAACATAAAATAATTAGATGAGTAAAGTAAATAATTAGAATTCATAATTAGATAAGTAAAGAATTAGTTTCAGTAAGTAAATTTATGAACAATTTCAAATGTCATTTTTATTATTAGAACAGCTTGGGAAAAATTGATTCACTGTTGTTTGTCTTCGTTTGGCTTTACTGTGTTTGGATTCTATAATCATCTGAATGTCAGCAGCCATTTTGACACCCAGAGCGTCTTCATGATAGAGAAAAAAGTCTTTTAGTTTTTTTGAACACCAAAAAAATTGGTCTAAGCCTTTGAATTAAATTCCCAAATTACACCTAGTTTTTTCACGTCACCTCCTCGAAAGCAACGGGGTTGTTTGGCTTTACCTATAACCACAGGAGGTTCGAATTCACCAGCAAGGTTTACACATAAAAGAACCGTTAACCTTTTGAAATTTTATCGGGTAATGCACGGAAAAAGAGATCGGTTTCATCGCAATTATAGATGTCTTTATCAGAGTAATTTTTTATCATATCTTGCAATTTTTGAGCCCATTCAACCACGATCTCATCATCAACGCTTCCTGCTTCACAACAAATAGATTTATATTTGATGTTGTTCCTGGTTCTGAATTTTTCGAGCCATCCGTTAGATCCTTTGAATCCATTTAAATTCAATTTGTTTGCCACTTCACGAGCCTTTTCTGAATAAGAGGTCCTGTAATCGGGATATTGTTTGCCCTTGCACGGACAAACCATTTAAGAATGACATTGTCAATGCCAATAGTTTTTCTGTAGAAAGGAGATAGTGGGGGGGTGCAGTAAAAAAAAACACTGAATAAGTACTTGACTTATAATTATGTGCCGACGTTTCCTCTCATACAATAGTTTTTCTGTTCGTGAACACATTTTTAATTTTTTTGTTTTTATTTTCATTTCATAATTTAAAAAGCACCGCACGGTTTTTGAGTGTTTCCGAAACTTGTTGTAGAAAAGCCGACAAGATTTTGGTTGAAAACGAGTTAAAGCTTCGGATTCATCATTGGGAGAAAAAGCCGCGGCTTGGTTAGTTACAAATACTATGAAAGCGAAAGGTAAAATTGGTGCCGGTATTAAGAAGAAGAAAAAAAAAAAAAGATTAGTTTCAAAAAATTAGTTAAATCGCTAAAGGTTGCTGACGTATCATCGATCCTAGAAGCTTCAAAAATGGCATACAAAAAGGCTAAAATGCATTTACGTGGTAAGACAAAACCTTTGCCTCCCAGAGTTCTTCCTTTGTCAAAAGAGGGAGGATTTCTTCCATTTCTTGTGCCGTTAATGGCGGGGCTTTCTGCAGTGGGATCTATAGCGGGAGGAGCGTCGAGTGTGGCTAAAGCTATCTACGAGGCGAAAGAAGCTAAACAAAAATTAGATGAGCAAAAGAGGCATAATTTAGCGATGGAAAGTCAGAAAATCGGAAATGGACTTTATTTGAAACCGTATTGGAAAGGCTACGGCTTGTTTGTAACTCGAAAAAAAACTAATCTGGAAAGATCTGACTACCGAATAAGCCATTGACGGATTTAGAATTAAATTATTTGGCCAAAGTTTTAAATATCCAACAGTTTCGAGGAGTGTTTATGATTGATAAACTTCCTAGATATCCAAACAAACACGAGTCTGCTACTGTAAATTTAGAGCCGAGCTCAGAACTTGGTTCACATTGGATCTGTTATGTAAAACAAAATAATTTTGTGAAATACTTTGATTCCTTTGGAAACTTCGAGTTGTGCCACAGTTGCTCGAGTACTTTAAGGGGCTAAAAATAACTTATAATAGAGAGCGTTATCAGGAGTGGAATACGTCGGTTTGTGGACATCTCTGCTTACAGTATTTAGTCGATGCTTCTCAAAGCGTTTGATCATTGTTAATCATGAGCTATACAGTAACGCTTACGGGCAACTCTAGCGTACTTTCCGCAAACTTTTTACCACCGTTAGAATTGGGGTCAATAAATACTGTTGGCTTGTTATCATTTGAGACATATAATACTATTCCGAATATAAAAAAGGGCGCTAATGATATGTTTTATTTTGGTGATTTTTCGATCCAAATACCTTGAAGGATCGTACGATATCGATGCTATAGCCTCCTTTTTACGTGAAGAAATTTCTCATCTTGACCCTCCCGCTGTAGTGCTAATAAGAGGAAATTCCAACACGCTAAAAACGGAAATTAAAACAACTCATGCAGTATACTTTAACTATTCCGAGAAGCCTCACTCTATTGGTCCTCTTTTGGGTTTTACACGATCCGATCATGTCATTCCTCCGAATCGCTCATATACTGAATCAAATGACATTGTTAAAATTCTCAGCGTAAACATTATTTCAATTCAATGTAACATCGCATCGGGGTCTTATGTGAACGGAGAACCGGATCATAATATTCATCAATTCTTTCTGCGTATAGACCCAGGATATAAAATAATAGAAATCACGAATCCGGTCATTTACTTTCCTACCAACGTGAGGACTGTAGACAATATTATCGTTCGATTAGTAGATCAGAACGGAGAACTTATCGACTTTAGAGGGGAAACGATTACATTGAGATTACATTTAAAAAAGAATGGGGATTGATTTTTGTTCTAGAGATAGTTGCATCGATTATTATAAAAGGAGATGTCAAACAACGGTTAAAACCAGTAAGCCTAAATCAACAAGAGCGCTAACAACTGCGAACGCTATATTTTTAAAACAGTGTGGTTTTCGGTTAAACAAACATTATGAATGACATACTAGACGTTACGACGGATATAAAATTTGTCGATTCTCTTACACAATTGAATATCACTCGCACCAGCCTTATTCGGGAAATACCTTTAACAAATTCGACGAGATTAGAATTCCTATTCATCAACAAGATATTTATACCTTTCCTTCTCAAAGTTTTATTTATCTCGAAGGGAGGATCTTAAAAAGTGATGGCACTATCGGTGCCACTCCAAAGTTGACTAATAACGCATTCGCGTTTTTGTTTGACGAAATTAGATATGAACTAAACGGTATAGAAGTCGATCGAGTACGAAATCCGGGGATAACTACTACTATTAAAGGGCATGCATCATTTTCCCCTAATCGAGTTATGGGATTAGAAAATGCGGGGTGGACAATGCCCGGTAAAACTCTTTCTTTGGATAAAAGTGGTGTTTTTAGCGTATGTCTACCATATTCTTTTTGGGATTTGCGAGGACTATCGTAAAATTTTAATCAATCTAAAGCAAGAGCTCGTTTTGATCAGATCAAGTACTGACCTAAACTGCGTGCTAGGTGACGATGATGTACAAATAAAACTTGACAAATTGGTGTGGAGAATGCCTCATGTTCGTGTTTCAGACTATGAACGTCTGAGGTTATTAAAACTAGTAGACAAGAACAAGGTCGTTTCTATTCCATTCAGATCATGAGATCTTTACGAATATTCCAATGTACCTGCGACGCAGCAGGAAAATTGGTCGGTCAAAACTTCAACAAATTTAGAAAAACCGCGCTATCTCATTTTTGCATTTCAAAGTGATCGAAATAGAACCTCTAACAAAGATAGCAGTCTGTTCGATAGTTGCAAATTAAAAAAATTGAAACTTTATTTGAATAGTGAACAATATCCGTACGATGACTTAAATTTAGATTTTGAGCAAGGAAAAGTAGCATTGTTGTATGAAATGTATAACGAATTTCAAACGAGTTATTATGGCGTTAGACATTCTCAGCCCCTGCTTTCAAGATCCGATTTCGAAAAACTAGCGCCTCTAGTGATTATAGATTGTTCTAAGCAATCTGAAGCAATCAAAAGTGCGACTATCGATATCAGAGTACTATTAGAGGCGAAAGAAAACTTTCCAGCCAATACTAAAGCTTACTGCCTCATTTTACATGATAAAATAATAGAATATGAAATGGGAACGGGTTTGGTCCGTAAATTGTACTGACTCTCTGTTTGTTTTTTTGTGGTTGTTAGAAGAGGAGTATACTAATTTCTTTTTATTTTAAAAGTAGATGTAAAATGAACGTACAACCAAAAAAAAATAAACGAATTAGAACTCGATTCGGAAAATACAAAATATCGAGTAATAATATCTTTTATTTAGGTATCTTTCAAGCCTGATGAGGACCTTGTTGAAACTCGTACTCTTGTAACATGGAATTATGCTCATCGTGCAGCACGTATCAGTCCATGGGAAACATATGCGAGGGACAGAGTAAGATTCGAAAACAGGATTCATCATATTTCCAAGATACTGAGTTCTATCCTGGAATCAACCCACAGATCAGCTGTTTATCAGAAACATTACAAGATTGTTAATTGTTAAAATTTTTATATTTACCTTATCAGTATTTGATTCAGATTTATTAAATTTTTTTTTAATTAAATTTTATATTTACATAAAATAAAAATATTTGATTGCAGTAAATTTGTATTTGTTTTTTTTTTCCTTCTTCCTATTTTATTTTTCAAGGGACAAATAAAAAATACAACATATTAAAGGAAACTTATTTTATTGATTATCATCACAATTCAATTCATTTAAGTTGTAAAACAGTGTATTTGTATTTATGCGAAAATCAATTGGTTCGGTAACTACACTTGCTTCATTCTTATTATAAAGTTCAACCATCTTTGTTATCAATGCTAGTGAATCGTTGATTTTTTCTATATTTGCGCAAAGTTTGACAGTCTCGTTCCTGTTGAAACATGCAGATGCAGACGATGGTGGGAGGGTCTCATGATTAAACATTGCAAACCATTGCGTTACCTGCTCTATCCGTATCACCCTAGTGCGTTCTCTTGTAGTAAGTTCACAAATCACGTTTTGATATCTTGATCGGTCTTTTTCATAGGATTTTTTTTCGTTTCTGCAGCAATAACAAAATTTTCGGAGCTCGGGTGGTAATATATGTCCATTCCTCAACATTCATGTAAACGACCGTTTTCTTCTTTTCGCTAATGGCGATAGTCGGCTCAAAGTTACACAAACCGATCCGAAAACATTTACTGTTGGTGAGTGGGTACTCGGTCACAAGGTCCATTCGACGATCCACCTCGCTTATCATCAACGACAAGACTGTGTGGTATAACGGAGTGGAGGGGAGAAAGCTGCAGCTGTTCTAGTTTTTTTATCACATCATTTATTTCCCTTCTTTTTAGTTCATACAAGGAAATGCATAATTGCAAATCTTTGAGTCGATGTAGAAAATTGTGAAGCCTTTTAACAACATACCGTCTCTTCGTTATCATTCTCGTCAGACGCTATGATTTGCAGCTCATTCAATTGTTCACAATACTCGATAAACGAACAGTTTTTAGACCATTTTTTGTGGTCGGCAAAAGGGTCGTCATACTCCTTCCATTCATGCAAGATTACTCCGCAAAATGGAAATCTTGTCCTATCACACACTTTCAAGTAATACAACCCAGCAGCCGCTAGTTTCAATGGACTCACCGGTGACGACCAGGCGACGAATGTCGACAACCTTCCGTCTTCGTACTCCAGGTTCTTGCTCCTTAGCCGACCCATACTAAATTAACTGATAGAGGAAGCAACAACGTGCTTCATTCATAAAACAAAATGATGACACTCTCCCATTCGTAAAACAATATACGCCATACTCTCTTTCATTACGCTGTGACCTAGTTTCTACTGCGGTGTTGCCACATCTCCTCTGCGACGTTGCCAAATCTTACTTTGCACAGCTGAACCTACCTCAAGGTCAACACCCCCTCGCCCTACCTTACACCTCTCCTGCCCTCAAGGTCACGCCCCCGACCCTGCTACAGCAGACAATGACCTCAAGGTCACGGCTCCGGGCACAACCCGCCTATTTGTACTACTGTGCTTCATTCATAACTCTTATCCTATTCATAAAGACAAATTACGTCACACTCCCATTCAGTTCTTCCATTCATAAGATGACGTCACACGCCCATTCAACCCTTCCATTCATAAAATGACGTCTTATTCATGACCAACATGTGTCATCCATTCATAACAAACCGTGACCTAGTTTCTACTGCGGTGTTGCCACATCTCCTCTGCGACGTTGCCAAATCTTACTTTGCACAGCTGAACCTACCTCAAGGTCAACACCCCCTCGCCTTACCTTACACCCCTCCCACCCTCAAGGTCACATCCCCGACCCTCCTACAGCAGACAATGACCTCAAGGTCACGGCTCCGGGCTCAACCCGCCTATTTGTACTACTAAGAAGTGTCATCACTTCCGAAGGCAAGTCAACTACCTGGGGCATGTTGTGTCAGACAACGGAGTCGCTGTTGACCCAGGGAAGATTACAGCTATCACCGACTCGCCAGAACCTCGAGATAAGCATCAAGTGAGAAGTTTCCTTCTTTTTTTTTTGAAATTTTAAAAATTCGGGTATCAAGTCAAATAATATTAAGACCTACTTAATCATAATTTTCGAACAATATAAAAACGTCATCTAACCATTAAAATTATTTAAAAAAAATTAATTTATTGATATTTACAACTGTAATTATATTACATCAAGAAAATCTGCTGTTTGAACAAAGGACATGAAAAAAAAAACACTTGTGGAGAAAATATCCATTGATAGGACTCCAATAAAGTTTTATAGTACAAGGTCTCAAGGCCATCTTCTTTTCAAACGCCTCGGAGGGTTATCAGGAATAGTATGGTAAGCAAGTTTAGAGACTAGCGGATTCAAGTGTGTGTGGAGCTTGTCATGGAAGGATAGGTATCTATTTTGGGCCAAATCAGCATCAAATGCGATATTCAGATCATGATGGATGAGTTTGTGACACAATAAGGAGCATTGAGGATTTTACGAAGGATTTTGGATTGTAAGAATTGGATACGAGATGAATTGGATGGTTTAGTAGAGCCCTAAAGCTCAACTCCGTATGTCCAAATAGGTCTGATAACTGTCATGTAAACGAGTCTTTTCTAATTAATTGGGAGCTTAGAGCGTTTGTCCAGTAAATGTTGAAGTAGGCGAAAACATCGAGCAGTTTCTTGTTTTTTCGGTATTGCATGAGTATAATCCAAAACGTATTTATATAATCTTCATTTTACCTAAACCTGTGGTTGTGTATAATATAAACAGCATTAGCCTAAAAATATTATTTATTACAATTATGCAAAGCCAAATAAATTAATTAATACATATATTATTTTAGGTAACAAATAAAGATGTGCTATTATTGGAAATTCCAGTTTTGATAAGCTATTTCTTTAAGTAACAGCTTCATTCTTATAACAGTTTATGACTTGATGCCCCATTGGAGTCGGTACTCTCAACTGGTAGCAATGTTCATTTATATACGTCGTAGCTGTTACTTTTGAAAATAACAGGTCTGAGTCACTTATCACATACCTGTTACCAAATAACAGGTCCAGTATTTCTCAGGCGTCATTTCTGGAATGATGATTGATTGTTCCAAGTATTGGAGAAATAAGTTGTGCTTTCTACAATTTATTGACATCCAACTATGTCTATTCTAACTTTATCAACTTTTTCTACAAGTTTGCGAGATATTTTTTGAGTAGCTATGGATCACATTGGTTAGTAGAACATTGAATTTATCTATGCAGTTATATTATCTTTATCAGTAAGAGATAAGGATTTAAAAATTAACATTTTTACTTCACTGTTTTAAAAAAAATTGACATTTTTATAGACTGTAAGAGATCAATTCAAGGTAAGGTACCTGTTTCACAGGTTATTGCTTTCAGCTGAGTAACTGTTTATTTGTTTAATTTTTAATAGTTTCCAATAATATAATTTACTGTGAGCTTTAGTATGGAAAAGAGAATGCAATTATGAGTAATGAGTAGATTTCGGTAATCATTTTATAATGAAATAAAAGTTTCAACCAACATTTCGAAGTATAGATGATATATGTTTGTTAAAATGTTCATTTTTAGATGAATTGATTGTCGGAATATACACATTTCCCATAATTACATTCTCTTTTCCACAATAAACCTCATGATAACTTGTTTTTGGAAAATATTAAACGGGAAAGGAATGAAAAGTTATAACTTGTTGTGACTCAACTGGAAGCAAAAACCTGTGGAATAATTACCCGAGTTAGTTTTGAAACTGTGTAAATTCCACTAGAACGTTATGAACATTATTGCTTATGAGTGTAATACCCCTATGTATTAATTATTATATTTGAATTTGACTTGTGTATTCACTTGTAAACTTTTGAACAAGTGAATTTTGTATTTATATTTTCATTCTAACAATGTCATTTCGCATGATGTAGCCCAGGTATTCTAATTTCCAATTTTTGATGTTATATGTGATTTCTTGATTTTTCCCGACTTGATAATCTAAACATTTTAATTTTTAAAAAAATAAGATTCATTGCATTAAAGAATTACAGAAACCATAGAATAAAATAAAAGACAGGGAGACATGGAGCTTTCTATACGTTATTAACCTTATGGATGATGTCGTTAAAGAATGCAAGCGGTGAACCAAGGAGACACTACTTGGATATTGGAACTCATAACCTATAAACTGTACCTCGCTTGCATTTGCTGATGACATTGTAATAATCGCTGACAGTGTGACCGTTGTAAATTTTTAACAAGTGAATTTTGTATTTATATTTTCATTCTAAAAATGTTTCCTTGTATTTATTGTTTAGTTGTACATCTATAAATTAATCTGCCATGTATTTGCAGTTTTAGATACATGCAACAGCTGTATTACTATTAAAAAAGAAATTGATGAGACGTTCGAGTGTTTTTTTAATCACAAATATTTTGCTGTAGATATAATAGATAATTAACATTTTGTTTTCATTTTCTTATAATCTTTCTTTATCTATTTATTATTTTAACAAATTTGTTATAATTTTTTCAGTTACTTTGTTAAAACGTAATTAAATTTTTAGGCGGAACTGCTGTTTATGTGAAGAAAGAAGAAGAGTTAATCATCCCAGATGTAGGTAAGAGACATAATTTTAATTTGTGCATATGTACTATCTTACGATATACAAATCTTCCATTGTGTGTATAAATTTTTTTTTTTATTTTTCATACTTGGTGGCTTTCATATTACACTATTGTTCAATATTCATTGGTATTTTCATTTATTCAAATTAAACTTTGTCATATCCTGTTATCAACTATGCAGTATTCCATTTTCCTTTGTATAGGCCAGTAGACAGAGGTAATGCATCTCAGAAACAGAAATAATTAATAATAAACAACTTTACTATTGGTCATACATGAATATCCTGTGTTTTTTCTGTCTACTGAGACTAGACTTGGTGATTGGGGAAACATTTATAGTGAAAAAATTTTAATTTAAAAACAAATATTTTATTACCCTCTATATATTATTACCCTTATGGATGATGTCATTAAAGAATGCAAATGGCGAACCAAGGAGACACTACTTGGATATTGGAACTCAAAACCTATAAACTGTACATCACTTGCATTTGCTGACGACATTGTAATAATTGCTGCCAGTGTGACCGTTGTAAACTTTTAACAAGTGAATTTTGTATTTACATTTTCATTCTAACAATGTTTTCTTGTATTTTTTGTCTAGTTATACATCCATAAATTAATCTGTCATTTATTTGCTGTTTCAGATACAAGCAACACTTGTATTACTATTAAAAAAGAAATTGATGAGACTTGTGAGTATTTTTTAATCATAAATATTTTTAAGATTTGTTGTATTTTTCTTAAGGTTTGTTATCACATTTGTCAACTGCTAATTTAAGTTTAAACTATTTTAATTTTATAAAGAACTAAAAAATATTTCATTTCGCAAATATTGTGGATCCAACCTGTATTTTTACTGAAAACTAATTAGGCCTGAAGCAACACTATCTCGGTTCACACCGCAAAGGTGTGATTGCACCATCATTAATTTTTATGAATTTTATATTTTGATGTGTTTGTTTATTCAATTAATGTCACTTTATGCTGCTATGGCTAATCGGACATTTCTACAGCGGAAGTCCTAAAATTTGCCGATGCAGGTTTAATAAGGATAGGTATCTTTAACTATTACCTGACATGCTAGCACATGCTCGTGACCTCCATTTTATCTTCGTTACAAAGGATGGCATAATCAAGGACTTTTTACTCTCTTTAAAAAATCCTGAGGCTACCTACCACCATGCGGACCTGTGATCTTATGCATAGTACGTTATTATGCTAGCTATTAGACCACAGGTAGCCTTGATTTTAAGTGTATGAACTTGGTTTAAATAAAAAATTTCCAGCTTGTGTCATAATTTTTCTACAATTTCAGATTTTTAAAAAATATTTTTACATTGTTTTTAAATGTTGTAGAAATAAATGATTGACTGTATATTTATGATGAGTAATGTAATATTCGCTGACAGTGTGACCGTTGTAAATTTTTAACAAGTGAATTTTGTATTTATATTTTCATTCTAAAAATGTTTCCTTGTATTTATTGTTTAGTTTTACATCTATAAATTAATCTGCCATTTATTTGCTGTTTCAGATACAAGCAACACTTGTATTACTATCAAAAAAGAAATTGATGAGACGTGTGAGTGTTTTTTTAATCACAAATATTTTTAAGATTTGTTGTACTTATTCACCAGGGCTGTAGATATAATATAAAATACATTAGATAATAAATACTTTGTTTTAATTTTCTTATAATCTTTCTTTATCTATTTATTATTTCGATAAATTTATTATAATTTTTTCAGTTACTTTGTTAAAACATAATTAAATTTTTAGGCGGAACTGCTGTTTATGTGAAGCAAGAAGAAGAGTTAATCATCCCAAATGAAGGTAAGAGATATTAATTTTAATTTGTGCATATGCACTATCTTACGATATACAAATCTTCCATCGAGTGTATACATTTTTTTTTTATATTTCATACTTGTTGGCTTTCATATTACACCATTGTTCAATATTCAAAACAAAGTTTAATTTGAATAAATGAAAATATTATTCAAATTAAACTTTGTTTTATCCTGTTATCAACTATGCAGTATTCCATTTTCCTTTAGATAGGCCAGTAGACAGAGGTAATGCAGCTCAGAAACAAAAATAATAATAAATAACTTTACTATTTATACAAAAAACTTCAGTTGTTTCCTCTGGTTTAGACCGTGTCGGTGAATTTTCTGCTAACGTTTTGCCAGGTATGCTGCTGACTTCCTCAAGGCTTAATTGAGACTGAAGATGTTCAGCTTGATATAGGACCCACTCGGGTCCACTCGTGATTCATCAGGTCCTTCCTTTAGTCGATCTATTTTTTCATGTCTGGGGCCGGAGTATGCTCTTCCATGACTGTGATTGGTTGGTTTTTGATTGCTTGGGCTCTGATTGGCTGGAATTCGGCTTGATTGTTGTTGCTAGGTTGATTTGTTGTTCCTTCTTCTGTGTCATGTTAGGGAGTAATAGCCATACTATTACCTGTTAATATTACCAGCAGATAAAGGCAACAGTACGGTCATAATGAAAAATGTAGACTATATTAGGAAAATGGAAGACGTACTGAATGATGGTTCTTAAGAGGAATTAAAAGAAGACCCGACTGGTAAGATAAACAGAAAGATTGCTCAGTTTCTAAAAAACAACCAAGTAGAAACAGTCAGAAGTTAAACCAGGTCCGATCCGATACCTCCCAGAATCTATGGTTTCATGAAGATCCTCAAGGAAGGAATACCTCTACGTCCAATAGTGGATTGCATTGGTTCGGCAATGTACGAAGCAGCTAAATATGTAAGTAAGAAAATAAGACTGCATATTGGTAACACTGAGCACCACATCAAGGACCCCAACGAATTTGTAAAGAAAATCACCGCTATAAGAATTAATCCTCAAGATATACTGGCCAGCTTTGATGTGAAGTCCCTCTTCACCTAATAACCTGTTAAAGATACTCTACCACTTATAGAAAAAACACTCAGTAAAGCAGACGCAGAATTGGCTGAACTGTGTTTATTATTGTATTTTTTTCTGTTTAATGGTAAATACTACAAGCAGATTGAAGGTGTGTCTTGGGTAAGTAGCTTTTATTTCTATGTTTTGGATTTCTTCATATTATTTCTCTATAGTTGTGAACTCTTTTTAAATTACAACATACAGTCCACACCCAGAGCGAGATTGATTCAATGAAACCTGCACTTATTTTTAAGAAATTTATAACCAAACTTACGAGCTTGTCTCAACAGTTTCATTTTATGCGTTTTGTAACTTGCAACTATACACACAAGCAAGAATACTAAATTGAAATTTTATATATTACATATACACAAATTTATATAATATGATAAATTGAAAACTTAAAATTTTTGAATTCCGGGATAATAAAAATGAACTGCTCTCTAAGATTTGTCCTTGGTACTCCGAGGCGAACCCGCGTGTCGCATTACTATGATGAGTTAAAGTGGCTCTTCTCTCCCATTTGTTGACAATATTTCCTTGGTCCTTTTCTATACCAATCCATTAACTCACAACACCCTTCATATATTTGTAGTCTCCTACAATTCAAATCTTCAGTCAAGAATGGAGTAGGCACTACAGAAATTTTCTGCGAATGTCTTCTTTGAACTTTTAAACTTTGTGGTACCATCTACTAAAAAAACCACTGAATAAGCTCAGGATAAGCTCGCCTTATCGTTACATTTCCGCTGGATACTTTTGGTAAAATTCTAATTGCAGTAGACATATTTTTGTCTATACTTTACACAAATGGTACACACAGCTAACGCTACCCGAATGCTGTCCACAAATTTATTGCCTTCCCCTTTGAGTCATCAGAGCACTCTAGAAGGTTCACGAACTGCTACATGCTTGAGTGCAAAAACATATCCATTTTTTACTTATTTGGAGTGCCTTTGGTTCACGAATATTCTGTATTCCCGCCTTGTGAACAACAACATCTTAAAACGCCACCAAAAGGTCGTAAAACTTATATCATTGACAGTCGAGAAAAATACATAAGTTAAAGTGATATAAATTGACTAAGTTGATGTAAATAGTCCGTAGGTTAAGCCAATAGTATTTAGATAAAGGTTGTTGTCAAGTGTATATAAACAATGACAAAGGGTGTTCGGGATAAATTTGACATATTATTAATTAATTATATTTTTCCGTAAGTTACAGGTATTAAAACACACTACTCGTCATTTAAAAGTTTGGACCCATCTTCATTCATATACAAGATGTCAGAAAGGATGGATAGCTGGAACCCACTTGAATCATGGAAGAGAATAACTTGCATCATGATGATTCATGCTGGCCATCAAAATAAGGATATGACTGCTGCCCAATGCTCCCTGAATTCAGTAAAATCAATCAGGCATGAACCAGAGACTTGCAATGGTGACTACGAGGATGTAGCAAGAAGAAAGATCCCTAGCAGACGATCTGATTGCGTTCATACAGCAGAATTCCTAGCAAATCTCCAAGAACAGGTGTTGAAGAACCCTGCCATTGGAATTCGGGCCTTGTCACGTGAAATGAATGTTGCAGCCTCTACTATGAAGCTTGCTCTCAATGAAGACCTCAATACTAAGAAGATTTTATTTTTTTCCTTACGAAATTGTCAAATTTATCCCAAACACCCTGTATATATACTGGAAACAAAGAAATAAACAGTTAGTTCTATTCTGGATCCCGTGTCAGAAAAAAGAAAGTGTAAGATCGGGACGCAGCACTCCGGCTCCAAGTAGACATGAGATGAGTAATGGTAATTCAGGGAGGAGGGGTCCCTCCGGGGCCGCATTAATGATGCGGTGCAGTGAAATAAGGTGTGTGGGGCGCACAAAAACATTGCAAGTGTACGATTTCTAAGGTTACTGGTCATACTAAGACATTGGGAGAAGTTTATCTCGACCTTAGTGAGGTAGCAGGACAAGTCGATAAAATTAAAGTTCATATTACAGAAGGCTTTGTTGGTTTCTTCTTGTTTAGACAGTGTTGATAAATTTTTTGCCAACGTTTCGCCAGCCATGCTGCTGACTTCTTCAGGGCTGAAATGAGAATAAGGGAAAAAGTTTCTCATTCTCATTTCAGCCCTGAAGAAGTCAGCAGCATGCTGGCCAAACGCTGACGAAAAATTTATCAACACCGTCTAAACCAGAAGAAACCAACAAAATCTTTTGTAATAAAAGCTCATGCCGGAATACGATTTCATCGTAGGATGTGATATTTTGCGGAAAAAGGGCCTCAGGATGCGAGTAAAGGAACGAATCTGGCAGTATTAAATTGGGAAATTGCATTACCGAACGGTCACAGGAGAACAGTGATATTGAAATCGGGGCAGTTGAATGTGGGAAGGGACCTGTAGACCGAGTCGTAAATCGCAACCATGACCTATTTTACAGGGAAAATGAAGTCCTACTGACTACGGGGAAAACTGTCCATAAAATTGTCCTCAAAACAGACACGCTGTTTATGTTTTATGAAAGACCGATGATATCCCCAAGCAATGCGAGAGATTATTAGGAAACAGCTCCAAGAACTGCTGCAACAAGGAATCATTCGGCATAGTAATTCGCCTTGCAATAGTCCGTTATAGATAGCGGAAAAGAAAAGTGAGCCAGGGGACAAGGCAAAGCAATATAGAGTAGTAGTAGACTACCACAAACTCAATGAGGCTTCCACAGATGAGTGATACCCACTTCCTAGGGTCGAAGACATCCTGGATCGACTTTTGGGGGCTACTTTGTCTAGCACATTGGATCTTAAAAGCGGATATCACCAGGTGCGAATGGCCGAGGAGGACATCGGTAAAACAGGCTTTTCATGGGAACGGGGGCACTATGAATTTGTTCGAATGCCGTTTGGTCTAAAAGGAGCTCCACTTACATTCCAAAGACCCATGGACGAATTTGAGCATGGGTTAGGAGAGGAATTCTTACAGGTTTATATTGACGATCTGATCGTGTTTTGTCGTACTGAAGAGGAGCATGTGAGGCACCTGGCATGAGCATTCGAAAGGCTATAAGAATTCGGTCTTATGTTATCCAGAGGGAAGTCGAAATTGGGTTTGCGTGGAATTAAGTTTTTAGGTCATGTTATTTCGCAGAACGGAATTCAACCGGATCCAGAGAGGGTTAAAGCGATCCAGGAAGCACCACTACCTAACAATATTCGCGGGGTTCGTTGATTTCTAGGAATGGTTTATTACTATTGTTGATTTATTCCGGGAATTGCGGAATTAACCCAACCTTTGACAGAAATTTTACGAAAAGGGAAGCGGTTTTTGTATAGGTTCGTGCCAAGCTGAGATTATCCGGAGATGTCGTGAAATACTACCAGACCGTTACTGGCCTTTCCAGGTTTTCAGCTCTTTAAGATCACGATGGACACGAGTGAAGTTGCTATCGGGGCAGTGTTATCGCAGGATTTTGCAGAGGGTGAAAAACCAAAAGCATACGCGAGCCGTAAATTGAGCAGGACAATTTGAACAAAAGTACAGTGCCATAGAATGGGAACTCCTCGCGGTGGTGTGGGCTATAGAATATTTTTGGCCGTATGTTTATGGGAAAAACTTTGAACTAATCATAGATCATAAACCACTCATTTATTTAGGGACACTTAAGGAATCCTCAGCAAGGGTATCAAGATGGAAAGAGCGAATGACGCCTTTTACCTTTCGCATTATCCATAAAAAGGAGTGGAAAACGCCGTCGCGGATTGGTTATCCCGGGATCTTGTCATCAATGCTCTAGATGAGGAGGAGGAAACGTCTGCTGAACGTGTGCTACGGTATTGGTGGGAATGGATGGAAAATAGGCCGGAAATTCCTTGGTACGTCAGGTATCGGATGAAAGCGCGGCATTGACTGAGCGTCCTCGGGAATTACTAGAAATTGATGAAATAATCAACGACAAACGTTATCAAATTATATTCAGAACAGAATTCTGGTATAGTCACAAATGCCAGTCTTATGAAGGGTTATCGACAATTCTAGTGCGATCGAAGATACTGAAGTTGAGCATATTTTCACGGAATTTGGTGTTCCGGGTCGTAGTGGCTACATCTATGTAGGGAACAGGTTCATTGCCAACAAATTAAAACGATTGTGGTGACAAGGGAGGATTGGGGTGGGATATTCGTTGACGCGGTGCTTATGGTGTGTTGAGACGATTTCCAATCCTTCTGTACAACGCCAAATTGTTATCGACCATCATGATGGCAAAACGAACCACTGTGGAATTGAAGAGACCTTTCACGGGCTTATATCTTTATATTTTTAGAAAAATATGAGTCGTACTGTAAAGGAGCTTATAACGCAATGTTCAGTTTGTCAAAGAGCTAAGTATGATAGGCAATCTCTGGTAGCGACACAAGTAGTTACGCCCACCCCTTTAGAACCCCTTAGAACGTTACAGATTGACCTCTACTTCAAAGAAGGACAGTCATGGCTTAATGGCTTGATATTTTTAGTAAACTGGCAATGGCATATCCCATTGAGGAGAAAACTCCGAGCACAGTATGGGATGGGGTTCTTCACTTCTTAGTGATTTATGGAGTATTCGAAGAGATCGTGTTCGGGAATTGGGACAACGCTCTGATTTGGGAGGAAAGCAGTGT
This sequence comes from Arma custos, assembly GCA_037127475.1. Lineage (NCBI taxonomy): Eukaryota > Metazoa > Arthropoda > Insecta > Hemiptera > Pentatomidae > Arma > Arma custos. The sequence goes on along the minus strand of CM073759.1, from coordinate 14,118,908 downwards.
GTTGGGGATCAGTTGGCACTTCAATACCCCACATCACATCAAAGGCAGAGGTGCGGTCGAACGGCTCCACAATACCCTGGGGGAACACCTTTGGTTATTCAAATTAGGTCAGAACCTGGAGCCATACGACGCCATGCCGCGAGTGATAATAGCATATATCAACACCATACACTTGACAATTATTGGGATTATCTCCTGTAGAGATTGTTTTTGGGCAAACGCGTTGGGATCGGGGAGATTTGATTACGGTCAATAATAATGAGCTCAAAACTCAGGTTGCTCAGACACACGAATACAGCGTCGGGCAACATGGGAAGGGGTATGTGCGAAGTTACTAGAGGGTGCTCAAGGCTAATCAGGGGGCTAGGGTCTACACAAGAGGGCCCTTATCTCTCGGAACCATAGACAAAAACAGCAGCAAGGGGCGATTCTTATTTTACTTCTAGCTAGTATTTTAGTGTGAATTGTGCTAATAGATGTTATTGTAGAGGCTAATGTTTTTTTTGTTTTTTTTGTTCTACATAGGTTATCTTTCATTATATTACGCTATTATTGTTGTATTATTCTTAATTTTATTTCTGAATCTAATAATTAGGCTATAAATTTTTGTATTTTTCTATAGATTGGTTTTGTCGATTTTTTTTTTGTGCTTGTTTTTGTGTTTTAGTTCCTCCAGGAGAAGAAACTGGAGGGGGGAGTTAAAGTGATATAAATAGACTAAGTTGATGTAAATAGTCCGTAGGTTAAGCCAATAGTATTAAGATAAAGGTTGTCAAGTGTACCTTTTTGGTTTGCAGAAAATAAATCTGGCTTCGTTATCAAAAAACTGTACAAATTGAGCTCCTGGTGCATCTGTCAGAGACTTACACGCACATTAAAATACACACTGACAACAAGAACATCATTCATTCCATTAAAAACGCTGACCTACACGACCCTTTAACAGAAAACATTAGGTTAATTTTGATAAAATTGATGGAGATAGGAAAGAGGGTAATGATAGAATGGGTTAAAGCACATGCAGGAGATGAGGGCAACGAAAGAGCAGACCGTTTAGCCAAAGAGGCAGCCAACAGCGAGCTCTTGACCTCTTACAGTAAGTTCCCAATATCTTACCTCAAGAAACAGCTGACAGAAAAAACAATTAAAAAATGGAACACTACATGGACTTCATCGACAAAATCACCCAGCCTACACAGATATCGACATTTCCTCGCATAACACTCGAAAATTACCATCAATTACACAGTTCAGACTTAAAAGTTAAACAATTTTTAACAGAACATGGAAACACAAAACAGTATTTGAAAAGATTTAACATTATAAGAACAGACGCATGTGATGAAGATGGACAGACCCACACTTTCAGACATATACTATATGACTGTTCACGATACGACCGACAAAGAATTAAATTGATAAAAAACATAATACTCAAACGAGGGACTTGGCCTGAGACAGAACATTTTTTCTAAATTTAAAACTGACTTATTATCATTTATAAAAGACATAAATTTTGATCAGCTCTAGGACATAACAAGGGCAATTCACCAGATACCTGGATTTTCATTTTTAATTGTAACTGTTATGAGTATAAATATATGTGTATACATTTTTATTAAGTACTGCCGCTAAACGTAATGTATGACTCATGAATTGATTTTTTTTTTATTTTTTTTAGTTACATCATTTATATTATAAAACCTTTTATTTTTGTTTATTTGTATATTTGTAATTTTTTTTTTCATTACATAATTTAGGGTTACAAGTTTAATTTTAATTTTATTCTCACGTGTAAATTATCAATTTAGTCAAACTATAAATTTTGAATTTCTTGTATTGTTAAATTATACTAAAATGTATTCTGTAATTATGATACCAAATTGATCTGTAATTATTAACATCACATGTAATGACATGTAATACGCTTACTTAAGTATGGAGCATGTCCTAATATTAATAAACGGTCCCTCCATGGGGTTACCATGGGGAGAACAAATTAAATAAAAAAAAGTGTACCTCCTTTTTTTAAAGTTTTCATTCAATCTAATCATAAGTCATATATGTATATATATATATATATATATATATACACTAGTTTATGCCCGCGGCTTCGCTCGCATTGAATTTGGTCTGCTACATAAAGTTCCGTGAAAGATCATTTTAAATACCGTAAAACAGGGCTACTTTGGCCCAATTTTTTTAAAATTTTTAATCATGCTTAAATTTTTTTTGTAGCTTTCCTATATCTAAGCTCTGGTAACCTTTATTACACAACTAGACTACCCTAAATTTAATATCTAATGGGTTTAACAAAAAAAATCAAGTTTTTCTTTATTTTTTTTTTATTTTTTACTTGGGCCAATGTTACCCTCATGTTTGGGTTACTTTGGCCCAATGATATTTTACCTAATTTAAAGCATTGTGGAATTAGGTTGGGTCAAAGAAAGACTAGGGTTAGTAAGAAAATTCATTTATAAGACAGAAAAATGCATTTAAAATTCATTTAAACATTCTCGTTTTCATAAAAAGGTACAAAAACAATTTAAAAAATACACATTTATCTTATGTCTCACTAATTGCTGACAAGGAAGAATCCTCTTTCCATCCAGTTTTGGAGGGTCGATTATCTTCTTTATAGCAGCCCATTCTTAAAAGTTTACTTTACTGCTGGCCACTTCCAAAATTTGTTAGTGCGTCCCATGCACTCAACATCACCACATTAATCCGTCACATTCACAGTTATCTCAGGGAACTCTAGCCTGTTCCATTGCACAACAACAAAATTCCCTTCTTTTAAATTTGCCTTTAAATTTTCTTTAGGAGTACTTTCTGGAGGTGTATTGGTGTTTTCTTCTGGAGATTCGTTACTATCTTGAGGATTATTGCCATTTTGGGAAGTAGGTGGTACAACTGAATGAACCAATTTCTTTTCATCATCACTTGAAAAAACAAGGTCGCTGTGGCCTGAAGAAATGAGGCTGTAGTTATCAATATCTTCTTCTGTTAATAAGATCTTATGTTTTCTTGTAGTCTTCCTCTTCAGGAATTTACCATTTACTTTCTTATTTTTTTAAATTCTCTCTGTTGTATTTTTTCAAGTTTTTTTTTCTCTTAATTCTTGTTTTTGATTTTTTTTCATGTTTCTTTCTCTTTTCTGTTGTTCTTTCTGATACTTTTGCATTTCTTGATATTGAATATCTTGGACTGCTCTTACCAGCAGCAACTTCCAGTTTTTGTCTTTAAATTGTTCTGGGCTGAACAACCTCTTTTCTTTTTTGTTCCAAATGGTGAATGAAAGTTTTTCCAACCAGATCCAAATTAACAGACACATCCTTAGAAGGTAACCGTTTTAAATCTTCTTCTTTAATAATAGGATGTATTCCAGCCTTCTTAAATCCAGACTTAAAATTTCTTTAAGTTTTTCTCCGCTTCCTCCTAGCTCCTTGGGATCTGTTTAGAGAGTCCCTTTCTAGTGAGTCTTCGACCCCCACTTTTAGTTAATTCTTCAGTCACCTTGATCATAAGGGGACCATAGGGAACACCCTTCTACTTGCGTAACCTACTTCTTGTAAACCAACATTGTTCTTTGTGCAAAACAAATTTATTTTCATGATGCCGCCCTCCCCCCCCCCCGGTAATGCATAGCAATAACTACAAAAATAAGTTTTCAAAAGCACGACTTACTTTGGCCCACAAAACAGGTGGGCCAAAGTAGGTCGTATTTTTGAGGTTACTAGAGCTGTTGTTATTTTATATTTTTTTACCAAAACCCTAACCCGTAATGACAAATACAACTATACCACTGCCTACCGTACTAAGCAAAGTAGTTAATTAGGTACTTACCAAAGTTGTAACATACGTGGAACGGTTTCGAAAGTTGAAAGTTTGAGAGTAAATAAAACACGTGTTTTCACAAGGTTAAGAAATCCACAGGTCCTGTACTAGCAGACAATTATCGAACTATTTTGTGTACATCAGTGCCGACTTGGGGCTTCAGCCTAGCAGAAACTGCAGTAACTAGTTAAACAACTACTACTTGAAAGTATTTAGAGAACGTTTTATCTTTTCCTACATTTGGGCCAAAGAAGGACCCTAGGGCCAAAGTAGCTGGGTATTACGGTAAATAATTTAATTATTTAAAAAAAAAATACAAGTTACTCGTACATCCAAAATTTCTGATGTCTAACTTCAAAACTGGCGGTTTCTATACAACCTTTGAACCCCTATTATATTAAAAGAGAAACCCTTGGGGTGGAATTATCCAAACTCCTTTCTTAAACTATACAAAGAATCTATCTACAAATTTCAAGATGTTAAGATCCTGATTTGCCTCTAATTATGTACTATAACGGGGGGGGGACATGCCCCCGTGCCCCCACATAAATCTGCCCTTGCTGTAGCCTATGATGTATGTTCTATTTTACTCATTAAGTTTCATCCAAATCCGTTCAGTAGTTTTTGCGTGAATGAGTTACAAACATAAAAACCACATTCGCATTTATAATAATTAGTAGGATATCAAACCAATAGCTTCACTTATGTTCTTTCTGTTGTTTTAACCACTATTATCTATCATGTGATTTGCCTTTAATTATGTATTATAATGGATTCTCCACAGTACCTAAAAAACTGCTGGGGGAAGGGCACATGCCCATGTCGAATTCCGATAGTTCTAAAATATCAATATAACCGAATCAAGTATCTATGTATCGAAAATATCAATATCATGTGATATCAGAAAATTTATAAATTCACTTATTCGACTGATGTAAAAGAAGGAATGGCAGCGATAGGAAGAAGAAGAATGGGCTTACAGGAAGAAATTAGGGGGAAAAGATTTTGGGTATGGGGATACATTAATAAAGAAACCCGAAATAAAAGAAGGAAAAAAAGTCATATTGGACTGATTTGATATTCACAAGTCTCTACCGATATCGATAATATATAGAAACCAAAATATCGAAAGAAAAAATATCGATACCATACTCTTATCAGTAATATCGGAAGAATCCTACTCAATATAGATGGGCTAAACAGTGAAATCTTAATAACTCGTTATGGCATAACTGCTACTATGTAATAATGTGTTCCAGTTACACGTTATTTAAGTAACTTTTTATTTCATTGAAGAAAAAAATTAAATCTAATAAATAAATTTATATGACAATTGAAACAGACGTAGCCAGTAATGGCTCATTCCAAAATAATAAAAATTTAAATCATATAATATACGAGGCGTGTTTTTTAAGTAAGTACCGTTTTGCCACACCGCTGCGCTGCGGTCGGCGTCCTGCGCATGCGCACTGGTACCTACATCTCTTGCCTACGCACTGACGCCATTACAGTCTGATTCTTCCTTGTTTACTGAGTGTTTAAAATGCCTCCGATAATCGCGAGTCCCGTACACCCCCGCAAGTAATGAAAGTTTGGTGCAGGAAGTGGACAATAAGGTGAGAGAAAACGGTTTCCTCCTTGTGTGATGACTTTCCTAAAGTTTCGCGTAGTGTTTTGTATGAAATTGTGACTGAGCGCTTGAATTACCGAAAATTGTGCTCACGTTGGGTACCGAAAATGTTGACGGATGTGCACAAAACCATACGTTTAGGCAGTGCTTTGACTTTCCTTGAGAGGTACCGCAACGACCTTGATGATTTCTTAAGCCAAATTGTTACGGGTGATGAAACATGGGTGGCCTACATCGTACCAGAATCAAAGCAACAGTCCATGGAATGGCGGCATTCAGATTCACCCGCCAAAGTGAAGTTTAAGCAAACAATTTCTGCCCGGAAAATCATGTGTACAGTTTTTTGGGACAGAAAAGGAGTATTGCTTGTGGAATTTCTCCCTCGTAATGAGACACTCAATGCAGCAGCTTATTGCGAGACATTGAAAAATCTGCGCCGTTCAATCCAGAACAAAAGACGTGGCAAGCTGAGCAAGGGCATCGTTTTGCTGCATGACAATGCCCGTCCACATGTGGCTAATCAGACCAAAGATCTCATCACATCTTTTAAATGGGAAACTCTAGATCATCCTCTGTACAGCCCTTATCTGGCGCCCAGTGACTACCATCTGTTTCTGCACTTGAAAAAACACCTGGGCGGTCAGCGTCTTCAAGACGATGACGAAGTCGAAACAGTTGTGATGCAGTGGTTAACAAGTCAGGCGGCAGACTTCTATTAGGAGGGTATTCATAAACTGGTACAACGTTATGACAAGTGCCTCAATAATGAAGGAAATTATGCAGAAAAGTAGATTAAGGTACAGGCTTTCATGTAAAAATTTCGTTTTATCTGTAAAACTGAAATAAGTGTTTTCTCCCTCTACTGAGACTAGAGTTGGCTATCGGTAAAACATAGTGAAAAAAAAATTGAATTTAAAAAAATAACATTCATAGCATTAAAGGATTAAAGAAATCATAGAATAAAATAAAAGACAGGGGACATAGGGAGCCCTCTGTATTTTATTACCCTTATGGACGATGTCATAAAAGAATGCAAGCGGCGAACCAAGGAGATACTACTTGGATAATGGATCTCACAATCTATAAACTGTACATCCCTTGCATTTGCTGACGACATTGTAATAATCGCTGACAATGAAGAAAAGCCACAGGAAAATTTAGATGTCTGGACATAAGAATTGGCAAAGAGGAATATGGTTATTAGTACTTCCAAAACCAAGTGTTTGCTAGTATCCAGAACGAAAGAGAAAATTAATTTTCAAAGTAATGGGAAGACTATTCAGCAGGTCCACACCTTTAAGTATTTGGACTTGACCATAAGTGAGAATGGGAAGTTAAATGATGAAGTCAGCACGAGAATTGCCACTTCAGGAAGGCTATCTGCTATAAATAAAAAGGTTTTAAGTAAGAAAGAAGTCACAAAAGAAACTAAATTGGCTGTTTACCACTCGACATACGTTCCTATTCTCACTTATGGAAGTGAATCCTGGGCCCTAAAGCACTGTGAAGACCAAGAAGGACCGGATGCAAAACGAGGCGATAATAAGGACTGCGCTCAAAATTGAACCCCTTAATCAGATAATTGAGAAAGGACAGCTTCGATGGTTCGGACGTGTAATGTGGATGGATGACTGCCGGACAGCGAAGAAAGCTATGGAGGATAAGCCAACAGGAAAAAGACGCAGGAGTAGGCCCGAGAGTGACCTGGAAGAATAAACTCCTAAATATCCTTAAAAAAAAGGGATTGGATGGGCAACAACTAGGAGGCAGGTGGCGCTCCTTATGCAAAATCTCTACACCGCAAGGTAGAATAGATGTCTGAATAAGAAAGAAGAATATAATTTTTAAATAATTCTTAATTACTTACTTAAATAAAGTAAGTAGTTAAGAATTAAAGTAATGTTCAATTAACATTCTCCCCGTGCATACATCGCAAATTGCGAGAACACAGAGATATAGGATCAGAGAAAAGAATTGATAGGGCTGGCCGAGAAACATGCCAGGGTGGCCGAGATGGTAGAGGCGTCACCACGGAGAGGTGAAATACCCGGATTCGAGTCCCGGTCCTGGCCATATCTTTTCTTTTCAAATACTTTCTTGTTAGTTTGTGGAAGAAAATGGTCCGGTTTTGTTTGTTTGTTTTGTTTAACGCTACTTTATGCTGCTATAGCTATCAGACGATGCTGCAGTAGTTCTAAATGTTGTCTAGGTATAATTAGGACAGGGATCTTTAACGAATAGGTTAATAAAAAACATTTATCGAGTGTGTTTGTTGATTCTAAGTGTAAAATCACTAGCACAAATTTTATTTTCTTGAATCCTTTCATTATTTTTAAAAATATATAATTTATTTGGTTGTAGATGGGCCTATTCAGGTGAAGGAAGAAAAAGAGATTATTCTCCCCGAAGAAGGTAAAAAACATTTACTCTAAATTGGCTACATTCAGGCCTACATACCTATATTTTGATATTGCTTTTTAATATTCATATTATGTCAATATGGCTGATTCCATTCTATCGGTATTTATTAATGCCCTGTACTGTTTGCTGTTACTAGTCATCCAATAACAATCTAGGTATCAAATTTTGTATCAATATGATACTCATGAACACCTTTCATAACTTTTTTTGTATAATATAAATTGCAGTCCAGAGAAAATTTACTTTTTATGCGCTAGGTTCTAGTAAATAATAGAATCTCTATCTGACGAACGAATTTATTAAATAGTCATATATCTCGTCCAGGTCAAAATCACAGTAAAACAAGACAAACCAGGAAAAATTGACTAACTCCACAACAACTCTGCACTCAGCCATTAGCACAACACAACAGCTGAGGATAAGTTTTTAATGAATTTGCCACTGAAATGTAAATAATTAAAAACTGTACAATAACAAATTAAAAAATAAATATTAATTTATGAAAGTGTTTTTAATAAATATTGAATGACATAAATTAAGTGATTGAGGCAGTGGGAAATCCCTTTCACACAGAACTCTTTGTTCCAACCAGCTACGAGTATTTAATATTTGTTGTTTCTTTATTAGGGCTCTAATATTCCCTATATCCTAATATTCTCAATATCCCAGCTGTGGAGTCCCGGAGACTGCCGAACACGCGGTCGCATCCTGCACTACATACGGCGCCCTGAGAGCAAGGTTGTCCACGAAAACGGGCAAATACGTGATCACTAAGGACGTGTTCCCTGAGCTTGTGGAGGAGGAGAACTACACAAGTTTCAGGGGATTCGTATACGGATGGAGAGAGGCCATGGGTCCGGCCCACTTCATGATGACGAGGAGAGGACCGGCGCCGGGAAGACCTCCGGACCAACCTATGGAGCAGACGGACGGAGAGAAGGAAGAATACGAGGTATAAGGATAAGGTGTACAACCGTGCACCACAGTTTCAGAGGTTTTTATATAAATAAATGGAAAAACAGAATAAAATACCCGATTTGTACCTCCAGTGGTGAACCTCCACTGGAGGTGACCCTGTATGCCTCACAGGCAGGGAAGGTAAGGAAAAAAAAAAGATAATCTGGAAGACACGGACCACAGGGTTACTGAAAATGGAATTTTCCAGATATGAGAGGTATCATATTGTTATTATCTGGTCTATCAACCTGGAGTCAAGGAAGAACAGATATGCCAAGTTCTGAAAGACGCATCAAAGGTAGGGGTGACCCACTATCTCTATGTAGGAACGCGACGGTTTGGGAGAAAATCAAGAATTTGTGGCGACTAGAGAAGATAGGTAATACAATGTCAAATTGTATGCCAAGAATGAAAACGTTTTGAGAAAGCTTCTTGAAACAGTCAGAGTCTTCAGTGAAGATATTCATATGAAAATGGGAGTAGACAAATGTGCGGTGCTTCATATAAAGAAGGGTAAAATAAAAGAGTCAAGTAATTTGGAATTATCAAATAATTCAGTAATTAACAGCCTCAACAAAAAGGACGCATACAAATATCTAGGAATACACCAGCTTCTGGAATTTAAGAAGGACATAAAAAAGGTATTCCAGGATAAATTAAAACAGCGAGTAAAAACAGTGCTTGGAACATACCTTTCGGGGAAGAATATTATAAAAGCACTGAACACCTGGGCAATACCAGCATTGTCTTACTCCTTTGTAGTTATAAAATGGGCCGATACAGACCTAGACGCTATGGACTCGTATCTAAGAGTATAATTAGTGCATTCGAGAAAACGGTACCCTAAATCATCGGTTGTAAGGATGTATCTTCCACGAAAAGTAGGAGGGCGAGGCTTATCAAACTTGCGAAAAGCATGTTCCTCGGCGAGAGGAAAAACAATTTCGTAACTATTTTAGAATCAATGACTCTTCAAGAGTCATATCAACAATTGTGACATTGGACCACAAATACACTGCTCTAAACTTACGAAGTGAGAACTTTTCCACACCTGTTGATCAAGAAAACCTTCTTGTTTGGTTGAGCCCAGAAAACGTAGAACGGTACATATTGAACAGCTGAAAATTCCAGCTGGGGAAACAAGACTATAAATTTGTATTATTACCGTTGTTTGTATTTTTATTATTAGGATTACGTATTTTTTAGATGTTTGTTGAAGTAGTTAAGTGGAGTGATAATGATCTTAAGTTAAAGTGCTAAGTGAGTTCTTGTACATAGTGTAAGTTTTCTTTTCTTTCGGTTTTTGTAAGCTTTATTGATCTGATGATATTGTATTTAATTTTCTTTTTGTTCTTGTTTTTGATATTCTTACTGTATTCTTATGTTTGTTTTTTTGAGTTTACGAGGGTATTCGTAAACTGGCAGGGGGGAGTTAAGATAGGACATACACCAGTATAGACACTAATCCTAAACAGTGAATGTCAACATTGTAAATACTATCAATAGAGGATTGTAATTTAAATCAAGCAGTATTTAACCAGCCTTCAAATGAGTTGTTTATTTCCCTACTTAGTCTTTTTTTTTTATGTTTTGCTTGGCGAAGTGCTTAAGTTATATATATAAAATGATATTTTTAATGTTTTTATGTCTTTGTATACTGAATTAAGTACAGAATTGTTTCTCTAAAAAAACAAAGATTTATTTATAATATATTCATGTTTACATATTTTAAATTATTATAATAACTTTCAACTAAACATTCCCTCACCTGAATAAACAAAGAAACAGCATTCAATGTCTTTACTCCGTCTTTCTTTCAGTTAAAATTAAATTTAACTTAATACACTGTAACAGTAACAAAACTATTCCCTCTCGGATCTTTTATTTACAACAGCTGTTAGGTCAAGAAGGTTTTGACGCTCTCGCAGCAAATACAAACTTAAGGAAAAAAAGGAAAGGTTTAGAAATGATAACGCACAGAGAGATCGGTTACAACTGACTGTATTGATAAACAAATCCTTCTTATATAAGATCTGGGAGTTGTTTATATTCTCAGTAGGATTAAGCTCTACTATTACCCGGCTAAGGCACTTAACTCCCCCCTCCAGTTTCCAGACACTTTTGGAAACTAAAGGAAGGACCAGTCCAGGTGAGTAGCAGAGCTGGCTCCTGTACAACACTACAGCTCCCAGACACACACAATTACAGTATGTACAAATAAATACCATACAATTGTACAATAAAACAAAAGTAAGATACAGCTACAAGGGATAATAAAACAACCAAAACCACACCCTACTGATTGTTGTCCTCCACAACACATATGAGAAAAAGGAAAAACAAAAATAGCTACTAATAATAATAAGAAAACAAAATTTTACACTTATAGAAATACGAACACTTTCTTGTTCCGCACATTTTATCATTCCACTGGAGTAGGCGAAGGCACTCCAGACCTCAGAGAAAATTTCAGCTGTTCAATATGGACCGTCCGCCGCCTCCTGGGGTCCCCTACACTTTCGATAAAGACTGTGTTGTGTTCCCTAATGACTACAACACGGAATGGCCCCTCGTATCGCCGTGGTTCCTTACCCCTATTAGACCTAATTCTCCTGTAGACGATGGCCCCAATTTTGAGTTCTCCCGAGCAATCTCGGACTCTCGCATTTTCCCTAGTAACTCTGGTTCGTTTTTCCCTCACGATCATTCTTCGCGCTTTTTCCCACGCCTCTCGAACCCGCACGTGGTTCGCGACAATGTCGCGCGCTGCGTCGTTACTTCCAACCGTACCCTAGGGATCCCGACTGGGCCCGCGAACCCCAAACAACACTTCAACCGGAGAGAACCCCGTTACGGAATGGACAGAATGGTTGTACGCCGCAACTGCTTTCCGCATCGCTACGTCCGGCGTCAACCCCTGCTCGACGTGGTATACCCTGAGGTGGTCGCTAAGCGTGCTATGCAACCGCTCTACCCCTCCCCTACCCTTCGGGTGTCCCGGAGTGTTGAAACGCCACGCGACCTCCAACTTACGCGTTTCCTCGCTCACCACAGCGTTATCGAACTCCCTCCCTTTATCGGACGTTATGGTATCGGGTACCCCATAAAACATAAACTATGTCCGGAGGGCTGATAACATCGATTCTGCTTCCTTGGAGTGAATCAGGTGAGCCATGACGATCTTACTGAAAACGTCGATTGTAGTGAGCCACGTAAAACCCTTCCAGGTGAACGTGTCCACTTGCAGATCTCGGAGTTGCCGATCCCCCCTAGGTGTTTCTTCTTGTACGGCCTGCGGTGGTTGGCGGCCATACTTCGTAATCATGCAGACCTCGCATGCCCCTATAACTTCTTGGATCGTCCGCCGCATACCCGACCAATAATATCGCCTCCTCAGCGCCTGCAAAGTCTCATTAACCCCCCGATGGTTGGTTTTGCCCACGTGGTAGGCCCCGGTCACTTCCTTCTGTCGGCCGCCGTCCCTGATAGTCTCCACCATGATCCTGCACCGGAAAAAAAAATGTATATACAAAGAAGTTACTTTACTAAAACTATATATAAGAGAAATGAAAATGCACTGTTCCACTATACCTCTTAAATGAGCTCCAACAGTACGAAATAAAGTACACGGTTATGGTTTGGCTTCCCTAGCTGGAATCTTGAGCACTTCGATATCAACAGTCCTATGTTTTCTGGGCTCAGGCACACTTTGAATAGTGACTAAGTTATGCTCTCTGATAGCAATAACTCTGAATGGCCCTTCATAACGCAACCTCCTTAGCACGGTTCGATACAATTTTCTTGTACACAATGGTACTTATCCTGATATTGCCCGTAATATCTTTTACTCCCAGGTTTTCCCGCGCTACTATCTTTCTCTTTTCCGCGGCCAACCTTCCGCATGCTTTCCCCCATATTCTTTTGAGCTCTATTCTATTGGCGTTCAATTGTCCTGCCATGCCCTCGTCCACGACCCTACCACCCCCATCTCTCCGTCGTGCATGTAGACAAAAAAGGGGAAAAACCAGTAGCTATGTGGCTGGAGTGGTTATATGCTGCTATGACCCTCAGTATTGCTCAGATGTTCCCCTAGAGTATTGTGAAGCCTTTCGATTCTCCCCCTACTTTTGGGATGCCCCAGCGTATTCCAATGCCAGGCGACGCCAAGATCTTTCATCTCTTTCCTAAGCTGGGCATTGTCGAATTCCCTACCCCCATCTGAGGAAATCTTATCAGGCACTCCATAAAACTGGAACTATGTTTGGAGGGCTCTACTGACCGCTGCCGCTGATTTCTCCTTCACCGGCTTAGGCCATGCCTATCTTGGTGAAGGTGTCCAACACTGTCACCCATTTGAATCCCTACCACGTAAAAGTGTCGACCTGGAATTCGGTTAAAGGTACCTTAGGTGTAGGGTGACGATCATACTTCGTGGTATTACAAATTTGGCATTCGCTTATCACCTCTTCAATTGTTTTTCACATTCTTACCCAATAATATTTCCGCTTCAACGCCGCCAATGTTTCATTAATTCCTCGGTGGTTTGTCTTTCCTTTGTGATATGCGAGTGTCAACTCCTTTTGTTGTTCGGCATCACGAATCGTTTCGACCATAAGACAGCATCGGATTATTGATCGATCTAATCTTATTTTCTCGGTCTTCCACAAGTTTCGGATTTTATTCCAAATCGTCACGTTTCCAACGAAGAGGTAGTGGGTCGCGCCTGCTTTTGATGCGTTCTTCAGCACCCGGCACGCTTGTTCTTCTTTAATTCCGGATTGGGGCCAAATAGTGACGATCTCATGTTTTTCATATTTTGAGTTCTCCATTTTCAGATGTCCCGTAGTCCTCGTCTTCCAAATAATCTGGGGAGGCCTTGCTGTTAATGACTTCGTCTGTTAACTCTTCCATCTCTGTTGGTCTCTCGTCGCCCGATTCACCTTGATCAGTGGAGGCCCTGTCCTCCTGGTGGTCTGTTCCGCCTACTCCTTCTCCGTCCGGTGTCCGTTCGCGCTCGAATGTTTTATTATCCCCGGAATGTTCACCTGTACTTGATTCGATTCCATTAATTTACACCGCTTGTGATAGCCAATCCGTTACAATATTTTCCCTTCCCGGCTTGTACACTACTTCCATGTTGTATTGGCTAAGCTGCTCTTTCCAGCGGGTGACTCGTGCTGACGACTCCTTCAATTTCCCGACCCATAACAACGGCCTATGTTCCGTGTGGACCACGAACTTTCGCCCGAAAACATATGGTCGGAAATGCTCGATCGCACACACGATCCCAAGAAACTCTCTTTCCAGTGTGCTATAACGGGATTCCGTCTCCGTTAATCGTCTTCTGGCGTACGCTACTGGACGCTCACCACCGCTACCTTCCTGTGATATTATAGCACCTAAGGCGTACTCACTCGCATCTGTGGTGATATGAAATTTAAGCGAAAAATCGGGAAAGGCAAGGATTGGTTCTTCCTGCAGTTTTCTCATGCATGTCCAAATATTTTTTTCAATTTCAGGGGTGATTAGGATGCTCCGTCCTTTCTTCAGCATGTTGTTTAGTGGCACAAAATAATCCGCCATTTCCGGTACGAATCGGCGATAATAGTTAAATGTCCCTAATAACCTTCGTATTCCTTTGACGTCAGTCGGAATCGCCATTTGTCTTATCGCCTCGACCTTCCGCGTATCTGGTCACACTCCCTCTTTGGATATTGTATGGCCCAAAAAATTAAGCTGACCCTGACCCATAACAAATTTCTCTCCGGATAATTTTAACCCAAACTGGCGCAACCTCGAAACCACCTTACGAAGATCTTTCACATGGCGTTCTTCTGATTTGCTAAATACGAGTAAATCATCCATGTATACCTGGCAAAACGACTCGTCCAGCCCACGCAAAAACTCATCCATAAGTTTTTGGAAAGTGATAGGCTTGTTTTTCAAACCGAAGGGCACCCGTGTAAATTCGAAATTAACCCGCTCAAAGGTGAATGCTGTCTTGTGCTGGTCTCGTGGGTGCATCCGAATTCGGTGGTATCCTGCCTTCAGATCAAGGGTGCTAAAAATTGTCGCCCTCCAAATTGGTCTAAAATGTCATCGAACCGCGGAATGGGATAGCGTTCGTCCACAGTGTTCTCATTAAGCTTTCGGTAATCCACTACGACTCAGTACTTCTCGCCATCCACACTCTTTTTTTTTACTGCCCAGAGGGGGCTGTTGTACTGTGACGTACTGTCCACGACGATCCCTTGCATTTTAAGGTTGTGTAGCTCTTCCCATATGTGTTGCCGTAATGCTTGCGGATACCGACGTTCTTTAACGTATAGGTTTTAAAAAATATATCCTTAAATTCCTTCTTAATGGTGTGGCGCCAATCTTCCCTTTGATTAATCGCCCCGATCTTTCCCTGGCCGTTCCTCCGTAAACTTAAGCCTTTACACACCCTTTTTCCTATCTTCACTATCCACCGCCCGTTTTTACACCTTATACTGGCTCCCACTCGCCCCATTAATTCGCATCCCGATGCATATTTCTCACCACATGAACGGTCATGTGCCTCTTGGAACCCCATCTCCCAAGTTCAATCACGGCCACCCCTTCTACTTTACACGGACCACTCAGAGTGATCAATCTACAGTCACATACCTGTACCCTTTCTCCTGTATACAGTGCCTTCACCATGCTTCGACAAATCACAGTGCTTGAACTGCCCGAACCCACAAGGCACTCCACTCCTCTCCCGACTCTTATGATTGGCAACGCACCATAGACACCTTTGATATTGTTAATCATTGTGCAGTTGCCTCTCTGCCGATACTCTCCTCATTCTTCTGCCTTCGTCCTCCTACCTCGGCTCGACTTTCCTTGAATCCTCTTAAATTTTCCTTCTACTACGGCTCCCCTGGCTCGTTGTTCGCTCTCCTCTCCTTGTGCTTTCGACACTGCAGAGGAAATAGTCGACTCGAACGGTCGCCTCCTTTTCCACATCCTCTGTGCATTAACTTCCATAGGTTCTCCTTGAACCACCTCTCTTGGTCTTATATATGGGCATTCCCGAGCAAAGTGTCCTTCCGTTCCGCATTCATAGCACCTAGAGCGGGGGCATTCAGCCACAAGGTGTCCCACTTTGCCACAGCCGTGACATTTCCTTTCCTCTCTGTGCCAGTTCTTTCTATCCGATGCCCGTCTCTTTTCTCCAAGTTGCGGTCTCTCTCTTCTAGTAAACTCAATTTCTCTGCCTCTTCCAATTTACTGTCTCGACAGAGTTCTGCCTATTGGAGTTCTCCTAAAAGGAACCCTGCTCCGTCCTGGTTCGACCTCGTCTCGTGCTTCTTCCTCCCGAGCACTCGAATCTATCATTTCTAGGGCGCATTCCAAGAAAGGCTTATCTCGAGGCAGGCAATCCTTCTTTCCTGTGTCCCTTGCTAACTGCACTTTAAGGATCGTAGTCATGAAAATCATCCATGCTTCCACTGCGCTTGTATCCATCACTTCTCGTAGTTTATCATTGATCCGGTTTAATTTGGCGATTAGACTTGCCGCGTATTGCCCGTTCGACTGGTTGGTCTCTTCATTTCCCTAAACATGTGGAGCATGTCTTCTTCGGGGGTCCATCGCCCCCTCCATATGCTTTTTTTCAGCCTTTCTTTTCTAGCGCTCCACGGGATATCCTCATCCGCCTATATTAGATTCAGTACACTTCTTTTAACCCGGCGTGCAAGGGCCACCCATAGACTTTTTGCGTCCAGCTCGTCTATTAGATCCGCAGCCAGCTGGGATTCAATACTGAACATAATACCATCGCCGCCTTTGAGGAAATGGTTCAGCTCCTCCACATCGCCATTACATTTTTCCAAATCAGAAATCTCTCTTCTTACATCCTGTGCGTTCGCCCTTTTTAATTTCATACGTTCAAGCGCATTGGTTTCCTCTGCGATCCATTTCGCCTCACTGGCTGCTAGGTCTGCACTCGCCATTGCGAGCGTTGTCATCTGCAAAGGCGGGAACTCAGGGTTCACCGGTTCCGCCTGTGTCGGTGGTTGGGGTGGTGGCGCAAGCGTTAATGTTTCTGGCAGAAGAATGTTTCTCAGTCTCGGTTCTGTCATATTTATTTACGGCAACAAGAGAGAGAAGAAGAAATAGTAAAAAAATGATATCGGGTTTTTTTTTTTGTTTAAACCAACAAAAAAGATTATCTTTAAACTTGCCTGGTTTCGGCACCACTTATATAGTTCCAGGAACAAATTATGTAAAAAAAAAAAGGGAAATAAGGATGAAACAACTCGCACTAGAACTGGTTTAATACTGACTTTATTGCCATCTTGAACCTCTATTTGTAGATTCTAACAGCTGTTTACAATACTAGCTTGATTAGCGACTGTGAGATCTTCGTCTTGTCTTAACTTTTATATATATATATAATTAAAATAAATTAAAATACAGTTTTTGAATCAGCCATGATGTATTTTTTTTTAGCAGAACTGTTCTTTTTAGTGTAATATACTTTTTGTTCACAGCAGGTACATATGCCAATTTTAAGTTATTTTTCAAAGTCCGTATTTGAATGCAATAAGCTTATCAAGCTTGATACTGTTGTATTTTTGTATCCTAACCTAAGTGTGGTATTTTGGATCATTAAAACTTTAGATTCATTTTACTTTTATTTGTTTTTAATTTAGAAATATTTATTGTTTTTTAGGTGTCAAAACACATATAATGGCTTGCCACACAGGTGAAAAATCACACACGTGTCCTTGTTGTGACTTTAAAACAGTGAAAGCAAATAGTTTAAAAAGACATATAATAACTCATCATAAGGGTGAGAGACAACGAAAATGTCCACGTTGTGCCTTTAAAACAGTACAACCAAATATATTTAAAAAACATATATTAGACTATCATACAGATCTGAAGTATCATAAGTGTCCTTATTGTGACCATATGGCATTTCATACTGGCCACAAAAAAAAACATATAATATTTCATCATACCGATGAGAAACCTCATAAGTGCCCTAGCTGCGTCTTCGAGACAGCAGATCCAGGTAGTTTAAAAAAACATATTATGACACTTCATACAAGTGAAAGGCATCAGATGTGCCCAGATTGTGATTTTAAAACAGTCTTACTTAGTAATTTAAAAAATCATATAATGGCCCATCATACTGGTGAGAGGCCACATAAATGTCCTTTTTGTGGTTATAGTACAATATATAGTAGTAATATAAAAAAGCATATAATCGCTCGTCATACAGCCGTGAGGCGTTATAAGTGTACTCGTTGTAACTATAAAACAGTAAATAATAGTGATTTAAAGCTGCACATAATCGCCCGCCATACAGGTGAGAGGCCTCATAAATGTACTCATTGTGATTATAAATCAGCTTATAAAAGATATTTAAAAAAGCATATATTGGAGCATCATACAGATAAATGGCCCCATAAGTGTCCCTTTTGTGTCTTTAAAGGAATAAGTGAAAATAGTTTAAAATTGCATATTTCCCGCCGTCATACCGATAAGTCTTTTGTGTGTTATTATTGTTCTTATAAAACATTTAAAAAAGGGCTTATTACTCGACATATAATGGGAAGTCATTTTGATGTGAGGCCACTAAAGCGTCATAAAGAAAGATAATATTCACATCAGGATAATTTTTAATTTCAAATTCAGAAACATCAACCTCTTTACCAAAGAATTTACAGATTTTTCATGGTGTAGCACAAGACGGAATAATTTTTTTTAAGAAAGGTGATGTCTGATATATATAGGATTCTGTTATTAGAGCCTATCTATGTATCTTGGTCCTGGATCAGCTGACTCTGCCTGCTCCAATCCATTCCTATTTTATCGAAAGCCTTCCTCTCTTCCACTTCCATCTGTTTCTGGGTCATTATATTTATTACAATAAATATTGCTATGTTTTAGTCCATTTGTATATGGACTGTAGAAATTATATTTTGGAAATTAATGGATAATTATTATTTTTATTTTTATATTATTCTTATAATTTTTTTTCTTTTTTTAAAACTGGATTTATTGTATATTTCATCTTCGAGAAAAAAAACCTGCTTCCAGTCAATTATTTTATTCTTTATAAACAAAACGTTTCGACACTATGGTTTCATTCTCAATCATTTCCTTTTCTGCATTTTTTAAACTTTAAATAAAATAACAATACCTAATTACAATACTATAAATAATTTACCATAAATGTCCAAAGATAACATACTATAAGTATAAATACCTGGAAAGTCAATACTTTTAAATAATTCTTAAGGAGATCTATAGTCCTCCATGGTCAAAAATTATATTGCATTATAAAAACCAAACTTTGATCTTTGAACCATCAGATTCTTTTTCTTATTCCTATTAGTCATTAGACTTTAGTATAAAATAACAAATTATGTTCTAAAACGCACGTTAACAAAATAATACAAATTACAAAGAAATTTTTTTTTTTTTTAATTTTATTTATTTATTTATTTTACTATATAATTTTGGAAAAAAAAATATTTTATCAATCAATTAATTAATTATGAAATATATGGATACATTTTTTTTTTATTTTATTAAAGATCTACTAGTAGGTTATATGGTCAGGTTATTATAATTATTATCTGATTTGGTTTCAATGTATTCTTATGATCTATTATTTTTTAATTTCAAAATTATGGATGAATATAATTTACTAATTTCTCCTGCTTCTTTTCTATCGTTTACAGCATTTTCTAATATATCATTTATAAATAAAGCCTCTAAATGTTTTCTTTTAATAGTATTATCCTCTCTATGTAGAACTTTAGGCTTATCAAAGTCGAAAGTGTGTAATTCTTTTTTACAATGTGCTGATAATGCTGTACTTGTTTTAGCTTTAGGTTTAATGTTATTTTGATGGTGATATATTCTGTTTTTTAAATGTGTACTTTATAGTATTGTAATTATTGTTATTTTATTTAAAGTTTAAAAAATGCAGAAAAGGAAATGATTGAGAATGACACCATAGTGTCGAAACGTTTTGTTTATAAAGAATAAAATAATTGACTGGAAGCAGGTTTTTTTTTCTCGAAGATAATAAAATAATGTCTGTATCTGTAATAATATTTTTTTATTATTCCATTTTATGTTTCTGATTGCCCAATCATATTCCCAGTGTTTTTAGATTTACTTCATTTGATAAAAATGACAGATGTGTACAAAAATAATAGAATATATTTCTGGCCACGAGGCTCCATAATAAGAATCATATAGTATGCTCATAAGTGCAAGTACTTGAGATACTTTCTATAAGTTACTTTTATTGATAACTGTTATAACCTAATAGGATAAAAGAATTTATCTTTGTATTTATGTATAATTTAAAACACAACAATTATAAATATTATAATTTACTTTGTATATTAAAATATTATAATATTTTTTATAAATACTATAAATATACATTTTTAATTTGGAGGACAAAAGCCCACAATATTCTTCAGGATCGGCTCAAATAAATCTCTGCTTTCGTATCTCCTTCTCTAAATATATTCACATAAGTACGAATCTATCATCATCCGGTTGGTACCCTATCCTCCTATAATTTGTAGATGAACAATAGGTCATTAGCACAAACATTCCTCAGGAAGTTTTACCAGTCAGTAATTGTACTATTGGAATATATTTAATTCACGTTTGAAGAATTTTGTAGAAGTGTATTCGTGACACTAAGAGTATATAAATAAAATACATGATGTTCTAGAAAGTTTACTCCAATCAAACCAAGTACCTGCTCCCATGTCCTCTTCTCTGCCTTCTCGACTACTGCATTTCTTCTAAACTGAAATGTATGTTCCAGTCAAGGAAAAACAAAACAAAAATAAAAATCTAAAATAACAAGAACTAAGTTAAAAACAAATTAATAAATTATATCAAAAATGTGTGTGTGTGTGTGTGTGCTTCTTATTTACACGGAAAAAACATTCAAAGTGAAATAAAATTCCAGTGAAGCACTTCATATTTTTGAAAACTCTGGTGTACCCCTCTAAACTGATGCTTAAATAATTTCTTTTCTGAAAACAATTAGAAACCGTTTCATTTTTTATAATTTATTTAATTGTTATATATGATGTAATTTTTTAAATATTTAATTTGTAAAGAAAAGATATGGCCAGAACCGGGACTCGAACCGGGGATTTTCATCTCTCCGTGGTGGCGCCTCAACCATCTCGGCCATCTTGGCTCGTTTCACGGCCAGCCCTATCATTTCTTTTCTCTGATCCTATATTTCCGTGTTCTCGCAATTTGCGATGTATGCACGAGGAGAATGTTAATTGAACATTACTTTATTGTTGGATTTTGTTGACTTTCAGTCATTAATAGTGTTACGGTCGCAGAGAGGAAGACGGGAGCAAGGGATTAGCGCCTCGAGCAGTCGGTGGGAGAAGTTAAAATAGGATTAGAACCTTCTTAATGCCTTCCGACAAAGGATATGGTTCGAGAAGGTTCTCGACATTCACGGAATATTCTTTCCCTACTTCCGTGTTCTAGAATGTTCGGCCTCAACTCGAGCGAGTCAGTCTGAGAGTAAATCACGCACGCTGAAGATCTGTGATAAGTGAGTGTCAGTGTGATAAACTAGTCAGTGTTGAACCGGCCAGTGTAATAAGTGTATCAGTGAACTGTGACAGTCTCGCGAGTGTAATAAACTGTTTATATTTGTTACTGTGTGTCAGTTTGTCATACTTGGAGAATCTTACGGTCGGTGGACTAGTAGTAGTAGTTTTATAATATTCATACAAATTTATGTAAATAGTTAAGTCATTTAGAATTAGTAATATCTTATATTATTGTAATAATTAAATAAGTGTGTGACGAAGAATGCAGGCATTCTTCTCGACAAGAAGATAAGCAGGCAACAGTGTTGAGGACAACGGTCATCATGGAAAGTTGGCAGGATGCAGAGGTTTCAAAGGAGCAGGACAAGGACTCGGACTTAAAACAAATGAAGCAATGGAAATTATCAGGGCAAGGAAGACCAACCTGGCAGGATGTTGCTCTAATGTCAAAGAATGTAAAGACTTACTGGGCCCAATGGGACTCTATTCTAGTGGACAAAGGACTGCTGAAAAGGGCATTGGATAATGCGGAAGGAGATCAGCGCAGACTACAGCTCATCGTTCCAAAGAGTAAAGTGCCAGAAGTACTCAGGGAACTTCATGACGGAGTATCTGGCGGCCACTTTGGAGTTCACCGTACATTGGAAAAGGCACGTGAACGCTTTTACTGGGCAAACCTTAAGGACGATGTGTTGGACTGGTGCAGGCGTTGTGCGGCTTCTAACGGACCAATAAGAAGAAAAAAGGCCCCAATGAAGAAGTGCAACGTGGGAGCACCGTTTGAGAGAATAGCAATTGACATCGCTGGCCCTTTCCGTGTGACGGATGAAGGTAACCGGTATATTCTCGTGGCCATGGACTACTTTTCCAAATGGGTGGAAGCTTGCGCCCTTCCGTATCAGGAGACAGTCACGGTTGCGGACGTACTTGTGAAGTAGCTCGTCAGTGGGTTTGGAGTACCCATGGAATTTCACGCTGAACAGGGACGAAACTTCGAGGCTGCAGTCTTCTCCGGGATGTGCGAAGCACTGGGAATACGGAAGACCAGGACGACACCTCTTCATCCTCAATCCGATTGCAGGGTGGAGCGCATGAACAGGACTATGGGTCGATATTTGTCTAAAGTGGTCTCCGACCATCAGCAAGACTGGGACCAGTATCTTCACCTGTTCCTGCTGACCTACCGCAGTTCAGTCAGTGAGGAAACGGGGCAGACTCCCGCAAATGTGTTCGGCAGAGAACTTCGTTTGTTTTGCGATCTGCAATTCGGGTTCAGGCCTAAAGAGGAAGTTGCCGGAGAAGAGTACGTCACTGATCTACGGAAGCGAATGGATAATATCCACGAGAAGGTTCGCACAAACATCCAGGGAGCAAGTGACAGAATGAAGGAGCGTTACGACATCAGTGCTGAGAAAAGTGTCTACCAATCTGGAGACTTGGTCTGGCTACATAATCCTCGAAGAAGGCGAGGCTACTCACCTAAACTGCAGAAATCCTGGGACAGCCCGTTTGAGATCGTCAAGAGGATCAACGACGTCATATATAGGATCAGGAAACAGCCTAAAGGAAAACCCAAGGTAGTCCATTTCAATAGACTGGCCCCGTACAAAGGAGGCCATGGCCCGAAAGAAGACCAGCAGGTCAGGTACCTAAACAACGTGGAGAGCAATAATGACCCAGTTATATATACCAAGGTACCAGGGTCTCGTGGAGTAACTCAGATAATCTACAGAGATATCTTCTCGTTACCAGTGGAGTATTCTCTGGCCCATTGCGTTGCCGAGGATCTGAGGACTTCTCGAGGGATTGCAACGGTCTTCAGGAAGAAGTTCGACGGAACTGAGGAGCTGGAACGCCAAGGACCAAGTGTCGGGAAGGCACTCCACCACACGTATGAAGGCCGACATCTGTTTTACTTGGTCACCAAGCGTGCCACTGGTCAGAAGCCAACATATAACGCACTGTGGCGAAGCCTCGACGACCTGTGGAGAAAGCTTCTGAACCTGCGTGTTACCAAGCTCGCCATCCCGAAGTTGGGACTGTTGATACGACGGCCTGGAGTGGAAGGTTGTCAGGGATATGATTTAACAGACATTCGCCAACTCTGGTGTTGCCATATTGGTGTGCACGTTCAACCCCTGGAAAGAAAGTGCGTCTTCTTCAGTAGAAGCTCATAACCGCCCGATTTCTGGGGCAGAGCACTTTTAAGGAGGGGGCAGTGTTACGGTTGGAGAGAGGAAGACGGAAGCAAGGGATTAGAGCCTCGAGCCATCGGCGGGAGAAGTTAAAATAGGATTAGAATCTTCTTAATGCCTTCCGACAAAGGATATGGTTCGAGAAGGTTCTCGACATTCCCGGAATATTCTTTCCCTACTTCCGTGTTCTAGAATGTTCGGCCTCAACTCGAGCGAGTCAGTCTGAGAGTAAATCACGCTCGCTGAAGATCTGTGATAAGTGAGTGTCAGTGTGATAAACTAGTCAGTGTTGAACCGGCCAGTGTAATAAGTGTACCAGTGAACTGTGACAGTCTCGAGAGTGTAATAAACTGTTTCTGTTTGTTACTGTACAAGTACTACTTAGAAGTACTACGATGGGGGTACAAACAAACAAAGATACGGTCATAATGATAGGGCTAGCCGTGAAACGAGCCAGGATGGCCGAGATGGTTGAGGCGTCACCACAGAGAGGTGAAAATCCCGGGTTCGAGTCCCGGTCCTGGCCATATCTTTTCTTTTTAAATAAAACATTTAAAAAATTATATCATATAAAAATTAAATAAATTATAATAATATTGTTACGGGCTATTGGGTATTAAAATGAATTAAACAATTCCTTAATTAAAGATACTAATATTTATTCACAAAATGATAAAAAGGATACAATTAAACTATTAACAATTAAATTATTAAACTAATATAAATTTACAATAACAATATTCTAAATATTATAATCTAGGCCTAACTCCTATTTAATTATTACAATAATATACATCTGCATCCTGCCAACTTTCCATGATGACCGTTGTCCTCAACACTGTTGCCTGCTTATCTTCTTGTCGAGAAGAATGCCTGCATTCTTCGTCACACACTTATTTAATTATTACAATAATATAAGATATTACTAATTCTAAATGACTTAACTATTTACATAAATTTGTATGAATATTATAAAACTACACTACAATTTATAAATAATAATTAACACTTACAGTTCACTAGTCCACCGACCGTAAGATTCTCCAAGTATGACAAACTGACACACAGTAACAAACAGAAACAGTTTATTACACTCTCGAGACTGTCACAGTTCACTGGTACACTTATTACACTGGCCGGTTCAACACTGACTAGTTTATCACACTGACACTCACTTATCACAGATCTTCAGCGAGCGTGATTTACTCTCAGACTGACTCGCTCGAGTTGAGGCCGAACATTCTAGAACACGGAAGTAGAGAAAGAATATTCCGGGAATGTCGAGAACCTTCTCGAACCATATCCTTTGTCGGAAGGCATTAAGAAGGTTCTAATCCTATTTTAACTTCTCCCACCGACTGCTCGAGGCTCTAATCCCTTGCTTCCGTCTTCCTCTCTCCAACCGTAACACTGCCCCCTCCTTAAAAGTGCTCTGCCCCAGAGCATAGTCCGGAGTAATCGGGCAGTTATGAGCTTCTACTGATGAAGACGCACTTTCTTTCCATGGGTTGAACGTGTTTGAAATAGTTGAAACAATTTCATGACGTATACCTAGAAAATATCAAAACAGAAAATATAACTGCTGAACATGCAGACGTATATACTTTAAACGGACTACTTAAAACATTAATTGAAAATCCACGACCTAACAATTTAAAACACATAACAGAGAAATTCATTATCGACAGATTCACAAGTAAAAATCCAAACCCAAGCCGATGGATGGAAATTTTTGAACAAGAATGCAATCGATTTGATATAAATGAAGACTCACAAAAAATTGAAGTACTCCGATTCTTCATGGAAGGCTCCTGCAAAGATTGGTTCCGCTCAATGTTTACAAAAGTAACAGTGCATGGGACATGGGATGAATGGAAAAAGAACTTCTCTGAAACAAGAATTGATAGAGAAATGATAAGAGAAACTTCAGATTTATTCAACGAGTTGAACAAATATGAACACATGGTGAGTAAAAATTCTTTTAATAAAAAAAACCGCGTACAAACGCGGAAGATAAAAATAAAACACCATGCACAACCTGCGAAAAATTAAATAAGGGGAGACGATTCCACGCAGAAACCGCTTGCTGGTTCAATAAAAAAAATGATAAAGGTACAAAAAATATTAGGCACGTAAACAATTCAGTAATAGAATCCGAATTGAACAAATCAGACCAAAAAAACGAGTAATGACACCATTAATAAAAGTCAAACTAACTATAGAAAACAAAATAGATCTTTGGGGAATTTACGATTCAGGATCAAATGTATCTTTAATAAACTCGAAATTCCTAAACATAAAAAATAAAACAGAAAATAATAATAAAGGTAATAATGCAAGTTTAATAACAATTAATATTGTCCAAAAAACAAACGGTTTGACGACTCTAAAATAAAAAATATTCAACATAGAAAAAAATATGAATGTCCACATAATAGATAACGAATATTTTAAATACGATTTCCTAATTGGATTAGACACTATAAAAGAATTTAAATTAGTCCAGGATGAAAACCTCAAGATGTTTCAACAAAACGAGGAAAATGTTAATAAAAAAAAATTTAGTAAATTTTAACGAGCACATAAAAGAAGAGAATTTTATAGCAAATATGGATCACTTATCAGATAATCAAAAATATGAAATAAACAAAACAATAGATACTTACAAATCAGTGTTTACAAAAGACAAGTATGACGTAGGTACAGTAAAAAAATATGAAGCACGTATAGATTTATTGGTAGATAAAAGAAGCAGATTATGCATAGACTTCAGGGACATAAATAAAATAGTAATACCTCAAGCACAAACATTTCCATTAATAGACGACTTAATGATAAAAACAAGAAACTGTAAATTTTTTACTATATTAGACATAAACTCTGCATTCTGGTCTATCCCTTTGCGTATTGAAGACTGGCACAAAACAAGTTTTGTAACAAGTTCTTGTTACACAAGAAGGTCATTATCAATGGACATGCTTACCTTTTGGGCTGAAAACAGCTCCAGCAATCTTTCAAAGAATCTTGAGCAATATATTAAGAAAAAATAAATTAACTCAATTTGTAGTAAATTTTATAGATGATTTACTAATATTTTCGAAATCATTTGAGGAAAAAAAGAAGGATTCAGGCTAAAATTTACAAAATGCAAATTTGCAGCAGAGTCTGCACAGTACCTGGGCCATATAATAGAAAATAATACGATCAGACCAATAAAAGATAATTTAATATCAGTAAAACATTTTCCAATACCTAAGACTCAAAAAAACGTACAAGTCCTCGGGAAGATAAATTTTTATCACGAATATATTCCAAACTGTGCAATAATTTTAGATCCTTTACACAATTTACTCAGGAAAAATGTACAATTTTCATGGTCAATAAAATGTCAAGAATCATTCGAAAAAATCAAACAACTACTATGCTCACAACTTATACTAGAAATCTACGACAAAAATCTACCAATAGTAATGTACACCGATGCATAAATAGAAGGATTAGGTGCAGTATTACAAGAAAACGGAAAACAAAAACCAGTAGCATACTTCTCAGAAAAACTAAACGAAGCACAAAAGAAAAAAAAAGCGATATATCTGAAATGTCTGGCTATTAAAGAAGCCATAAGATACTGGCAATATTGGTTGGGAAGTCGTTCACGGTATACTCAGGCCATAAACCATTGGAAAACATGAATATAAAAGCCAGACCAGACGAAGAGCTAGGAGACTAAACTTATTATTTGTCGCAATATGATTTTAATATAAAATATGCTCCAGGTAAATACAATCTAGAAGCAGACTGTTTGAGCAGGAACCCAGTACTGGCATCAGAAGATAACGAAAAAGAACAATTAAAAATTGTTAATCTAATAAAATAATCAGATATCATTCAAGACCAGTCAGAAAATCAAGAACTACAAAATAAAACAGGTTTAACAAAAAAAAACAATGTCTACTACAAAAAAATAAAAAATAAAGAAAAAATTTTACTATCTTAGGAATTTAGTATAAAATTCATACATAATGTACATAAAGATATGTGTCACATTGGCATAAAACAAATGTAAAAGAAAATAGGCCCATGCTATACAGCAAAAAATATCTGCAGCAATTGTGAGGTATGTATTAAAAACAAATCTAGAGGACAAACGAAATTCGGCCTCATGTCCCACTTAGGTCCAGCAACAAAGCCCTTCGAAATAACGTCGATAGATACGATAGGAGGTTTTGGAGGCTCGAGATCGACGAAGAAATACTTACATCTGTTGGTCGACCACTACACAAGGTATGCTTTCATACATGCTTCAAAAACACGAAATGCAACGGACTTTATAAAACTAGTAAATGAAGTGATAGAAACAAGTGAAATCGGTACAATCCTTAGTGACCTATATCCAGGTATAAACTCCAAAGAAATTAAAAATTTTTTAAAAAGCAAAAAAATTCCTATAATTTTCACAGCACTAAACTCACCATTTTCGAATGGTCTAAATGAACGCCTAAACCAAACCATCGTGAACAAAATAACATGTAAATTAAACGAACGAACACAAAAAACGGCATGGACAACAATAGCTCGAGTCTGCATTGATACAAATGAATTGAAACGAGACATAACAAACAGAGATTGGATTAAGGATAAAGAGAAAGCGCTTCACAATACAATAAAATCACACACATACAACAAACAACTATTCGACAAGCACCGAAAGGATCACGAGTTTAATGAAAACGATGTGGTATACATAGAGAATGGAAACAAATTAAACAGGAAGAAACTAGGCGAACTCAGAATTGGACCATATAAAATAATAGAGAAAATATGAAACTCGATATACAGGATCAACACAGGACATAGAAAAACCGATTCAAATCTATTCCACGTTTCAAAACTTATCCCTGTTTCTAAGGACAATCCCGAGTAACGGATGTCTTATAACCAAATAAGTTATCTTCTTTTGTAAATATTTTCGCTTCTGGAGGGGGGGGGAGATGTAAAGAAAATGTATTTCTTTAATTTGAATTAGCGCGCCGCGCCAACGTAGATAATGCAGATGTTGAAGAGAATGATACTGGCGTTATCAGCAGGGAGGTTACGAGTGTGATAGGCAAGCAGTGAAAAGCTCGAAGTGTTTTTTTTATTATTTGTTATTATAAAACAAACAGAATCGACAGAAGAATAAACATTGAATGTCGTTTCTTTGTTTTACGGAGCAACACAACCTTGTTTCAGTTGATTTCTGTCTTCTCTAAGAACCATTCATGACACGAATAATATTAAAAAAAAAGAGATTTAAAAGAAACGAAATGAAACACACTGTTAGACTTTTAAAACAATACTGATTTATTCTGTCTTATAATCCTGCTTTTATATCTTTTGCAGTGTTTACATTTACATTCATGGTATTAGCAATAATACTGTCCTAGTTCCACTTGTAACTCCCCCCTACCAGTTTCCAAACAGTCCTCGGAAACTCTCAAATGCAGTACAAAGTAATAGTAATAAACAAAATAGAATCTTATAACGGATTAAAACAAAAAATAAAATACTAGAAACTTCACGCACTACCAATCGACCTATAATACAATAAGATATAATAAAGAAAGTGTGGAAGAAGGGGCTCCTAATAATAATTCGCTAACCTTCTATCCGAACGAATTTGCTAATTTGGTTGTGAATTCAATAAAAAAACCTAATAGTTTGATTGGGTGACAATTTCCCCCAAATACACATAATTGAAGCTATAAAAGGAAAGAAAAGAAATTCATCAAGTAAATACAAATAAAAACACCCAAAAATGATAAATATATAATGTAAAAATAGAAAAGGAACAATTATAAAAATATTAATGTGCACAAGTAAACCTAAGAAAATACAAAGAAAGTTATTTAAAAGTAAATAAAAAAAATTATGAAAAAAAGAAAATGCACTAAGCTATTATTTACATAAAAAATGAATTAACTTGTTTACTAAAGAGAGATGAGTCTTAAAACAAAAATATTACTGGTCTGTGAATCAATGAAAAACTGAGAAATGAATTGATTTCTTGAAAAGTGTTGAGTTCTTGATAGCGATGACTTGATGATTCGAAATGATGATGAGTAGAAAAATTAAATGTCTCTTACCGGTAAGTCCAAAATTAGATCAAAATAGCGAGAAGTTTTACTGGTGAGAGTTGACAAAATTCAAGTTGAAAAAGATGTGAAAGTGATGAAGAAGTGGCGACAAAATCAAGTGTAGAGTAGCAAGCAACCTTCTCACAGGGCAACTGTCTTGAGGCTCATCTTGTTTTGTTTTGAACATTACACTTAATATTAAAACATATGTTTTTAAAATTACTCTCTAAATTCTTTTGTTTCCTTTGAATAAACTTTCTTAATGTTAGAATTATATAAAACAAACAAAAGAAAAACCATCTAGCTTTTAATGCAATAAAATATTCATTTGGAAATAAAAAAACATAAAATAAAAAAATAGTTATTGATACCCGACATACCGCCCACCAAATTTGAGTACAAATTTCCCAGGTATATTAAGAGACTAGGAGGGTATCAATGGAGCTAAACGAGAAAGAGGACGAGTGTACTCAGCCGTAGAGGTTCTCACTTTGACTACTCTAATTATACCATCTTTACATTTGTGTAATGCGCCCAACAGGCCAATTGAGAGGCGGTACATTAGAGTCGATAAGAAGCACCAGTGTGCCGACTGATACATTTGGTGAATAAGTGGTCCACTTGCTTCGTTGTTGTAGTGAATTTAAGTAGTCACGTCGCCATTGTTTCCAAATATTACCTATGCTTTGATGGATAAGATTCCACCTTGAAATAGGATGGCGGGATGGTTCTATTGATTCTGGTTCTGGCAGTGCAACTAAACGGGCGCCAATCAAGAAATGGCCTGGTGTCCAGACATCTAAGTCTTTGGGAGAAGATGAAATTGGATACATAGGTCTTGAGTTCAAAATTGCTTCAATGCGACTTGCAATCGTAGAGAGTTCTTCAAAGGTAAGGGGATGGCCATCCAATACTCTCCTGAGGTGGTATTTAAAAGACTTTACACCAGCCTCCCATAATCCACCAAAATGAGGCGCAAAAGATGGGTAAAACTCCAAATTATTTCTCGCTGGGCGAAATAGTTTTCGATGCCCCTCTTCTTGGAGTATTCGTTCCGCCATGAGTATAGCGTTCAAATGTCGTGGCGCACCTACAAAATTTGTCCCATTATTGGAGAATATTCTGCTAGGTAGTCCTCTTCGAGCTATAAATCTGTCGAAGCAAGCTAGAAAAGTTACTGTTTTCAATTGCGATACGATTTCAATGTGCAGCGCCTTTGTGCTCATGCACACAAACAAGCAGGCGTATGCTTTTCCAAGGACTGCCTTACGGCGAGACGATTCACGGATTGAGAATGGGCCAGCAAAATCAATTCCAAGATTTATAAAAGGTCACCCTTGTTCGAATCTTGACAATGGCAAATTCCCCATTAACGGTGTCTAGGGTTTGACTTTCAAACGATGACATTTCAGACAGCAATGTATTCGAGTGCGTATAAGACGTCTTGCAGAAATAATCCAAAAGTGCTGACGTAGTAAGGAATGTAGTAGCTGATGCCCAGCATGTAGGTAAACGATATGGAAATGGTCGACAAGCAGTTCTACAAAACGTGATTTGTAAGGTAGTAAAACTGGATGTTTAGTATCATAAGATAAAGGGGCATTACTAAGGCGACCGCCCACCCTTTACACTCCACAAGAATCTATGAAAATTGATAAAGACTTCAATGATGTTACAAGAGAACTTTCGGAGATTGCAGAGGGAAAGTGATGTCCTTGTACTAATTTTATCAATACGCGGGTAGCCGGACGAAGTTTCTCAAAACTTAATTGACCTTTTCTCTTGGTTGAATGACGACGAGAGTTTACAAGGGAACGTTGTACAAATGCAAACACCCTAATCAATTTAGAATACGATGAAAATTTTTCAAGAAATTCGAGGAGAAATGATGCCTTTGATGGGGTAGCCAAGATAGTACAAACTTGTTTTGTTTCAGGTATGTCTGAAAGTTTCAATGATTTTATTGGTTTAGTCAGGGGCCATTCCGACAGCGGTTTCTTCATCCAGTCAGGTCCCTTCCACCGAATGATTAACTAATCCTGATGGTGAACCCATGAGAGGCAAGGTCGGCGGCGTTATCTTCAGAGAGAATATGATGCTAATTAGCGAGAGCGGAGTTATCCAGTATTTTTACTATTCGATTGGCTACAAATGTTTTCAGTTGATGAGGAGGTGTGTTTAGCCAAGACAAAACGGTGGAAGAATCAGATAACAAAAAAATTGAGTTTGGCTTTAATTGTTGAGTAAGGAGTTGAATCGATCGCAAAAGGTTGACAAGTAGTAAAGCAGCACACAGCTCTAGTCGTGGTATTGAAAGGGTTTTTATTGGAGCAAGTCGAGTTTTAGCGATCATGATATGAGTATCTGTTGTCCAAATAGATCCTCAGAACGAAGATAAAGAACTGCAGCATAACCCAAAAGAGAAGCGTCAGCAAATCCTACAATAGACATGTTTGCTGGGGAGTGTAGTTTTACACAACGAGGAATTTTTGTATCTTGTAATTGTTCTAGATCTTTAAACAAAATTTCCCAGGACTTGGAAATAGTGTGTGGAAATGTGGAATCGGTTCATCCCAATCGAGTTTCTTAAGCCATAATTGTTGAAGAATTGACTTCGCTTTAAAAATGACTGGGGCACAATATCCTAAAGGATCATGCATCCTGGCAATAGTCGAAAGGATACCTCGTTTGGTTAAAACCAAATCTCTAGATTGTATTCGATAAGTAAAAGTATCCTGTTGAGGATCCCATTGCATTCCCAGTATCTTCACCACGTTCTCTTCCAGACTAGAGAAAGAGACCATGGTCTTAGGCTCATCTAATAAAACTGGTTCTAAGAGTTCTGTTGCATTGCTGAACCATTTCTTCAGTTCGAAACCTCCTTTATCGAGCAAAGCTATTAGTTCTTGTTGCAGTGTTTGAGCTTCTTCCAAGGTGTCAGCCTCGGTTAGTAAATCGTCTACATACATATCTTCTAATAGTGCTCGAGATGCATTAGGAAAATTGCTTCCTTCATCTTCAACGAGTTGTTGCAATACTCGCATTGCCAAAAAGGGAAAACATGAAAGTCCAAAAGGTAAACGATTAAATTCAAATTCGGCGAGGTGATCGAAACTTTCAGTTCTAAAAAATAAATGAAGATAAGAACGATCCTCAGGGGCAATCAAAATCTGCAGGTACATTTGACAGATATCGGCTGTCATGATTATTTGTGATAATCGAAATTTTAACAACACATCTGTGATCTCCTGGCTGTAGTTTGGGACCACAAAGTAGGTAATCATTGAGAGATCCATTAAAGGTTGAAGCTGATCCATCAAAAACTATACGCAGATTGGTACTTGTGCTCCTTTTCAATACGCAGTGGTGAGGAAGAAAATATTTTCTCGGTTAAAAACTGGGCGATAAGTAACGTTTTTGCAGATATTCTTCAAAAACTTTTCCATATTCCAATTTCAAAATTGGTTCTCGTTCGAATTTTGTTTCTAAGTTTTTAAAACGTTTTAAGGCCTTGTACTTGGAGCTTTCTAAATTAGGCGGTTGCTTTTTAAAGGGTAAACGGACTGTGTATCTCCCAGAGGGTGTTCGATAGTGTGTTTTTCTAAAATGATCTTCACTCTTTACATCAAGCGGATTCATTCTTGAAACATTATTTATTTCTTCGACTTCCCAAAAACGGGTAATCAGCTGTGATAAATCCTGGGGTTCACAGGAAGGCACAGAATTGGCAAGCAAGGTAGAGCTATAAGTAGAGGGAGTTGAAATTGAAACAGGTCCTAACAAAATCCATCCAAGAGAGGTTTTTATGGCATTGGGGAATCCATGAGCCGACTTTATTACTTCTCCATTTAATATTTCCCTAAATAAATCGCAACCAATTAGAAAATCTATAGGCCCTCGTTGATAGAACATTGGATCAGCCAGATCTAAATGTCGGAAATGTTGGACAACATTATCCATAACAGTTTCACAGAGCATTTTGTTACTAATATGATCAATAATAATTGCGTATGTGTGATGAGTGGATGATTCTTCCTTATTAGGAGAAATAGCGAACAAGAACTTGGTGTTTACAACCAGAAATGGAATTGCTCCCGAAACCAACAAACTTCTGAGAAGTTTGAATTAGTGGTAAATGCAATCGTCGTGCACATTGTGAAGTGATGAATGAGCGTTGAGACCCACTATCAATTAAAGCGCTTACAACCTGGAAACAACCTGAGGAGTCTTTAATCCTAATTAATGCAGTACCCAGAAGAACATTTACTTTTCCACTTGAAGTCGACGACAACACAGCTTCTGGGTTTGAAAGATTCGAGTTGTTGGTAGCTGTTTGTGAAGACTCAGAATGGGTAGGTGTATTGCACGATTTCCTTGCATTAGAGTTTTCAAAAGAGTTAGTTCGAAGCGCTGAATGTGATATAGGTATAGAGGGACCTTGATTTCGATTACATGAGGTGCGGGGATCAGAACCTTTCGGAAAATGTAAAAGGGAATAGTGTCTTTAATTACACTGCTTGCAGAAGTTTGTAGAGCTACATTTCGAAGTTGAATGACCAGAAGCCAAACAGTTGAGACAACGATTTAACAATTTTATCTTTTCAAATCTTTGCCTGGGTGCGAGTGATCGAAAATTAGAACAGTTGTAAATTCTATGGTTTTCCTTACAAAGGGGGCATTCAAAACGAATGGTGGCTGTTGTGGAAGACACCAAAACCTTTTTAGACTGATAAGTAGATTTGTAGTTGGTGTTAACTGAAGTGGGATTTTGATATGCCGTGAGATTATTTGATTGGAGCTGAATAATTGATTGAAAGATAAAATCAGAAAATTCCTTTCAAGTTGGAGTTTCAGATCTGGATCCGAATTCGTTTTCAAAACGTTCTCGAGTTTTAGTGTCTAATAACCTGATAGCAAAACTGTATAATATGAATCCGGCGGCATCATCTATGTTCAATCTATTAAAGGCTGCAGCACTTTCAAGAATAACTGAAGAAAAGTGTTCAAGGGTAGCGAGAGAACATTTTTGAAGGATGAAATATATTCATCAAATGATGAGTTGCTTGAAGTCCTTTGCTATCATACCTCTTCGTTAAAGCTGCCCAAGCTTGATCATAGCCGTCGTGAGTCAGATTAATCGAGGTGATAATCTGAGCTGCTCCACCTTTCAAAGAGGACTTCAAATAGTGGAATTTCTGAATAGGATTCAAGTCTGGATTGTTGTGAATCATTGAGGAAAAAGTATCTTTGAAGGAAGGTGTTTAGCCGCGGACCTATACTACCCGTCAGATAACAAACCGATCCTTGCCTCTCGGAAATTTACTGTACCGCCAAAATCAAGGAGAGGGGGAATGACGCTCAGAGCGCCCGGCACGTGCTGTTAGATCGCCAAGCGGGACTGTTCTACCAGACCTTCGTAGCTACGACCATCGCACACTGCTGCTTATCACTCTGCTCTCAAGCCGTTATTCCTATGAGAACGTCCAGAGGTCTTAAAGTTTGTTACTCGCCAGAAGCTATGCTGAGATGATGATAATTGGGTATACATTACATAAATTGTAAGTCCCATTTCATTATCATTAGGCCTCAAATCGTCAACTAATTCTTCTCCTGATGATCAACGTATTACATGGTACCAACCGGACAGTTCAAGTTAATTAATGATACCATACTCACTGCTCCTTCATGCCGTGATCACTGGCGAAGATAATAATAATTCGCACATCTTCGCGCCTTATTGAAATCTTCATTATAACGTTCAAGTACATTTTGTTGTTATTATATCTTTGGCCATTATGCTAGCATGGAGCATTTCTGTTATTGTTAATTATCGCTCCCATTCATATTAATCATTTTTTCTTCTTTTGTTTGTCTTAAATTACTGTTGTTCATTAGATCGCTAAGTTGCATGTTTAGTCTTAAGAGTTTCTTGTTGAAGCTATTATTAATTTGTATATTCTCTTACATGTATATTTAATAGTATTTAAGAAAAGATATCTCGCATGTTATTCAAATTAATAAATCAAACGCTTTGTTAACATCTGAGATTTCATTCAAATTCCCGTGGCACTTCCATTTGCTTCCTATTAAATTTTTATTCAGTCTAATAACGCCTTAACATTTTGATGCCGTAAAACCCGGGAATAATTACGATTTCAGATATTAACATAGCTCAAAAAGACATTGCGCAACAATATGTAGGTTTGTTTGTTTGTAGTGGGGATATCCGGATCCGCTGTTACTTATGTGAATCACACAGAAAATATAGCGTTTTTTCAGCCTTGTCAAAAACAAATATTAATGTATGCATGCAGACTTTAATTATTAATTTACAATATTATATTCCAACGTATAATTATTAGTGATAATTAAGCATTTAAATCATATCATCTCTTGTAAATTCATTTATTTGCATAATCTAATTGTTAATTTGCAATATCATGTATTCTAACGCATGACTATTATAGATAATTAAGTATTCAAATAATATTATCTCTTGTAAATTATTAATTCTCTTTCAGCTTTCTAGTAAATTGTATAAAATCAAAATGGCTAATCGTCGCCAAGCTAGAGTTAAAAATGTGTCCCAAACAATATTGTTAGGATTATTTACCCAATTTCGAATTTTCGCCGATGAATATAAAGAGGCAATGATTGCGAATGAAGAGGAGTAGTACAAATAGGCGGGTTGAGCCGGAGCCGTGACCGTGGTCATTGTCTGCTGTAGCAGGGTCGGGGGGGGGAGACCTTGAGATGACCTTGAGGATGGGAGGGGTGTAAGGTTGGGCGAGGGGGTGTTGACCTTGAGGTAGGTTCATCTGTGCAAAGTAAGATATGGCAACGTCGCAGGGAGATGTGGCAACACCGCAGTAGAAACTAGGTCACGGTTTATTATGAATGGATGACGCATGTTGGTCATGAATATGTCATTTTATGAATGGAAGTGTTGAATGGGCGAGTGACGTCATCTTATGAATGGAAGAATTGAATGGGAGTGTGACGTAATTTGTCTTTATGAATGGGATAAGAGTTATGAATGAAGCACAGTAGTACAAATAGGCGGGTTGAGCCGGAGCCGTGACCTTGAGGTCATTGTCTGCTGTAGCAGGGTCGGGGGCGTGACCTTGAGATGACCTTGAGGGTGGGAGGGGTGTAAGGTAGGGCGAGGGGGTTTTGACCTTGAAGTAGGTTCATCTGTGCAAAGTAAGATTTGGCAACGTCGCAGATGAGATGTGGCAACACCGCAGTAGAAACTAGGTCACGGTTTATTATGAATGGATCACTCATTCTGTTCCTCTAAATTTTTTTCAAAAATTGTTTCAATGTAATTTTCGAGGTTTATAGAAACATCTATCGTACTAACTTTCGATTTAAAATTAAAATCTGTTCTTTCACTAATAGTATTTTCGTTTTTCTTAATATATGTACATTCTAACATTATGTTTAATTTTAGATTTTTCCATTCACCTACATAACTATTTAGTAACTTTACTAAAACCTCTTTTTTCTTATTAAAAAATTCTGAAGCTAATAATTTTTATTATCGTTAGGAATGTAAACATCTTCAACCGCATTTCCTAAGGAAGCTTTAATGATCCCATTTTCTTGAGCGACCGTCTTCCCTCGCATCTGTCTACTAAATATGCAATATTTTATTTTTTTCATTGGTATCTCCATTGTGTTCACGTCGGGTGTATTATTACTACTAACCCCAAATTGACAAGTTAATTCATGCCGTTCAAAGTTAAACTTTTTGCTAAATTCTTTCCTACAGCCTCGACAATAGTAAAACAACGATTGACATCTATGTCGCCAGTTTGTAAGCAATAATCCACAATGAGCACATAAATAATTATTTCCGTTACTTTTATTATTCATTTTTAATCTAAAAACATACTTGGTCAAACAAACACAAAAACATAAATACTCTACCCCCTAACAGTAATATTAAAAAAACAAAACAATTGTAGCCTAACCTGATTCAACCTTTTTTTTTTGTTTACATAAACTTTATATCATAAGCATGTTTCTTCTTTCCCATATATTGAATTTTTAGCTGTCCTAAAACAGAAAATAATCACTTGGCTAAGTAAAAAAAAAAAAAAATATATAACTTTTTTTTTTATATGTTTAAAATCTAAGAATGTACCTTCATAGTTGAATATTTCTTCTTCTGTAAATTCGTAGACATATCTTTTAGGTAGAAATATTCTTATTTTTTCTGTTTCTCCTTTATCTAATAATATTGCTTCAATTGACGGGCCATACTCCGTCTCCTTCTTCGAAAGTCGTAGAATTTGATA
This sequence comes from Arma custos, assembly GCA_037127475.1. NCBI lineage: Eukaryota > Metazoa > Arthropoda > Insecta > Hemiptera > Pentatomidae > Arma > Arma custos. Next base: position 14,080,853 of record CM073759.1, on the reverse strand, counting down.
CGTCCGTCCTATAATTAATTCTCCAATATTTTTATATGTGGGTTTAATTTCATTTAATTTTTTCAGGAGTGACATCTAAAAAAAAAAAAATTAAAATCATATACTTAGTTAGTAAACAGATATTCGAGTAAAATAAAATTTTAAAAAAAACTTACTTTACTGCAGTTGTAATGAAAACTGAAGACGTTGAGACTATGAACTTATACTAGCATAGTGGCTGGCTGATGGACTGTGAAGAGATAGCCCCACGCCTTGGCTTATAAGTACGATAAGGAGCTGCGTCAGATGCTGATCAGGTCAGTCGGTATTTGGGCTCGCTTTCAGTAGAGTGGGAGTCAGTAGACTTATTCCAGACATGTCGTCAGCAGTTCTTGATTTACAGGCTTATCGCTTGGAGACGAACAAGCTGATAGTGAAAGAACTGTCAGTAGTTAGCGTAAATTACGAGCACTCTAGTCATTGGATTTTTAAACCGCCTCAAGAAGCCGAAAATGCTGATCGGCTAAAGACAAATCTCTGTGTAAAAAAACATCTTCATGGTCTGGAATGGGACTATGGTGATGTAAATTATGAATCTTTGAAAAATGTTTTACTATCCGTTGCAGAAAACTATGACGTATTATGGGGAAAAGGAATAGAAAAGTGTAAGTTTATAGAAGACCTAATTGATAAACCTGTTTATGATTTGCACGACTTTGGATGCCCCAATCTGAAACAGCTGGAATATGATAAGATAGCATGTCATTATCATTTAGACACTTCATTCGTTTGCTCTTTAAATCAAGCTCATCGTCTGGCTGCATGGGTAAATAAAAATAGTGAGGCTGTAGATTTCACTAAAAGAGACGTTCGTAAACGAACGTATAGAGACAATTCTTCTTCTCCTCATCATATGCTGTCATTTGCTGGATTTATACGTGGAGTCGAAAATAGTGTATACTGTGGACTGTTGTATGACACCATTCGTTAATAAACCCTCTCAATTACCATAGGGCGTGTAGCCCGCATTGTTTATGGTTTGAGGAGGAGTCTTTTTAATTAAAATTTGTTAAATATTGTATTTACTAAATCACTATTTCATTTAGATTTATTTTGTAATATGTTTTCTTAATTAATTAGACTAGAAAATTAGACCAGTGAACAGAGTATTAGATTTTATTTTTTCAAGAAAAGTAACAATAATTAACAAAAATTTTTAAAAATATGTTGTACGTATAAAATAAATGTCTAGTATAAGAGCATATGTTTTTTTTCTTCTTCTTCAACATTATACGATATCCTTTTTATTAACCCAGCTGCGTTCATTAGCACCGAACCACTTGACATATAATTGATTGCCTTTCCTTTTTAAAACCTTTTCTACCAGGTATATATTTGGATATTTAGCCTGTTGTAGCTCTTCTTCATAAAATGCACCACTGATCGGTTGCCCTTTTAGATCTTCTAGCAAATATGTGTACGGATATGTCTTCTGAATCTTGACTACCTTAAAAATTTCACTTGACCAATTAGGCTTATAGCCTTTTGAAAAACTTGTTTTTCTTTTAGATATTCTTACAAAATCTTCTTCTATAAATTTCTGCTTTCGTACTTTCGATTTAGTCACTGTAGAATACACATTTTTTAGCAAGTATCTCTCCATCTTTTTATGCCGAGCATCGATTGGTTTCATACCTATAGTCCTATGAAATGATGAATTTTACTCCTGTAAAATTTGGGGTAATATATCAAAAATTTATAATTTCCTCGCAGGCTGAATGCTCTCCAATTTTTTTCTTTTAATGTTCTATTGAACCTCTCTACAATGGAAGCTTTTATATTAAAAAAAGTTGAATAATGATTAACATTGTATTGTTTCATAAGAGAATTAAACTTTGAATTGTAAAATTCTTTTCCTTGATCACTTTGAATATGTTTTGGAGTTGATTTACACGATAAAAACACACTCTCCATTGCTTTGATCACGTTGTCCGCTGTTTTCTGTTTTAGTGGCACAGCTCAAGCAAATTTCGAAAAGCAGTCTATGACCGGTAACAAATATTTATTTCCTTTATTTTCTCCAGAATAAGGTATCATTTCCACAAGGTCTATTTGCCATAAATCGTTAATTCCTTTTAAAACAGTTTTCCGACGTGGATATTTTCTTCGAGCTGGTTTGTGCAATTCATTTACGACAACACTTTTTAACAACGATGCATTCATCTTTTAAGATAACCGAGCGTTATTAGCATCACCGAGATACACACACAGTGAAAAGATATTCACTTAATTTAATATATTTATTTCTCGTAGCTCTTAAATTATCGATTCTATTTCGTTTTCATGTCCTTCGTGACCTGCATTCGCCGAAGATATTAGCAACCTCAGCCGATCAACTAGCTCATTAGGATCATCCCAATACTCATAAATGGGTTTATCGGCTCTCATGAGACCAGTGCCTTTGTGCGAACGAAGTGAGGCTATTTTACTAGGAGGGGTGGTGGTACGACGAGGTGCGAAAAGCATCGCTATTACTTTTCTATATTTTTCTGATCTGATTTCTTGTCTCCCTCGTTCTTCACTATAGCCTTTTTTGTGAGCATTGGTCGAGATTAAAATGTTTTTATACATTTCCAAGTCTTTTTTTTTTCATACTTTTCGGGATTTTTCAAGTAAAGTAACTGCAACAATCCCTCTATGCCTTCATAAGTTACCCCGTTAATTGTTATGTCATCGATGTTTGTATGTAGTTGAATATCAGTTGAGTCACCTATTCCTCCAATCCGGCACGACTCTAATGCCATAACGTGAATCGAGGGTTTTATTATCGCCTCTCAACAATTTCTCCAAATATTTTCTTTGTTGGTTTCCAAACCCCAGGTAGCCATCAACTTTTGCTTGTTGTGGGATAAGATCTTTAACTGTTTCTACTAGTGAATCTTCAGTTTCATGATGTTCATTTTCTACTTTAATTTCAGGAAACGTCTAACTAGCAACAGGTGATGAACTAGCCGAAATTATTGGAGTTGTCGGATGGGTCGAATGGGCTAACTCTGGTGTCAATGTTGCTCTTTTGTAAATATCTTTTGTAAACTCAATCTCATCATTTTTGTTTCTAATCTTTTTACTTGACGGCTCCGATTTAGATTCCTTTTGCAACTTTAACGACTCTTTAATGTCTTCTAAAGGTTGTGATACAGGTGTAAAGAATGCTTGACGAACCTCATCAACATCCTGAAGACCGCGTTTCAATGTCCGAAATTTGTTTTTTAAAATTTCGCTAGTTTTTATAATCCCACGGGTGACTTTAGGGTCCATGACTGAGCTCCGTCAACGACTGGAAACCCTTTATATATCTACAATAAATGTATCGATTCCTTTTCTAAAACGACCATTGTTTAAATCCCTACTTTTGTCAATAACGAGATAACCGAAAGGCTCTTTCCAACATAATGAGCACATGTCTTTAAAAAGTTGGAAACCGATATGAGGAGTGCTCACATGTTCATCGTAAATATGTTTTAAACTCAATTCGTCCTGAGGAAATATTATTAAAAAGTTAAAATTACACCTGATCAGATGTCTAGGAATGCAAACATAACTTTGTGTTAAGTAAAAACAATCTATGGTAGATTCATATGTCTTCCATAACTGAAATATCGTTTAATTATATCTTGATCCTCCATCGTAACATCATCGAATATACAGACTGAATTAGATTCAACTTGGTGAGGCATATCTTTTGCATCTTCAAAACCGTAAAATCCTATTTCAGGAACCATATTTACAACATTTTTTAAATACTGGTATTTGGGCTGGTGTAAAGTTTTTCCGAATAGATATACATTTTTAAATTTTAAACCATTTGGATTTAATAAAAGTCCAATCATAATATTCGTCTTTCCACATCAGCTTGATCCGCATATCGACGCTCGTATGGTGCTTGGTAATAATGTGCTATGTTTCACCTCAGTAGATTCGTCAGGCAAACACTTCAAAGTAGAAAAACGTTGTTCTTGTTGGACTAATTTCATTTTGAATGCAGACAAAATCATTCATTTCCTATATATATATATATATATATATATATATATATATATATATATATATATATATATATATATATATATATATATCGCCGATTGTCATTTTTCACTACAGTATGATTCGTAAGACTCGCAAAGGAAGAGGCTTGATAAACAGTCTCATAAATAAGTTACCATTTGAATTACGCCTGCCAGGATACCAGTATTGTGGCCCCGGTACAAACCTTGAAAAACGACTAAATAGAGGAGATAGTGGAATAAACCAGCTTGTAAAGAACACGATATTGCTTATAGCAAAGATAAGGATATGCAAAGTCGTAGAAAAGCGAACAAGATTTTGGTTGAAAGCGCATGGAAACGAGTTAAAGCTTCGGATTCATCATTGGGAGAAAAAGCCGCGGCTTGGTTAGTTACAAATACTATGAAAGCGAATGGTAAAATTGGTGCCGGTATTAAGAAGAAGAAAAAAAATAAAAAGATTAGTTTCAAAAAATTAGTTAAATCGCTAAAGGTTGCTGACGTATCATCGATCCTCGAAGCGTCAAAAATGGCATACAAAAAGGCTAAAATGCATTTACGTGATAAGACAAAACCTTTGCCTCCCAGAGTTCTTCCTTTGCCAAAAGAGGGAGGATTTCTTCCATTTCTTGTGCCGTTAATGGCAGGGCTTTCTGCAGTGGGACCTTTAGCGGTTGGAGCGTCGAGTGTGGCTAAAGCTATCTACGAGGCGAAAGAAGCTGAACATAAATTAGATGAGCAAAAGAGGCATAATTTAGCGATGGAAAGTAAGAAAATCGGAAATGGACTTTATTTGAAACCATATCGGAAAGGCTACGGCTTGTTTATAACTCGACAAAAAAACAAATCTGGAAAGATCTGACTACCGAATAAGCCATTGACGGATTTAGAATTAAATTATTTGGTCAAAGTTTTAAATATCCAACATTTTCGAGGAGTGTTTATGATTGATAAACTTCCTAGATATCCAAACAAACACGAGTCTGCTATTGTAAATTTCGAGCCGAGCTCAGAACTTGGTTCACATTGGGTCTGTTATGTAAAACAAAATAATTTTGTGAAATATTTTGATTCCTTTGGAAACTTAAAACCACCACCACAGTTGTTCGAGTACTTTAAGGGGCTAACTTATAATAGAGAGCGTTATCAGGAGTGGAATACGTCGGTTTGTGGACATCTCTGCTTACAGTATTTAGTCGATGCTTCTCAAAGCGTTTGATCATTGTTAATCATGAGCTATACAGTAACGCTTACGGGCAACTCTAGCGTACTTTCCGCAAACTTTTTACCACCGTTAGAATTGGGGTCAATATATACTGTTGGGTTGTTATCATTTGAGACATATATATACTGACTCTCTGTTTTTTTTTTGTTTTGTTTTTTGTGGTTGTTAGAAGAGGAGTATACTAATTTTTTATTTTTTTACATGTAGATGTAAAATGAACGTACAACCAAAAAAAAAAAAAAAAAACGATTTAGAACTCGATTCAGAAAATACAAAATACCTAGTAATAATATGTTTTATTTAGGTATCTTTCAAGCCTGATGAGGACCTTGTAGAAACTCGTACTCTTGTAACATGGAATTATGCTAATCGTGCAGCACGTATCAGTCCATGGGAAACACATGCGAGGGACAGGGTAAGATTCGAAAACAGGATTCATCATATTTCCAAGATACTGAGTTCTATCCTGGAATCAACCCACAGATCAGCTGTTTATCAGAAACATTACAAGATTGTTAATTGTTAAAATTTTATATTTACCTTACCAGTATTTGATTCAGATTTATTAAATTTTTTTAATTAAATTTTATATTTACATAAAATAAAAATATAATATAATAAAAAAATATAATAAAAACGTCGGCACATAATATAAGTACTTCACTTATTCGGTGTTCTTATTGACTGCACCCCCCAACTATCTCCTTTACATAAAATAAAAATATTTGATTTCAGTAAATTTGTATTTGTTTTTTTTTTCTTCTTCCTATTTTATTTTTCAAGGGACAAATAAAAAATACAACATATTAAAGGAAAATTATTTTATTGATTATCATCACAATTCAATTCATTTAAGTTGTAAAACAGTGTATTTGTATTTATGCTAAAATCAATTGGTTCGGTAACTACATTTGCTTCATTCTTATTATAAAGTTCAACCATCTTTGTTATCAATGCTAGTGAATCGTTGATTTTTTCTATATTTGCGCAAAGTTTGACCGTCTCGTTCCTGTTGAAACATGCAGATGCAGACGATGGTGGGAGGGTCTCATGATTAAACATTGCAAACCATTGCGTTACCTGCTCTATCCGCATCACCCTAGTGCGTCCTCTTGTAGTAAGTTCACAAATCACGTTTTGACATCTTGATCGGTCTTTTTCATAGGATTTTTTTCGTTTCTGCAGCAATAACAAAATTTTCGGAGCTCGGGTGGTAATATATGTCCATTCCTCAACATTCATGTAAACGACCGTTTTCTTATTTTCGCTAATGGCGATAGTTGGCACAAAGTTACACAAACCGATTCGAAAACATTTACTGTTGGTGAGTGGGTACTCGGTCACAAGGTCCATTCGCCGATCCATCTCGCGTATCATCAACGACAAGACTGTGTGGTATAACGGAGTGGAGGGGAGAAAGCTGCTAATAAGCTGAAGCCTTTTAACAACATACCGTGTCTTCGCTATCATTCTCGACACTATGATTTGCAGCTCATTCAATTGTTCACAATACTCGATAAACGAACAGTTTTTAGACCATTTTTTGTGGTCGGCAAAAGGGTCGTCATACTCCTTCCATTCATGCAAGTTTACTCCGCAAAATGGACATCTTGTTCTGTCAGACACTTTCATGTAATACAACCCAGCAGCCACTAGTTTCAATGGACTCACCGATGACGACCAGCCGACGAATGTCGACAACCTTCCGTCTTCGTACCTCAGGTTCTTGCTTCTTAGCCGACCCATACTAAACTAACTGATTGAGGAAGCAACCACGTGCTTCATTCATGAGACAAAATGAGGACACTCACCCATTCGGAAAACAATATACTCTCTTTCATTATGCTGTGACCTAGTTTCTACCGCGGTGTTGCCACATCTCCTCTGCGACGTTGCCAAATCATACTTTGCACAGCTGAACCTACCTCAAGGTCAACACCCACTCGCCTTACCTTACACCCCTCCCACCCTCAAGGTCATCTCAAGGTCACGCCCCCGACCCTGCTACAGCAGACAATGTCCTCAAGGTCACGGCTCCGGCTCAACCCGCCTATTTGTACTACTGTGCTTCAATCATAACTCTTATCCCATTCATAAAGACAAATTACGTCACACTCCCATTCCGTTCTTCCATTCATACGATGACGTCACACGCCCATTCAACACTTCCATTCATAAAATGACATTCATGACCAACATGCGTCATCCATTCAGAACAAACCGTGACCTAGTTTCTACTGCGGTGTTGCCACATCTCATCTGCGACGTTGCCAAATCTTACTTTGCACAGATGAACCTACCTCAAGGTCAACACCCCCTCGCCCTACCTTACACCCCTCCCACCCTCAAGGTCATCTCAAGGCCACGCCCACGACCCTGCTACAGCAGACAATGACCTCAAGGTCACGGCTCCGGCTCAACCCGCCTATTTGTACTACTAAGAGGCAGTAGTTAAAACGCGAATTGACAAATTAAAGCAATTAATAGACGAAATGAGAAAAACCCATAATGCCGTAATCACCGAATCCATTAATGATGAGATACCTGTTCCTTCCGATCTTATGGATCAATTCATTCGAGCACAGACCGAGGCTATGGACTTAGAAGTCCAATCATTGGACCGCTCAGTGACCGCACGTGTCGCACCCCGGGTACCGGAAGTCCGGCTGCCCCCCCCTTGATTTACCGAAATTTAACGGAGATATCACGCAATTTAAAAATTTTAAAACCACTTATATTCCGCTTATACACCGCAATAAGGACATCGATGACGGACTTAAGCTAACATATCTAAAGAGTTGCCTTTCAGGCGAAGCCTTAGCCGTCATAAGCCATTTGGATACTCTGGGCTCAAACTATTCTATCGCCCTAATTGCTCGGTATAACAATCAAGCGGCGCTCGCGTCTCGGATACTCCATGAAATGTTAAATTTCCAACCCATCGCGCATCCATCGCAAAAGGCCCTGGAATCCGTTCTTAAATTATTTTCTGAACTGGGTCACCAATTAACCGCGACTAACATCCCTGACTTGGGATACTACTTTTTATATTTCTTAACCTTCCGGAGTTTAGACCCCTTTACTCAAAGGGAATTTAAGTTACATTATCCTGATGACTTCCCTACGTTTACTGAGCTGCTCAATTACATCACGCGACTTCAAATTGCTACCGCATCCGTGTCGGAATTACCGCTGTCGGATAATCACCGTCGACCGTTACCTAAGAGGAAAGAGCACCCCCCTATGCATTGGCAACCGCAATCTGTCAATCGCTCTGCTCATGTGTTCGCAGCTGGGCTGCGCTGTAATTACTATCAAGAAGTACATAACCTTATCATTGCCGAGAATTTAAAACTTTATCCGGTCGGGATCGCCTAGGGTTTGTTCGTAAAGAGGGTTTGTGCATCAATTGCCTCGGACAACACCCACCGGATAAATGTCAATCCACCCAGCGTTGTCATTCTTGTCAAGGTTTCCACCACACCTTGCTCCATCGGGGCATCACCGAATCACCATCGCGTCCGGAGCCATCCATTAGCTCCCCCCTGGGTTCCCCTCGGTCAAATTCGCCAAATATTAGAACGCTTCCACCACGCCGCTACTCTGCTCAACGTCAAATATCCAATAACCAGAGTCACCGATCCTCCCCGGCTATTCAAACGTTACACGCGTCATCACCACAACCCATGCACGGATCGCCTGTCCTATCCACTACACGGGATACGTCCTCTAGCAACTATTTGGCAAGCCAAACAACCCATTTCCTTCGACGCACCGTTATGTTACCAGAACCCGCCGCTATCCTTTCGTCCGTATCAACCGACCCCACATCGAGATCGCCGCTTGTCCCAAGAAATCACTGTACGCTCAGCTTCGCCCCCGGACAAATTAAAATTTTCTCAATGACCTAATTCTTCCGCCGTATCGCCGCCGTCCTCTCGCGCCCGACCTCAATGCTCGCCTATCGTGGTCGAAAAGGATGCTTCCTTGTTACACCGCCGCTATCAATTAACACGCAACCGTGCCGATAATTCTATACTGCTAACTACCATCTCGCATCGATCGCCATTAACTATGCTAGGGTCCTCGGGGGGCATGACACCTTCACTGTTGCCCACCGCGCAGGTCTCAATATCGCGTTCTGATCACCAAGCTCAATCATTCCGAGCCTTGTTAGATTCTGGAAGCCAGGTGAGCTTCATCACTATCAGGGCCGTGTCTTATCTGGGCCTCCCCGTATCATCATCCCCAGTCGGGGTAAGTGTCCTGGGGGGATCGTCGAACCTATCCTGCCCCGGGTATACCACCGCAACCATTCAGGTTCCGGACTCTGATCCGTTAAGCTTTCAGTTATTCGTTATCGAAAACAGAACGCATTCACTTCCGGCCATGCCTGTGGACTTATCACCTTGGCCGTACAACTCCCGTGGAACTCCCGCTCGCCGATCCATCGCTATGCCATCCTGGCCCTATAGATCTCCTCTTCGGAGTCGACGCCCTCCCAAGAATCCTCCTCGGTATCGAACCATCGCCTAAGGGTGGACCCACGACATTGAATACCATATTTGGATGGTGTTTCATGGGGGAATGTCGTCCTCGTCGGACAAAGCGCCATATTACCTGGGCCAAAGAAGTAAAAGATAATGAAGGCAAGACTTTTCGCCCCCCGCTTCGTTCCCGTCGTGCTCAATCTTCCGCAGATTTAACACCCAATTCCTCTTCACCTATCGCTAATACTGTCGCTCCTGAGCGTCACGAATTATCAGTATTTAACCCCCTCACCAATGTCCAATTAAACCTTGACCTCCAACGCTTTTGGAACCTCGAGGAGGTCACAGCCACTTCACCTCGTTTCTCCTCCGAAGAACAACGTTGTGAGGAATTATTTAGAACATCCGTCTCCCGCGATGTCCATGGTCGATACATAACTCCGTTACCTCTGAAATCGCTCGACTTGGGCGAATCTCGTTACAGAGCAGTGAAACAGTTTCACCGACTCGAAGCCCGCCTTCATCGGGAGCTCGCGTTACGTGAAGCCTATCTCGCCTTCATGCGAGAATACTTGGAGTTAGGCCATTCCTGAGCCTGATGACGCTTCCGGTATCACATACTACCTCCCTCATCATCCTGTACACCGCCCTGACGATCCGCCCTCTAAAATTAGAGTGGTGTTCAACGCTTCGGCTCAATCCTCAAATGGAAAATCACTAAATGATATTTCTTTTACTGGGCCAAAGTTACAATCAGATATTGTCACTTTGATTACTCGCGCTCGAACGCACCTATACATTTCACTGCCGACATTCGGCAGATGTATCGTCAGATACTAGTGCCTCCCAAACATCATGATTTACAAAGAATCGTATGGCGATTCTCACCCGATGAGCCGATCCGCTCTTATCGCCCACACGGTCACGTACGGTGTCAGCTCCTCCCCGTTCCTTGCTATTCGAACTCTTCAGCAATTAAGTCATGATGAAGAGGCTCGTTTTCCTCACGCCGCCTCCGTTCTTCGCAAGGACACGTACGTAGATGATATTGTTACTGGAGCCTCTACGTTGCCAGAAACAGTTCAATTAAGGGACGATCTCATCGCTCTATTGCAATCTGGAGGTTTTGAACTCCGCAAATGGGCTTCTAATCATCCTCAAATTCTATCCAATCTCGCAGCCGAGCATTGTCGTGTCGGGACTCAGTCATTCGAATTCTCTTCCGAAGATGACTCTACCATTAAGATCGTCGGTCTCGTATGGTCAGCTGACACAGACACTTTTTCTTATCGCTTGTCTTCTGACAAACTTCCCGCTACCAAACGGCTTATTCTTTCCAAATTAGCTCGCATTTATGACCCTCCTGGATGGTTAGTTTCCGTGACATTCACCGCTAAGTTATTAATCCAACGTTTATGGGTCGGACACTCTGATTGGGATGAACCCGCTCCCCCTGATATCAGCCGGGATTGGAACTCCTTTCAAGAAGAACTGGAAACAGTATCTCACGTTTCTATCCCTCGCCTCTTTCCTTATTATCAAGAGTCGTGCAGTTGACAACGCCTAGTTGCCTATTGTGACGCTTCCGAGCTGGGTTACGCCGCCGCTATATATTTGCATTCCACCTCCTCTTCAGGGGAAATCGCCGTCAGCCTCTTAATGGCCAAATCCAGGGTCGCCCCCTTGAAAAGAGTATTACTCCCGCGATTGGAACTATGTGGCGCTCACCTCCTTGCTAAGTTAACCGCCAAAATTACCGAAATGTTTTCCCAGCCATTCGAAGACCTGATAGCCTTTTCAGACTCCGCTGTAGCTCTCGCCTGGATTCGCGGCGAACCCCACCGTTGGAAAACTTTCGTAGCAAACCGAGTAACGGAAATTCAAGAAAGCATACCCCCTTCTCAATGGCGCCATATTGACGGCAAGGACAACCCTGCCGACTGCGCTTCTCGCGGGATTTCTCCTAAGGAATTAGCCAATCATGCCTTATGGTGGTAAGGTCCGTCCTGGCTCTCTCAACCCCCATCTTCATGGCCTACCTCGCGCATCGACGTACCTCCTGGTCTCGTTGATTCTGAACGGCGAACCATTCATAAAATTATCTCATGCACCGCCCTTACCACTCTTAATTTAGAGAGCCGCTATTCGCCTCTTTCTCGGCTGCAACGCGTCACTGCGTGGTGTCTCCGCTTCGCACATAACGTCAGGAACCCCGCGTGCCGCTCTACCGGGTTTCTCCCCGCCGCTGAGCTATCTGCCGCTCTAGACATATTAGTTAAAGCCATTTAACAAGTCGCTGTCACAAATGAGTATCAAGCAGCCGATGACCCTACATCAAAATTGCATCTTAAACGTACTCTGCAATTATTCATCGATCCGCGGGGGGTCCTCCGCGTAGGTGGACGACTCCCCCATGGCCCACAACCATTTTCCGCTAATCTTCCGGCCTTGCTTCCTAAAGATCAGTCCTTTACTAACTTAGTCATTGATCAGGCTCATTGTCAAAATTTACACGCTGGTCCCTCTGCTACGCATTCCTTTATTCGTCAGCGATTCTGGATATTGGACGGGAGAAACGTAGTTCGCCATCGCCTCGCTAAATGCAACAAATGTTTCCATGTTAAACCTCAACCACTCATCCCCACCATGGGACGCCTGCTCCGTGATCGGATCACACCCACATACCCATTTTCAAAGGTAGGAATTGATTACGCAGGCCCTTTTTCCGTATCTTCTGCTCGCATCCGAGGATGCCGCGTAACCAAGGCATATATCTGTGCATTTTTTTGTTTCACCACTAAAGCCATTCACCTAGAACTTACATCTGAACTATCCGTGGCAGCCTTTCTAGCCGCCTTTGCTCGTTTTTGTGGTAGACGGGGACGTCCTTCAGACGTCTACCGCGATAACGGAACCAACTTTGTAGGAGCTAGCCGTATTCCGAGACGTGAATACTCAAGAAACCATTGTTCAACATTCCTCGCGCGAGGGCATTTAATGGCATTTTATTTCTCCCAGGGCTCCCCATTTCGGGAGTCTTTGGGAAGCCGCGATTAAATCTACTAAACGCCATCTCCGTACCGTAATGGGTATTCAGGTTTTATCATTCGAGGGATTCTCAACCCTACTTACTCAGATCGAAGCCGTACTCAATAGCAGACCCTTATGTGCGCTTTCATCCGACCCTCATGATCTAGAAGCCTTAACTCCAGGACACTTTCTTATCTGACGACCGATAACCGCTCCCCCCACTCAGGATCTACCTGATGTGCCCATCAATCGCGCGGCACGATGGAAACTCACTGACAAGATCCATCAGTCCTTTTGGAAGCGATGTACCATCGAATATCTGGACACACTCCAGCAGCGATACCGCTGGACGGAATCCGCCCCCGAACTAACTATCGGCGCTCTCGTACTGATCCAAACCGATAACCCGCCTCCTCTGCATTGGCCATTAGCCCGGGTTACCGATTTGCATCCCGGAGCGGACGGTATCGCCCGAGTCGCTAGCCTCCGAACCGCTTCCGGCATCATAAAGCGCCCAATCACCCGCATATGCCCTTTACCATCTCGATGATGCCACTTTCGTGCCATGGGCGGGGGAATGTTTAGCCGCGGACCTAAAATACCCGCCAGATAACAAACCGATCCTTGCCTCTCGGAAATTTACTGTACCGCCAAAATCAAGGAGAGGAGGAATGACGCTCAGAGCGCCCGGCACTTGCTGTTAGATCGCCGAGCGGGACTGTTCTACCAGACCTTCGCAGCTACGACCATCGCACACTGCTGCTTATCACTCTGCTCTCAAGCCGTTATTCCTATGAGAACGTCCAGAGGTCTTAAAGTTTGTTACTCGCCAGTAGCTATGCTGAGATGATTATAATTGGGTATACATCACAAAAATTGTAAGTCCCATTTCATTATCATTAGGCCTCAAATCGTCAACTAATTCTTCTCCTGATGATCAACGTATTATATGGTACCAACCGGACAGTTCAAGTTAATTAATGATACCATACTCATTGCTCCTTCATGCCGGATCACTGGCGAAGATAATAATAATTCGCACATCTTCGCGCCTTATTGAAATCTTCATTATAACGTTCAAGTTCATTTTGTAGTTATTATATCTTTGGTCATTATGCTAGCATGGAGCATTTCTGTTATTGTTAATTATCGCTCCCATTCATATTAATCATTTTTTCTTCTTTTGTTTGTCTTAAATTACTGTTGTTCATTATATCGCTAAGTTGCATGTTTAGTCTTAAGTTATTCTTGTAGAAGCTATTATTAATTTGTATATTCTCTTACATGTATATTTAATAGTATTTAAGAAAAGATATCTCGCATGTTATTCAAATTAATAAATCAAACGCTTTGTTAACATCTGAGATTTCATTCAAATTCCGTGGTACTTCCGTTTGCTTCCTATTAAATTTTATTCAGCTAATCACGCCTTAACAGAAGGCCAATCTGAAATATTTCCAGAGAATGTTGGAATATTTATCGTAGGAAGGCGTAATTGAGAATTTTCTTCTCTGTCAATAACAGATTTATTTCCAGTGGATTCAGTAGGGGCAAGAGAAGAACCCAATGCTAATGCTTCATAATAGGTGCCACGAACCTCTTTAAAAGCCGATTCGAATTCTGTGAAGGGCTTCTTTAACTTCTTTGCGAGCTTCCTCAAATTTGAATATATTGTTGAAAGCTTTTCGAAAGTATTATCAAGTCGGGAAATGCGAGCGGCTAAAATTTTTTGTTTAGTTGAGTCAGACTCCATTAATAAGCCTGCGGTTTTGGTTTCGTTAATGTCATCAACTAAGTCCCAGAATTCATCCTTAAGAGCATCTAATAGCTCTTCCGATTCATCCTGATTAACTTTGGGAGCCATTTTAACTATACAAATTTAATGACAATAAAAAGTACTATATTCCAAAATAAAAGAAGAAACAACAAGTTTTATAAATGGAAAAAATAGAAATCGAATATTTACTAGAAAATTTTACTGAAATCACAATATCCCAGGCCGGAGGACCATAAAGATGTGGAAGAAGGGGCTCCTAATAATAATTCGCTAACCTTCTATCCGAACGAATTTGCCGGTTGTGAATTCAATAAAAAAACCTAATAGTTTGATTGGGTGACAATTTTCCCAAATAAATATAGTTGAAGCTATAAAAGGGAAGAAAAGAAATTCATCAAGTAAATACAAATAAAAACGTTTCTAAGTAAAAGTCTCCCTTCGGTCCACTGCCATTTTCGTGATGTAGGCGATAAACGGCGCCCTCTACATTTCGCTACCGGCACTTCTCTCTCGCCATACAGTGTTTGCATTAGTAGGACCTAGCAGGACAAAGTTTTTTACCGAAATGATTTGTATCAGTTGCAGTCTCTTACTCTGATTTTGATGCCAGTTTCGGCATAGATGAAGTTTTTTACGTTTGGTTTCTACGTGGAGTCATTTCCGAATCTTTTAACTGCCCCTCAGTGCACATCACAATGCAAAGAATATTTGGACTTAATTCATTACAGGTAATTTCAATAATTGCAGTCGCATGCCAGTGTACTACTCTCTTAAATTGTTATATGCTACTTGATGTTTATGTGTTACTAATATTACATTCTAATACATTGTGATTCCTTTCTCATCTACTAATTATATGCCTAATGTTTCATTTTGAAATTATTCATTCCATGTTCATTTTTAGATGAAATGATTACCGATTCTCTTTTCCATACTTCTTCCATACTACAGGTAATTTAAATAATTGAAGTCGCATGCCTATATACTACTAATTTCTTTTTTTATATGGCTAATGTTTGAATTTGGAATATAAGTAAAATAGAAAATAAGTAAATTCGCTGTACAAACCTATTATGGATTTTACAAATGATTATTTTTAATGATTTTCTTATTCTTTATTTGCGTTCTTTTTTCAGGGTCTTACTCGCCTTGTTTTTCAGCCTTACACATTTCAACAACTCCAGAAATTCTTCTTGAATCGCATTGGGTCCAGCTCAAACTTTCATGTTGATGCAATTAAGATAGTAGCAAGTTAAAGTATAATTAATAACCATTTTACTATTTGTAGATTTTTATTCATTCATTATATCATGTATAATATAATTTATTTATCATAAAAATATATATTATCATAAATAAGAGTGTTAGTCTGTGTTAATTTGTATATAATTCTTTTACTAGGAAAGTAGCTGCTGTTATTAGAGATGCTCGAAGAGCATATTGGATATATGTCGTCGCGCAATAGAAATGATATCTTCTGATTCAGAAGTTGTTAAAGTATCTCACATAGAGAAGGCTCTTGTTGAAATATTTACAGGAACGAAGGTCACAGCAATTAAGTATGTATTAAAATATGATTTTTTATTAAATAATTTAGTTAATGCTAAGTAATTTTGTTTCCAGTATTTTAATTAAAATTGTCTTTTTTTTTTTTAATCTTAAAATGTTATAATGTTATTGGTATACTTTATTTTATTTTAGAAAAAGGAGCAATACATCCCAACGATCAACAGCCCAAATAGGCTCCAAACATGAGACAGCACCCCACCACCAAGACTTTCAACATACAACTGAACGAAAGTAATACGCAACCAGCTGGGAAGGTTATAGAATCAGCTGATCCACAAAACAGATCAAGTAATATTAGCCTATAAAAATTTATACATATTAGCAAAGTTAGCCAATTTTTTCTTTTAAAATATTCAACGTTTCCGAATAATATTGGTTCAAATTTCTGCAATCTGTTTTATAATTTACCGAAATGTCAATCTTTTGTGCAATCTGCATGACCTCGAACAACTTCCTTCTAGAGCCATCACTCTCTTTGTAAATAACTTTAGCATTCTCAAAATCAAATTGATGCTTACAAGTTTTGGTATGCTGGGCCAATGCTGTGTTAGGTTCCTTGCCACCAATATTTTTACAATCATATTGATGCTGATACATTCTTTTGTGCAACAATTGTGATGTTTCATCAATGTATATTTTAGGGCATTGCAAACAGCTAATCTCATACACTACATCTGATTGTTGCTGTGTATTTTATCTTTCAATGGAGTGTAAAATTTACTCATCTTGTTTGTAATCTTATTCGCAAGCCTAATCTCGTAAACATCATACTCTTTAAATATATCTCTAACACATTCTGACAGGCCCTTAATATAAGTGCACGCAAAAAAGACACCATTCATATTATTTCTCTCGGCACCACCACTATCCGACAATGCAAGATCCCCACCACTAGAAGTACAGTTCATATTATTGTGAATCTTGTTATAGTTCAAATTCCAATATTTTTTAATGAGGAATGAAGGGTACAAGTTCATTTCGAACATCCTGCAGATGGTCTCTTTCACGGAGCTTATATATTTTATATCAGTCAGTTTAATGGCTTTAAATATGCTGTTTTAAGGTTATTTATTAACATATGTCTAGGGTGATTAGATATAAAACTCAATATACGTTGACTACTGTTTTCATTTCTCGTCCACATGGTTCTCAAAATTGCACTATCGATGTTAACATACATATCTAAGAATCTAATCCTATTATTAGTTTCCAGTTCATAAGTGAATTTGATATTATTATGAAAACCATTAAGACCCTCATAAAACCTGTCAATCTCATCCTCTTTCAACACAAGCAAAAGGTCATCCACATATTTCATGATCAATCTAGGTTTGATATTAGCAGTATTGATAATATCATCCAGCTATTTGTTCATAAGGATGCCACTAAGCGTAACGGACAATACACCACCCATAGGCAACCCTGTTAATTGTCGGTAAATCTTATTATCATATTTCACAAAACCATTCTCGCAAATTATTTTCAGCCCTTCTATAAACATAACCTTATCTTTAATGCACGTATAAGCCTCAACTTGCTCCCATTGCTCCGAAATTATTTCACATACCATTTCAAGTGGCACCGAGGTAAATATATTCTAGTATGTTTTTTTAGTCTAATGTATTTATCAATATTCGGACTATCAAGAGTGGTTTTAGTATTACATCCATTCATGCGGTTATATGGTTTGTTCATTTTGTAAAAATGCATTTTCTTAACTTTTAATTCCAAATTATGATATAATTTCCCAGTAATTAATTCAAAAAATCTATCTTTCACGATCTTAATTTCTGATTTGTGCTCTTTGTTAGCTTTAAAATGTAAATTTTCCGCATTTACAAGGTTCACTTTAGTTTTTTTGCACAACCAGTACGCCTGTTTTATATCAAGGTTTACAAGTCTAATTCCAATATTATCCATTATCCAATTGCATTATAATAAATAATAGTGTTTCTTTTTGAGTTTTTGGCTCTATTTTAGTGATTTGATTTGTGGTATAGCCGTTGTTCCACTTCAATTCTTAATGGATCGATTATATTTTAATTTTATTCAGGACTTAAAGTCATTAGTAAATAAAGACAGTTTCCAATTAGTGAATAATTATGCTAATTATTTTAAAAGACATATCTCTGCACTTGGTTAGAAATTTTACTTACTCGAACATAAAAAGGCAGGTATGATTCCTAAGCATTTTCTTGATGCACTAATAAAAGTAGATAATGCATTTAATAATAATTTTTTGCAATCCAATAAACACCTGAATGTATTAAATAATATTGGAATTAGACTTGTAAACCTTGATATAAAACAGGCGTACTGGTTGTGCAAAAAAACTAAAGTGAACCTTGTAAATGCGGAAAATTTACATTTTAAAGCTAACAAAGAGCACAAATCAGAAATTAAGACCGTGAAAGATAGATTTTTTGAATTAATTACTGGGAAATTATATCATAATTTGGAATTAAAAGTTAAGAAAATGCATTTTTACAAAATGAACAAACCATATAACCACATGAATGGATGTAATACTAAAACCACTCTTGATAGTCCGAATATTGATAAATACATTAGACTAAAAAAACATACTAGAAATGATATTTTAACTAAATATAATAATTTACATAAGCAGCAATTGGTAGAGAACTTAACTAACTTATACATTCCTCGCAATATACTTAATTTGTTGAGCTTAAGTGATAGTGCTAATGATGATGATTGCTGACACAGAAACGTTTTTGGAACGCATAGATACTTCAGATAGCCAAAAAAATGGAATTAGGAATAGTATAGCTAGAAAAATTAACAATTTTATGAAAGGCAAGAATAGGCATGGTGATATTATAGATAAGACTATAAGGAGAGATTTGGAGGATTTTATAAGATTTAAAAATAGGAATCGTGATGTATATGTTGTTAAATCTGATAAATCGAAAAAAGTAGTTTTCATCACTAAGGAAATGTATAATGACAAGATGCATGGGCTGCTCAATGATCCCGACACTTATAGAATGCTTAATAAAGACCCACTTGTTAATGTAACCAATAAAATTAATAAGTATGTTGATAAATTATACATAAATAAATATATTGATAGGATTTCAAAAACTAAATTAACTACTTATGCCCCGCAGCATCCTAGAATATATGGATTAATTAAGTTGCATAAAAAAACAAACCTCTCAGACCGATTGTAAATAGCATTAAGGGACCTTCTTATAAACTGGAAAAATTCTTTAAACCGTTCTTAAATGACCTGTACAATAATAACCTGTTCGATGTTAAAAATGCATTTGATGCTAAAAATAAGATTGATGATTTGAAAACTTTAGAAGAAAATGAACGACTTATAAGCTTTGATGTAGTCTCTCTATTTACCTCGGTGCCACTTGAAATGGTATGTGAAATAATTTCGGAGCAATGGGAGCAAGTTGAGGCTTATACGTGCATTAAAGATAAGGTTATGTTTATAGAAGGGCTGAAAATAATTTGCGAGAATGGTTTTGTGAAATATGATAATAAGATTTACCGACAATTAACAGGGTTGCCTATGGGTGGTGTATTGTCCGTTACGCTTAGTGGCATCCTTATGAACAAATTGCTGGATGATATTATCAATACTGCTAATATCAAACCTAGATTGATCATGAAATATGTGGATGACCTTTTGCTTGTGTTGAAAGAGGATGAGATTGACAGGTTTTATGAGGGTCTTAATGGTTTTCATAATAATATCAAATTCACTTATGAACTGGAAACTAATAATAGGATTAGATTCTTAGATATGTATGTTAACATCGATAGTGCAATTTTGAGAACCATGTGGACGAGAAATGAAAACAGTAGTCAACGTATATTGAGTTTTATATCTAATCACCCTAGACATATGTTAATAAATAACCTTAAAAACAGCATATTTAAAGCCATTAAACTGACTGATATAAAATATATAAGCTCCGTGAAAGAGACCATCTGCAGGATGTTCGAAATTAACTTGTACCCTTCATTCCTCATTAAAAAATATTGGAATTTGAACTATAACAAGATTCACAATAATATGAACTGTACTTCTAGTGGTGGGGATCTTGCATTGTCGGATAGTGGTGGTGCCGAGAGAAATAATATGAATGGTGTCTTTTTTGCGTGCACTTATATTAAGGGCCTGTCAGAATGTGTTAGAGATATATTTAAAGAGTATGATGTTTACGAGATTAGACTTGCGAATAAGATTACAAACAAGATGAGTAAATTTTACACTCCATGGAAAGATAAAATACACAGCAACAATCAGATGTAGTGTATGAGATTAGCTGTTTGCAATGCCCTAAAATATACATTGGTGAAACATCACAATTGTTGCACAAAAGAATGTATCAGCATCAATATGATTGTAAAAATATTGGTGGCAAGGAACCTAACACAGCATTGGCCCAGCATACCAAAACTTGTAAGCATCAATTTGATTTTGAGAATGCTAAAGTTATTTACGAAGAGAGTGATGGCTCTAGAAGGAAGTTGTTCGAGGCCATGCAGATTGCACAAAAGATTGACATTTCGGTAAATTATAAAACAGATTGCAGAAATTTGAACCAATATTATTCGGAAACGTTGAATATTTTAAAAGAAAAAATTGGCTAACTTTGCTAATATGTATAAATTTTTATAGGCTAATATTACTTGATCTGTTTTGTGGATCAGCTGATTCTATAACCTTCCCAGCTGGTTGCGTATTACTTTCGTTCAGTTGTATGTTGAACGTCTTGGTGGTGGGGTGCTGTCTCATGTTTGGAGCCAGTTTGGGCTGTTGATCGTTGGGATGTATTGCACCTTTTTCTAAAATAAAATAAAGTATATCAATAACATTATAACATTTTAAGATTAAAAAAAAAAAAGACAATTTTAATTAAAATACTGGAAACAAAATTACTTAGCATTAACTAAATTATTTAATAAAAAATCATATTTTAATACATACTTAATTGCTGTGACCTTCGTTCCTGTAAATATTTCAACCAGAGCTGGGGTGCTGTCTCATGTTTGGAGCCTGTTTGGGCTGTTGATCGTTGGGATGTATTGCACCTTTTTCTTCGAGATGCGATTCACATAACCCCTTTTTGATTTTGGTGTCTTGATAATGCCTCAATAGACAAAACGTCGACTGGTAAGTAGGTGTATTTTTTGAAACATAAGGCTTTGCATTGTGGTTTTTCCCAATTGCATTATAAGAAAAAAAATACTGTTGGTCAATTTGTTCGTTTCATAATGGTAAATCCTTCATAAATAAATTTCGTGGTAAAATATTGATTTTCCTTTATATTAGGTGCATTAGTTAAATTAAGTTTATAAAGTATGCAATTAGGCTAGCTTTCCTCAGGGGTCGATAGTCTCGGTAAATGGTCTCATACTGAGTTGCTAGAGAAAATTGAACCAAGTTATACTTACTAGAGAGGTTTAAAATTTAAGTATATCTTGTTTTGGTTTTTAATAGTACCTCTCAATTCAAGTAATGATGAAACCGATTAGACCGGTCCTGGCTTGCTGAAAATAAGTATTCAATGCAAACTTGACCCAGTCTCTCGTAGTCTATTAAAAGTTAACTCGTCGATTAGGCACTCTTCTATTTAGAAATCGGAGCGTAAAATTCCCGCACCGCTTCTAAAGCATTACCGTTACAGAAACCATACACAAAAATCATATCAGCGTATTCAACATTAGAATATGTACGCGGCATTGTGGCTGATGCTATTCACAAAAAAATTTCTGAGTAACTGACTGAAGACTGATTTAGGAATTATAATCCTAGAAGGAAGCCAAAATGTATACAAATAAAAGAATGTAAAGGATAACATTAAGTGTTTACATATCTCACTGCCTAGCCTGAAGAACTTTGGAAGGTGATAATCGCTACCTGTAACATTTTTGTTTTGTGTCTTTGTTTGAGATTTTCTCTAAAACTAAGCAAAAACGAGCAAATCTTAAGGACTTTTTGTCTTAGTTTGCGGTCTCCTATAAGTTCCTGAAGTTTTGCCATTTCAATTCCAACCTTTCCAA
Organism: Arma custos; assembly: GCA_037127475.1. Lineage (NCBI taxonomy): Eukaryota > Metazoa > Arthropoda > Insecta > Hemiptera > Pentatomidae > Arma > Arma custos. The sequence continues at coordinate 14,058,671 of CM073759.1, read as the reverse complement.
ACCCCTCGAAAGAATAGTTCAATCCCAAATGTCAAATTTTCTGGAACAGTCCAAACTCCGTCCTGGCCTTTCCACACAATCTGCCCTCGTTAAAATCACCACTGACATACATACTGCCATGGGCGAAAAAAAACTGAGTACTAATTCTACTTGATTTTTCAAAAGCTATCGATTTACTGAACCATTCTATTCTCTTCCATTCCATTCCATCTTCAAGATCGCGCGCGTAGGCGTGTAGATTTAGTTTAAGATCGTCCTACGAAGGCGGTTCAAAGCGAACGCGATTGCGAAGTGAAGCGATACGGAGATGTGGGTACCGCTTCGCATTCGCGCCAAGATCGCTCACGCAAGATGTCGCCTAATAGTAGAGAGATTTCTTTAAAATTGCTATGCATCAATATCAATATCAATGCTCACTTTATTAAATTTTTAAGTGCATCGAAGAAATCTTAAAGTGGGGAAAATTAATTGCCCTCAGGTCACTCTGCACATCATAGATCCACCTGAGACAGGACCTCAATCTTATGCAATCATTCATTCATTCTTCTTGGGTCAATTTTCTATTTGGGTCTCTTCAAATTTCCTAACAATCAGTGAACTGAGCTGGATGACTCTCATTATATGAGGTTCATCCTATAGGTCCCTTATATTTTTTGTTTAACTGGATAGGTGCAAACATTTTACACCAGGCTTTCCACTCCTGAAGGCTCCTTTGCAATCTTTTGTCAGGGACCAGGTCACACATCCATAAGTCATGATTGGTCTCACAATCTTTTTTAATATGAGACATTTAGCCTTCCTGACTAGACTTTTACAACACTACAATTTTTAACCTGAACCAGACATCTACTTCCTGCGGCTCTATCCTTTTTATTCTGTAATTGTATGTGATTATACTGCCCAAGTACTTTTATTCATCATTAATCTTAAATCACTAGTTCCCTATTTGTATTTATTTTCCTTTCATTTGGCCAGCATAAAAACATTATTCTAATTAATCAAAATTGAAAAAAAGTAGAATTTGGATGGCTTGGAAATGATTTATAACGATCTTGAAATACTAATAATGTTATTGTACTGTTTAGTCGCGAACTGTACACTACCCGCCAGTAGGAACAGACCGATCCTTGCCTCTGATATCGGCAGATATAGTTTTACCGCCAAAACGAAGGAGAGGGGGGAGTGACGCTCTGAGCACTTCACTTGCTTCATGGACGGCCTAGATCGACCATCATTTACAGCCTGTCACTCGCCAGGAGCTCTGCTGAGACACAAGATGGTTATGCTGAGTTGATAATTGGGTATAGATCACACAAATCGTAAGTCCCATTTCATCAGGCCTCAAATCGCCAACTAATACTTCTACTGATGATCAATGATTCATTGTGTTTATATATATATATATATATATATATATATATATATATATATATATATATATATATATATATATATATCTATGGTACCAACAGGACAATTCGAGCTAATTAATGGTATCATCCTTATTACCACTTAATGCCGCGATCTCTGGCGAAGATAATAATTATTCGCACATCTTCTCACCTAATTCTTGAATTCTTCATTATAACGTTCCTGTTTATGTTTTTTTTTATTATATCTTTGGCAATAAGGAGTCCAGTAGGAAGGCCATGGAGCAATTTCTCTTAATGTTTATTATCGCTCCTATTCAATGTAAATCTTCTGTATTAATCATTAAGTATCGTTATTATTAGATTGCATATTCATGCTAATCTTATATCTTTATTAGTCATTAATTATCTTTGTTCATTAGATTGCTATTGTAATATTACTCCCTTCTGTTGTAATTCATTAGTTATCATTATTTCGTCCATTTAAGAGACTCGCTATTTTGCATGTTTAGTCTTTAAGTCATTCTTGTAGAACTGCCAACATTAAGTTTTCTCATTTTATCACATGTATATTTGCTTAGTATTGAGAGAAAGATATTTCATATGTTCTTAAAATTAATAAATCAAACGCTATGTTACTATCAGAGATTCCTTTCAAATTCCCGTTGTACTTCAATTTACTTCCTCTTAATTATTCTTCAGTCTAATACATCAAAGAAACATGTACAGTTCTGTAGTAGAAATAAACAAGGAATAAAAGATATTTCAATAAAAATGCTCATTGCATATTGTATCTACTATTGATTCATTTCCCGGATAGACCACTTCATTAGGCAGCAATCTCCATTTTCTGTCTATTAATTGTTTTTTATTAATAATTGTCCTCATTATTCTCTGGTCAATTTTCGTAGTTTACTTTTTATTTTATTATAAATTCATACAACTTCGATAATCATTAAACATTATGTTTATCATAACATGACATAATACACGTATTATAAAATGAGAGGGATGAAATAAATATACTCATTTAAAGAATTACTTTATATTTTGTTCAAATATTTATTGAAGAGAACAAATATTTTAATCAACAATAGTAATTGGCATTGGATGCTTGCATTTACCATGATTTTCAAAAAATAATAAAAGGAGAAAAAATGTATCCTAATTTTTTAATTACATAAGCAATGTGAACAAGAGTAAGATAAGAAATCATACGATTTATGTATGAGTGATGTCAACGGTCACCACACCTCCTGGGGATCCTCATACTGCTCTTCACAAGGAAATATTATTAGACGAATCATTGACTCAACTGACTCCATTATTCTAAATACAGGACAGCCCACATACTTAAGCCCAGCATACAATACCTTCTCCACCATCGATCTAACCTGGTGTTCGTCCAGCATATTCACCCATCTAAGTTGGAAGGTCTGCCTAGACCAATACTCTAGCGATCATTTTCCCATAGTAATCAGTTTCCCTTATGACAATACCCAAACAACAAAACACCCAAGGTGGATCACAGAGAAAACTGACTGGACAAAATTTCAAAATAATATAACCATAAATGTTTCCGATTTATCATCACCAAATAATAGTAATGAAATGAACTATCAAATTACATCAGCAATTTTGGCATCAGCAAATGTTTCTATTCCGAAGAGCTCAGCTAACATTAATTCCAAAAATAAAAACATCCCCTGGTACGACGATGGCTGCAAAGCAACAATTAAGAAAAGAAGAAGAGCCCTTAAAGTATTTCAAAAAGAACTTACTCTAAGTAATCTAATAGAGTATAAAAAATCCCGATCAATATCTCGCAGAATAATAAAAAGCAAAAAGAAAGAGTCCTGGGAACAATTCCTAAACTCTATCTCAACCGATACTTCACCAAGATTGTTTTGGAAAAAAATTCAGAGTATCACAGGGCATTATAAAGACTACCAGCCATCACTTTTAATAGGCGAGAACATTGAACAAAATCAAGAATTGTTGGCTGAGCATTTTGCAACATACTATTCAAACCTCTACTCCCCTCAAACACCTCCGGCGCTAGAAAATACTGAATTAGATACCACCGAAAATGAACCTGAGCATACATACAACACCCCTTTCACCAAAGCTGAACTATTGAACTGCATAAAAGAGCTGAGATCTTCCACACCGGGAGCAGATGAGATCCATAATGATATGCTAAAGAATTTACCAAGCCAGGCTTTAAACACGCTTCTTGCCCATTACAACCATATATGGTGCAATGGAGACTTTCCAACCATCTGGAAGAGAGTCATTATAATCCCAATCCTAAAGCCGGGTAAAAATAAACTACAACCTTCTAGTTACCGGCCTATTTCACTCACCAGCTGTTGGTGTAAGCTTTTGGAAAAAATGGTGCTTAAACGACTAACCTGGATATTAGAAGAAAACAACCTAATATCTGAAGCACAGAGTGGATTTAGAACTGGTCGCTCTATGTTAGACCATCTGGTTAGTTTAGAACATGAAGTACTTGACTGGTTCGCTGAGAAAAAGGAATGCGTAGGTATTTTTTTTGACATAGAAAAAGCCTACGACAACTTAAATCCATCACTAGTACTTGTAATGGCCCTTCTCCCTGAATATTTTAAATATGCTCAAAAAGGTTCGTGGACCGGAAAATAGGAGAAGAAATAAAGCCAGTTACAAAAATAGGGACCCAAAATAAAATATATTTCAAAATTATATATATATATATGTATATATATACATCAACATGCAATTAATTATTCATAAATCATATACTTATACAATGTCTGATACAAGCCTAGAGAGAGGAGCTGGTTCCTGGGCGAGAGCTGGATGAGATTGGGCGAATTAAAAAGAAGCCGTCTTCAGCTAAGTCATTCCCCCTACCATTCCTCTGGCTTCGTCAACCAATGAAATTTCGATTATAATATAACATCGCAAATCCAACAGTAAAAACATCCTAGGTTAAGGTACAATTGCCAATGCTTAATTCTATCCGTAAAATTCTAAATATAACTCACTATTACATCAAATGAAAACATTTGTATCTATCTATAATATAATATAATATATATGTATCTAAGGTCTAAACGTTTATGTGATTACCACATACTGCAACAGCTAAAAGAATGGAATTTCTGTGGTCGACTTCTCGTGTTAATAAAAAACTTCTTGAGGGAACGTACCTTTCAAATTAGGGTGGGTAACCATCTTTCCTCAATAAAATTAATGACAAATGGAATACCACAGGGAAGTGTCTTGAGCTGCGCCCTTTTTGCTATTGCAATTAATAAAGTAACCAATATAATACCAAAATCTATTAAGACCTTTCTTTTCGTCGATGATATAGCCCTCTTACTACCTTTCAGAAATCAAAGGAGAATTAAAACAACAATACATAACTGTATTTCAAAACTGGAAACATGGTCCGCTCAATCTGGATTGAAATTTTCAACCGAAAAAACAAAATGTCTCCTCTTTTTTTAAAACGCAGGATACCAACTTCTCCTCCAAAATTAACATACAGAGTCATAAACCTTAATTTTGAAGAAAAAGTTACATTTCTAGGCTTAATTATTAACAACAAACTTGACTGGAAAGATCACATTAGATGGCTGAAAGAAGAGTGTGTAAAAAGATTAAACATACTGAAAGTTCTGGCTGGAAGCACTTGGGGAGCAGTCATATCCAGCATGTTAAAGGTTTACACCAGTTTAATAAGATCAAAATTAGATTATGGCAGTTTTGTCTACTCATCAGCAAATCTCAAACTGCTTTCCACTTTAGACTCAGTCCATCACGCGGGAATCCGCATTTCAACAGGTGCATTCAGATCTAGCCCTATAAACAGTCTATGCGTAGAAGCCAGTCTTGCTCCGCTAGCTGTCAGAAGACACCAACTCGCTTCTGGATACATTGGAAGATTAAAATTCAATAATAATAATCCAGCATGGAAATATATTTTTAATATTAATACAAGAAGATATACAGAAAACCCAAGACTACTAGCCCCACTTGGAACACGAGCAAGAAGCTATATAGAAGAAATCAAGAATCTTCAAACAAGCACAGATGAAAACAGCTACCCACCTTGGACCTTGAAACTACCATCGATAGATTTAAGTCTCAAAAAACACAATAAGAACACCACATCAGAACACACATATCTTTTAGAATTTAGAAAAATCTTTGACAAATACAAAAATAGCCAGCACATTTATACAGATGGATCCAAATCAAACCATAACGTTGGAAGTTCTATAATTTTCGGTTCTAACACAATTAAATATAGGCTGCCACACATAACCAGTAATTTCACCGCAGAATGTTACGCAATCAAAGCAGCCCTATATAATAGTATGCAATGTCAAGAAAGGAATGTTATTTTCACGGACTCATTATCTGCAATAACGGCTTTCAAGAATATTTATACGAAAGACAAAGTAATTAAAAATGCCCAAGCTTACTCGACGATGATCAAAAACATGGACAAGGAGTTGGTATTCGTCTGGTTACCATCTCACGTGGGAATAAAAGGCAATGAAGCGGCAGACCGAGCTGCCAAGAAAGCAGCATCATCCTCGGCCATAACAAATGTTTATACCATATCGGACATTTCACAATATCTAAAACACCAAGCACTCATGACGTGGATACAGCTGTGGGAGGCAACTGATAAAAATAATAAATTGAAAAGTATTAAAACGGAAATAAAACCGTGGGAAAGTTCTTGCCGCAGCAACAGAAGAGAGGAAGTAGTCATCACGAGACTAAGAATCGGCCACACGCGCCTGACACACAGATATTTGATTGAGAAAGATGCCCCACGAAAGTGCGGAAGTTGCTGAGTGCAACTAACTATCACCCACATTTTGGAAGACTGCCCCCTGTATGAACATATTTTCATGGCTTGGGGATTGATAGGAAAACCTCGACTATCCTGGGAAATAACGCCGCAAATATAGACAAAGTAATAATCTTTCTTAAAGAAAATATTTTCAGTAAAATATAATAAATATAGGTTAAATGGAAATAAAAGTTAAACCAAAAAATAATAAAGAACTAAATATTGAACCAAAAGAAGAAAGAGGCTGATAAATGAATAAATAAATAAATAATGAAATAAACATTTGAACAAAAAGAGGAAAGACGCTAATGACCATAGATGTTGTGCGTCTATAAGCAATAAAACCTAACCTCACAAGAAATATTACGTTTTTAACAACTACATAAAAATTAAATGTCTACAATAACTATAAAATTACAGAAACATTATTGCTAAAGGAGGAGATATATTTATTCAGGCATAAATCTTAGTTCTAGTTCACATATACAAACATGTGAACTAGAACTAAGATTTATGAATTAAGATTCAAAAACGAATTGATCTTGTTCAATAGGCTTTTCCATCCAAACACCCAGACCTTTAAAATGCAGCTGAATTGTGATCCTTGGCATCCTGAAGACAAAGTAATATTAGTTATGATATAGGTTTTTACTGGACTAGTAATTGATGATATTTAACTAAGAAGTAAAAAAACCATTCTCCAGTCATAATTATTTATTTTCTCGCTTTCTACAAAGACGTTTCGACCCCTTGGGTCATTATCAATTCTTTAATTGTCTATCTTGATTTATACTTGATTGATCTTTGATTGCAATGTATACACATCTCTAAATGAAAATAATAGGGTTGGATGTGTTTTTGTGGATATAACTAAGGCGTTTGGCACATTAGAAAATGAAATTCTCTTTGATAAAATGGAATGTATGGGTATTAGGGGAGTTGTGTTAAATTGGTTCATGAGTTACCTAGCTGATCGGAAACAAACTGTTAGAATAGATAACTGTTACAGTGAATTCTATGATTTGCGTTGTGGTGTTCCGCAGGGATCAGTGCAAGGACCTATTTTGTTTTTGCTGTATGTAAATGACCTCTGTTTGGCACCGTTAAGAGGTAGTCTCACCGCCTTTGCTGATGATTTGGCGCTCTCCTACTCTCATAAAGGGTGGGTCACTGTCCAGTTGCATATGCAACAAGATATGGTCTTTCTGAGTCACTGGTTTGCCTATAATCGTTTAATATTGAATGAAAAAACTAAATTTCTTTGTTTTGATCTTAAAAATAATTTTAGATCAGATTTTCAGTTAATCTTTCATGATCAAGCTTGTTCAGGAAGAGTTAATTGTATCAATAATAAATGTATCCCTCTTGAAAGAGTATTTGAATTTAGATATTTAGGAATAGTCATTGACTCTAGGCTGTCTTGGAGAGCACATATTTCTTACATTTCAAAAAAAGTAAAATTAGGGCTACGAAAACTTTATTTCATTCGCAATAAGTGTGACCACTCCTTTTTGTTGAAATTTTATTATCCTATAATACATTCTGTTTTAGAATATGGGATTGTTTGTTGGGGTGGTGCCTATGCCAGTATAATTAAGCCGTTACTGATTCTTCAAAAAAAAGTTGTCAGATCAATATTGAGGAAAGCCAGTAGGGAACCTTCTCGACCACTTTTCATTTCACTGCGGGTATTGCCCGTTAATTATTTGTTTTTGTACAAAACCTTAAGAGTATTTTTTATCAGAAGTGGTAATATTGATCGCCATCCGGCTGTATATGGAACCAGACCTAGAAACCTTTATAGTGTGCCTACACCTAGTTATACTTTTTTCAAGTCGTCTTTTGTTTACATGGCGCCACGAAATTTTAATAACCTTCCCAACAGAATAAAAATTGCTTCAACCACAAAAATCTTTTGCACTACTCTGAAAGAATATATTTTTTCAGAAAAGATATAGATCATTTATTGCACAGCACTTCTTACTACTTTACTTCTTTACAGCGTAACTTTTCTTTTTTATATGCTCTCAGGCCAAGACTTCATCTTAATTAATAGAATTGTGAGGGTAACCCTATCACAGGTTGTGACCTTAAAGGGTACCTATACCCATTTCCTTAATGTATTTTTATGTATTGTTTACTTATAAGCTTATTTACTGTATTATAAAATATGTACTTATGTTAATTTTTACTGTGGAGATGGATTAATAAATAAAATAAAATAAAAAAATACCATTTGTCTTAGATGTGCATCAGTAACATTTGTGTGCAGATCTCTTCTACTTCTTGGTCATTATTCTCTCTTTCTTGAATTGTGATCCTTTGCATCCAGAAGACAAAGTAATATTAGTTAAATCTTTTAAAGTAAGGAGGATAAGGAATACTTTGTATAATTTCATGAATCACTTTCAAAACGTACCAATATTTTATACCTACAATCAAAACTAAATAAATTGACATTCAAATTTATTTTGAAATAAAATTATATCAACTGCAAACACTTTGGAATATTTATTACTAATTCTAAATTATTTGAGTTTTTTGGGTAGGGACCAATTTGTAAACCTCTTGAGTATGCAGAACACCTGTATGCACCTGTGATCTATTTAAAGCTGCAATAATGGTGTATACAATCTTTTTTTTAAGAATATTGAATCAAAGGCGATCTCGAAACATCGGTAAAATATATTTCTATGCTTATTGACTGAACCTCAAGATCCTTTAAAAACGTGAACAAGTCTATAACTCAACTATCTGGTGGGTGGAGAAATGGCAAGGATGATCCTTTGAATATGATACATAAATGAATCAGGTAAAGTTACTAAAAATGGTTCAGGAACAGACTCTGATGTTGTTTTGGAAAAAGATAACTCTATTAAATGGACAATAATTTATTAGGGTAAGAGAAATAAAAACAATTTTCCAGTCAATGTTTATTCTCGACTTTCAATCTATTCGAGACGTTTCGACACCATGGTGTCATTTAAATCTTTTTTTTCTCTGCATCTTTTAAAAAATTCCTTTACAATTTTTTTACATAGTCAACAAGTTATAAGCATAGATACCTGGAAAGTCATATTTTAAAAAAAAATCCTTGGGGAAAAGATTTAAATGACACCATGGTGTCGAAACGTCTCGAATAGATTGAAAGTCAAAAATAAACATTGACTGGAAAATGTTTTTTATATCTCTTACCCTAATAAAGACGAATTAAGTCCAGTTTAAAAAATAAATAAATTTATAAGAATGGACAATAATTTGTCAGGCAAAAGAAATTAACGATTCATTGGCAATAGTACTGGAATGATTTTCTAGGCCCCAAAGGCAAATAGGAATGAGATTTTATGGCCTATGAATCATATTGATAGTTAATGGACCCTGCCTCTAGAGAGAAAAAGAAGTTAATGTATCACATAACCTTACTAAAAGTGAAGTTGGTAAAGACCAAAATTCTACTTATAGCATTAGTAAAATGTTGAATGATTGTACAATGTGAATGTTAAAAAGATTGAATTTTTGTTTCTTAACTTTTTCTAGTGACATAATTATAGTTGATAATTCTTATTATTTTATTTCCGTGTGGGGTGATTCGAACTTTTAAATTCAAAATGGAGTCTTGTTTATTGAATTTGTTAAAAAAAATTAGGGAAGACAATAAAAAAGAATTATAAGAATTGAGGGAAAACATCGGAAAAAAAAATGGATAGTATGGTGAAATAAATAAATACAAGTATAAGCAAAAATATAAAAAGGATTGCCATAAAATACGTCACAGGAAATAAATTAAACTGATCTGTGGACAGGGGTAGATTGGGTTACAGGTCGGCCTTCGCGTCTATCTCCAGAGCACCTCCTTCCTTCTCTGCCTCTATCTCCAGAGTGCTCCTTCCTGCTCCGCTTTTGTCTCAAGCGTGGCACTCACTGCCTCATTTTGCCTGCCCTCTCTTTTTTTCTTTCTCCACCCTCTTGGGCCATAAAGGGGGACCCAAAGGTCTGTTCTTTGTCCAAAACTTATTCCCTTTCATGTCTCCCCGCTCCGCATCCCTTTCATGGTGCCGCCAATACATAGCAATACTTTCCGATGATAAAGTCAACCATGAATTACAGTTGTTACGCAACTTCTTTCCACAACGTAGTATAAACAATTTGCTTATACCTGAAACTGAAATGCAAGAGATTGCTTTTGTTCAATACAGCAAGGACCTTTCATATGATCAAATCCAATATTAGTTCTAATCCCTCTGTAACCGTTCAAACATAAATCCGAATTAAATAATGGAAGGGATGAATTCTTCTAAAGAACTTACTACACTGTGAGTGTTTTCCCTGTTCGGGCGCCATAATTGTTTAAAATAAAAAAGTCCAAATAAGTAGGTTTTATTCTTAACAAAGATCGTAACTGTACAATCATTACATCAAGCGGTAACACCAACTACATAAACATAACATTACACCAACGCTATAACCATAACACCAACTAAAAGTCATAGATAAACAATTAATAAAAACAAAGATTATATACAATTTAATTTACAAATTTTAATAGGATGCTTACCGCTGAGCAGCAAAGAATAGGTAAGGCAAATAGTAAAATTTGGCAATTACTTGGCCATAGAAACCAATGATATGCATTCACACGACAAAAAAAAAGAAACTCGTTACACACTCCCCTCCAGAGACTAAGTCCGCCAGGTGGGTTAAAATAATTTAAGTTTCGAGGGATGCCATAAGCCTATTATCTTTCCATCCTGATCTCTCAACTTACAGGATCCACCACCCGTAACTGAAACAACAGTATAAGGGGCCTTCATATTTTGGGTTCAGCTTAGCAGCAATTTTATCAGCTGTCGAAGATAGCTAAAAACTCATCTTTAAGACCTGATCCCCCGGGTGGAAACGACCTTTTCGGCGTCTCAAGTTGTATCGACTGCTCTGATTTAAACTTGCCTTCAGTGAGTTTTCCTTTGCCATATGATGAACTTGGGGCAATCTGCCCACTTTAGTGGCCCAAGCAGCAAGTTCGTTTGTGCGAGCCACAAGAATATCTCCGTCGGTAGCTTGATGCAGAGGCCTCAGTTCTCTACCAAAATTCAAGAAGGCAGGACTGAACTTCGTCGAATCTTGAACGGCGGAATTTAAAGCAAACTGGATCTCTCCTAGTTTCTCGTCCCAGCGTTGGTGTTTCTTCCCTAGGTACGTGACGATGAGTTGCTTGATATTCCGATTCGCCTGTTCCGTCGGATTTGCCTGCGAATGGTAAAGAGGAGTAGTTTCTCTCTTGATTCCAAACTCCTACTGCAGTAACGAGATTACTAACGAAGTTCTTCGCATTGTCAGTAATTAATTTATGCAGTGCACCATATCGGTACAGTATGCGCGATTTCAGTTTATTTACAATAACTGAAGAGATAGCTTTTCTAATGGGACATGATTCCATCCATCTACTAAATAAATCTACAAACACTAGCAGATACACGTTACCTTTAGAACTCCTAGGATAAGGATCCATAATGTCAACTGACACCATTTCCCACGGCTGCTTGTTATTGCGAGGGTACATTAATCCACGAGGTGGAGTGTTATTGGATTTGACCTTCTGGCATAACTCACACTGCCTCACATACTGGCTTATAACGCGGTATAATCCAGGCCAATAATATAGTCTACTAACCCTAGAAACAGTTTTATCTATCCCCAGGTGGCCTGACTGGTAGATCATGGTTTTCAAATATTATTGGTCCCCTTAAATATCTAGGAATAACAACTTTCCATTCCTCACTGGGGTCCTCGAGCTCTCCCTTCAAAGGATTCTTTCGATTGTATAATAACTGTCCATCCATTATTAGCCATCCAGGGTGGAGTTCTGGGGACTTCTGAACTCGATAAAATTTCTGATTATACCATTCGTCGGTCGGTATGGAAGTTCCTGAAGATGAAACTGTATCGGTAGAAGAATTAGGATCGGAACTGGTAGACAACACTGTGATAGCAGCAATTCGTGATAAGGCATCGGCCATTGTATTCAGTTTGCCCTTATGATATTCCACCTTGTAGTTGTAAGACTACAAGCGAAGAGCCCATCTGGCCAAACGACCTGAAGAGTTTTTCAAATTCAGTACCCACTTGAGACTGGCGTGGTCAGTTATTACAGTGAACGCATAACCTTCCAAGTAATGCCTATTCTTCTCGATACCAAACAGAGCTACGCGGCATTCCTTTTCGGTTAGGGTATAATTCCTTTCTGCCGAAATTAAGGTATGAGAACAAAAAGCGATGACTCTTTCTTCGTCATCTTGTATTTGAGTCAAGACCGCTCCAAGACCTGTATCACTGGCGTCGGTCTATAATTGAAAAGGCTGTTCAAAGTCTGGTCTAGCTAATATTGGTGAATTCATTACACCCAAATTCACATTTTTCCCGGTTGATACGCAGACCTGAAACTTTAAATCGACGGAGCACTTCCATTAGCATATTTAAATGCAGTTCGAAAGTTGGCGAGCAAACCAAAATATCATCGAGAAAAACGACTACATACGGGTAAAGTTTGGGTCCAAATATTGCATCAGCTAACCTCTGAAAGGTAGCAGGTGAATTCGTCAGCCCAAATGGCATAACTTTAAACCTGAATAATCCTCTGCCAGGAACTGTAAACGCCGTAATGTCTTTACTAGTTTCGTCGGCAAGAGGCACTTGCAAAAATGCCTGCTTGAGGTCAAATTGGAGAGATATCTAGCCTGTCGAAGTCCATCTAAGAGAGAAGTCATATTAGGCATAGGATAGGAATCCTTACCAGTGATTTCATTAACCTTACGGAAATCTAAGCAGAAACGGTAACCAGATCCATGATGGACCATGACTACTGAGGACGACCATGGAGATTTGCAAGGTTCCACTATGTCTTCATCCAACATTCGATCTAATTCCTGGTGCATTGCCTCAAGTACTTTGGGTGAATAATGGTATGAACGTTGCTTGATAGGTTGGGCACCCTGAACATCTACCTTATGGCTAATGCGCGTCGTTAATCGTGGAGAATCTAGAAGAGTTCGCAAACCTTGACTGACTATTCTATCCAGATCCAGCCTTTCTAAGGAATCAAGTGAACTAATACCGCATATTTTTTTGTTTCACCTTATACTAATTGAACATCTTGACGAAACAAGAACTCATGTTCAGGATCATCTTGAAACCACCACGTCGCTTCACGATAATTCGTGCACATATTGGTGTTAACGATAAAATCTAACCCTAAAAGAAACATAAATGGAAGCGTGGTTAAAACGTAAAACCTCGTGTCATATGACCGGTATCCAACGGTAATTGAAATGAAGAATCTTTTATCCACAATACAAGAGCTTCCAATAGCGACAGAAATATTAAATTCGGGAATTTTCTCAACTTCATATCCTAATTTAAAGAGAATTTCCACCCCTTCTGGTCCAACAAATGAGGTTGTGGAACCAGGGTCAAACAGGGCCAAGTAGGAGAGGCCTCCTTTATCATGTTTCCCAATTCGGAAATCGATATAAAGTTGTTTAGGAAACGGTAAGCCATAACGAGATACGGTATAACTTTCGGGAGAATTCGATACGACACAGGGAGAAACGATATCAGATTTAGTGGTACAAAAAGGTAAACGATAAGGCACGATAATAGGTAAATCGGTACTTGATGGGTCAGCTGAAACCATGGGAATAGGAATGACCATTACTTCCGTTTCCCTTGCACATTTCTCGGAGTACATTTAGGACATGCGTGAATGGAAACTCCTGGGGTACGGGACACCTTACGAGGTAGCGAACATCTCGAATATACATGGGGTCCACCACAATTCCAGCAAGTTAATTTCTTAGGAGGTGGAGCTGGTTTTGAGTCTTTTAGAGACGTTTTCTCGTAAAGAATCGATTCGGTACTATTTTTTGGTTGTACTTCAGTCGGCGAGACTACCTGCACTTAGAACCAACTGCCTGAATTTTGATTTGGTCGAATTGAGGATCGTGATTCGCTTTGTTAGCAGCAGCATCATTTTCTTTTCCCAAGGATGAAATAGTAAAGATTTTCAAAGATATTTGTTCTTTATCAGAATTGGGATTATTATATTGTCTAGTGTAATTCGGAGAGCGGGACTTTTCTTTACTAGGCTTTTCTGATCGGTCTTCTTGAGCCATCATCTCTTATATTCTTGTTCGTTCAGTAACGAAACTTATTAAATCCTTTTAAGTTTTGTTTTCTTGATAGAGATCTACAATATGGAATTGATTTATTCTGAAAAAAAAAAATGTCCTTCCTATTTTCACTATTTATTTAATTTCTAGTAACCAGTAGTAACCGGCTTTGCTCTCGTGGAATTCGGTCTGCCACATAAAGTATCGTGAAAGATCATTTTAAATAGATAATTTAATTATTTTTTTTAAATATAACTTACAAATCCAGCACCTCGGGTACAACCCCCAGCCAACCCTCCTTTGCCCATTAATTATCCCTATCAAACTCGAGGCTCATATCCATTCCATGTCCAAAATCCTATCGACATAAATTCTATCCTATCATCCTTCCTCAAAGACCTTCAAGAGACTATCAAGCCTCTCATCATCCTACTCACGAGAATCTTTAGCGAAGTCCCTCTTAATTACCCACGATGAGCATAAAGCCCTTAGCTATCGTTCTGTGGAACGCTAATGGACTGCTTAATCACCGTGATGAACTTGACATATTTCTACACGACAACCAAATAGATATTGCTTTACTTACTGAAACACATTTCACTCATCGCGCACATTCCTACATACGGGACTACATCACTTACAGATCAGACCACCCAGATAACACTTCACATGCCGGATCTTGTATTCTCATTCACAAAAACTTATCTCATTCCCTTATTCCTTCCATTCCAACTGATGCTATCCAATCAACCTCAGTAACCATAACAACTCGTCCTTTCCATATCACATTTTCAGCTGTATACTGTCCTCCTGGAATTTCTGTTTCCTATAATCTTCTTGAATCCTTATTCCAATCTCTTGGTTCACGCTTCATTGCTGGAGGAGACTACAACGCTAAACACCAACGATGGGGTTGTCGAACATCCAACTCCCGAGGAAATATCCTGTCTACTGTAACATCCAAAAAGAGTTATTCCATTCTGGCGCCAAACAACCCCACCTATTGGCCTACATCTACCAAAAAATGTCCCGATATCCTTGACATATTTATCACATCTCAAATTTCCCCCGCACAAGTCAATATTGAATCCTTGGACGACCTTTCATCAGATCATAGTCGAGTCCTCCTTTTCTTGCACTCAAGTTTCGCTCCCAAGCCTTCCCCTCCCACATTGATTACAGGACGTGTTAACTGGAACGATTTCTGTTATGACTTGGAGGACAAACTGGACTTAAAAATTTCACTAAAGACAAAACAAGACATTGATACAGCCATAGAAAAACTTACAACATCAATCAGAAACGGTATACATGACAATATCACAAATCACACAAATAATAACCATCAACAGACTGGTTTGCCACAACATATTCGTATCTTATTAAGAGAAAAACGCAGAGCAAGATCGAAGTGGCATAGAACTCGATATCCAGCAGATAAAACTATCTATACAAAATTAACTAACAAACTAAAAGCAGAAATCAAGAAGTTCAAAATTCAAAATTTAATTACCTGGACTGAAAATCTTACAACCACCGACAAAACATTATGGATGACTACCAAAAAACTCCTAAAGTTCAAAGAATTCAATCATCCACTCCTTACTGAACCAAATAACTGGACAAGATCTGACGGAGAAAAATCACAGTTATTTGGCCAATACCTTTCCAAAATCTTTCATCCACATCCTGATATCATTAACCCAACTCAAATTGAATATATAAAAGAAGCGTTAGATGTTCCCCTCCACCCAAAGCATTCCATCCTTCAGAAATATCCAACATTATTCACAGATTACCTTCCCGCAAAGCTCCTGGGCACGACCTCATCACAATTCATATCTTAAAACACCTACCTAGAAAAGCCATTCTATTCCTTACCTATATATATAATGCTGTACTCCGCTCCACATATTTTCCTGACCTCTGGAAATTCTCCATTGTAAAAATGATACCCAAACCTAAAAAAAAACCAGAATACCTATCCTCGTACCGTCCTATCTCTCTTTTACCTTGCATGGGTAAAATCCTAGAAAAACTCACCCTTAAACGATTGTACCCTATCCTTGATGCAAATCACATAATACCAGATCACCAGTTTGGATTCCGAGCATCACACTCCACCATTCAGCAATGTCATCGTGTGGTGGATGTGGTCTCCTCTGCATTAGAACGTGGATCATATTGTTCGGGCGTCTTTCTTGACGTGGAACAGGCTTTTGACCGAGTCTGGCATACGGGCTTGCTCTACAAACTCCGTAAATTCCTACCCCCTACATACTTTCTCATCCTTCAATCCTATCTCACAAATAGAACTTTCCAAGTAAACCATAATAATTTCTATTCATCCCTCTTTTCCCAATCTGCTGGTATTCCTCAAGGTAGTATCCTTGGCCCAATCCTTTATACAGTTTATACAGCTGACATCCCAACTCATCCTAATACTATCCTTACCACGTATGCTGATGATACATGTGTATTATCAGTCAACACCAATCCAGTTATTGCATCCCAAAGCCTCCAATCCCATATCACTGATCTTGAAGAATGGTTTCAAAACTGGAGAATTAAAATAAATTCTAAAAAATCGCATCAAATCACTTTTACCTTACGTCGTAAACCAATGACTTCCTGCCCTACAGTATCCTTTAATAATATCCCACTGGTGCCTGTAGAACAGATCCGATACTTAGGGTTGCACCTCGACAAACGATTAACCTGGAATCCTCATACAAGACTGAAAAGACAAGAAACCACTCGACGTTTCAGGCTACTTCAATACTTGCTAGACAAACAATCTAAGCTCCCAATTAACTACAAAAGACTCATCTACATGACCATCATACGACCTATTTGGACTTACGGAGTAGAGCTATGGGGCTCCACTAAGCCATCGAATTCCTCTCGTATCCAATCCCTACAATCCAAAATCCTTCATAAAATCCTCAATGCTCCTTGTTTTGTTAAGAATAAAGTCATCCATAACGACCTTAATGTCCCTTTTGTTGCTGATTTGGCCCGAACCCGGTATCTATCCTTTCATAGCAAACTTCATTCCCACTTAAACCCTCTAGTTTCAAACCTAGCTTCCTCTTCAATTCCCGATAATCCTCCGAGGCGTCTGAAAAGAAGATGGCCACGTGACCTTCTTATTTGAACTTTGATTTGAGTACTACCAGTGGGTAGTTTCTCTACTTGTCATTCTCATGTCATTATGTAACACGCATTCTATTTACTTGTTGTATAATTGTAATACAGTTGTAAATATCAATAAATAAGCTTAAAAAAAAAATATATATATATAACTTACTCGTACATCCAAAATTTCAGATGTTTAACTTCAAAACTGACGGATTCTATTCAACCTTTGAACCCCTATTATATTGAAGGCTTCCCCTTGGGGTGGAATTATCCAAATTCCTTTCTTAAACTATACAAAGAACCTATCTACAAATTTCAAGATGCTAAGTTCCTGATTTACCTTTAATTATGTACTATAATGGGGGAGGGCACATGCCCCCGTGTCCCCTCATAATTATGCCCTTCCTGTAGCCTATGATGTATAACATATTTTACTCAATAAGTTTCATCCAAATCCGTTCAGTTTTTTTTGCTTGAATGAGTAACAAACATAAACGCAAACATTTGCATTAATATTAGTAGGATATCAAAACAATAGTTTCACTCATGTTCTTTCTGTTATTTTAACAACTATTATCATGTGATTTGCCTTAAATTATGTACTATAATGGATTCTCCACAGTACCTGAAATGCTGTTCGGGGGGCACTTTCCCACGTGCGCAAGTCCTCCTAAATCCGCGCTTGCTATAGCCTGTGTGTTATTCTGATGTATAAACTATATTACTGTAAAGTTTCATGCAAATCCGTTCAGTAGTTTTAGTGTCAAAGAGAGACAAACATACAAACTTTTGCATTTATAATATTAATAGGATTACATAAAACATGAGAGTAGAAAACATAGACTTGGGATAAAAATAGAACAAACTTTCAATCAATAATGATACTCTGCTATATTTTTTGCTGGAATCAACTGAGTAGGATATACTGTAGGTGGTAAAAGGCTGGGAGAACCTCCTTCGGAAGGCGGTACAGGCAAAACTGAGCTCTGAAGCAGATTGTCATACTTTTGAAGAAGTACAGCTCTTGCAGCTGCAGCTTTGGCCAATTTCTTATTGCTTCCTATTAACAAATAAAAATATTATATTCCATACAATAAGCATATTTATTGTAAATGATTCTACATATCCTTGTAAATTTAAATGCTAATAAGATCCGATATAAGTACAAATAAATAGTAGATAAAAGTTTGAAGCTACTTAATTAATAAACATTGCTAAAATATAAGTAGGTAATAAACTGTTCAAACTACTATTACAATTAACAATAATTTCAATATTTTTCATTTTTATAATCTACAGAACCATAACTTTGATACCTATTCAAATAATATTTGTTAATTAGTTGGGATTAATATAGAAACTAATACAAAACAGAGAAGAAATACAATATTAAATTAAGCCTTTTAATTACAACAAGAATAAAGTAAATAAAACTGAAGCTGAGGAAACTCTAAAAAAAGAACCTGGTTGAAATAAACAGAACAAAACTGAATCAGAATATTTTATTTAAAATGTTGTCAAGTTGATTGTAAGGGGATCAATTTCAGTACTTTTTATTTCAAATACATCAATTTTTTTTTTCCACTAGGTGGAAATCTCAATAGACACCTGAGGCCAAAAAGTCCTCAGATAGTGTGGGACTCCAACCCACTAAAACCACTTTGTTGTGCAACAACTGAGCTAGCCCAACAAGTCGCTCCTCTCTCACATGGAAAATCTCGGGTGTGGGATATAGCCCATTGAATATAGTCGACGACATGAAATTAGGCGGCTCAAAGAAAATGCGGTGTTGCCGCTTGAAACTAGAATGTGGGCGTGGTTTTAGACAAAACTGCCAATATTTGACAACAATGTGGTAGCAATGTTGCCTCGTTCTCCCGGTTTAAGTGGTTTTTACCCTTGGTACGCTAGTGTAGGTCAATTTGGCAACACCGCATTTTCTTTGAGCCGCCTAATTTCATGTCGCCGACTATCATCTCCCAATTTAGTGGAATTATGCTTTTGTTTGGAGTTTTTATTTATTTATATTAATTTAATTTAATAGCAAGTCATTAGGCTTCACTCTTTTAAGCCGCCTTATTTGATGCAAAGCCTCCTCAGCTATGCTATGCATTTCTGGGTTTACGTGGATTTTAATTCTTTCCTTGTGACTATCCTCAAACCTTCCAGTCTCTCCTCTGACAGAGTTTACTTTGAGTTCCCTATGCAAATTATCGTTCCTGACGTACCATGGAGCATTAACTATACTTCTGAGTACTTTATTTTGGAATGTCTGGATTATTTGCATGTTGCTTATCTTGGTACAACCCCAGATCTGAATGCCAAAAGTCCATACCGGTTTTAGGACCTCTTTGTATAGCAGAAGCTTGTTCTCAACTGTAATTTGTTAATTTCTTCCTAGCAGCTAGTGCATTTTCCTAAATTTTATACTCAGCTCTTCTTTCTTTTTTTTCAAATGCTCTTTCCAGTTGAGTCTAGTATCCAATGTCATTTCAAGATATTTGACTGTATTTGAATACGGTACCTCCTGTCTATTAATATAAATCTTTCGGTTATCTATTTTTCTATTTATGAAATTTACATGTTTAACAAATTTGATGTCATTTAGTTTGATTCTACAGTGTTTGGTCCAGTCACATACCTTTGTGATTGAGTGTTGGAGTTCCCTAGTAGTCTTCTATATCATCACCTACTGCTAATATAGCAGTATCATCGGCAAATGTTGCCACAGTTGTTTCTCTTCTGTTTGGTAGATCCATTGTATATAATAAATATAGGATAGGGCCTAGCACGCTGCCTTGTGGAACATCTGCGTTTATGTTCTTTAGGGAAGAATATTCATCACCCTGTCTTACCCTAAAATATCGGTCAGAGATATACGATTTTAATAGTAGGTAAAATTCCTCTGGAAGATCCCTATGCAGTTTAAATTCTAGTCCTTGATGTCAGACTTTATCAAAAGCCTGCGCTACATCTATGAAAACAGCCGCGCAAACTTTCTTTTCCTCAAGAGTCTTCTCGATCACGTGAGAAATTCTATGCACCTATTCAATCGAGGAATGCCGCTGTCTGAACCTGAAATGGTGATCCGGTAGTAGACTTTTCTCCTCTAATAGTTGCTTCAATCTCTTCAAAAACAGCATTTCGAACAGTTTCGAGATTAGTGGCAACAATGAAATATGTCTATATGACCTCGTGTCAGTCGGTGTTTTGTTAGGTTTTAAAACCTCGGCCACTTTCCACAGAATTGGTACATACTTCTGCCTGAAGGCCGTGTTTATAAGGTGTAATAATTTTCTCAGGGCTTTTTTCGGCATTTCATTTATTGTTTGCCCTGTCAATAAGTATTATCCTGGTGCTTTTTTCAGGCTTTAATTGCTTTTTATCTCCCCTTTCAATTCTTGAAGTCTTACCTTTTTTATATTTCTTTCATCGCTTATCGCTTTTTTTCCACGTTCCATCTGGTATCCTGATACTTGGGTGTTTGGCCTCTTAAATGCTTTAGTACATTTCCAGAGTGAATAATCCGTGACCTTCTGTGCTGTAAGATTGCTTAGATATCTTCCAAGCTTTTCGTTCTTATCTTTTTTAATCGCCTCTTTAAGATCACTACAGAGCTTGTTCAATATACGTTTATTTTCAGGAGTACGAACTTTCTGCCAGACCTTACGAGCCTTTCTTTTTTCCTTGACTAATTTATTCACTTCGAGTGAAGGAAAGATTTTTCTCTGTTTTGCCTTTCTAAATGACTGCTGAGTGCTCTCCCACGCTGCTTTATGAATGTTACAGTTGAACCTTTCAAATTCCTCGTCTAGTTGGTGGCTGTCATTTAGTGGTACCTTAATGTCTACTGTTCCCTCCAATATCTGCCTAAAAAGGGTCCAGTTAGTCTAGCTATTTGTCAGCCTAGGCGGGTTTGGCTGGGAGACTACCTCTTTATTTATTACCATAAGAGCCGCCGAGTGGTCTGATGAAAGGTCCTCGCTGTTTTCAATGGAAACGTACTTGCTAGATATTCCTTTTATTACAGAGAAATCAATCAGGTCAGGTGTTTTATTTAAATCAGTAGGCCAGTATGTTGGTGTGCCACTGGAGAGCTTTGACTTCGCACCCTGCTTTGTAAAGTCCTCTACCTTTAGTTGTGGTTAGTCTTGAGCCCCAGAAGATGTTTTTAGCATTGAAGTCACCTCCGATGATATATCGATTTCCTAACATTCTAAATAGACTAACGTAATCGTCTTTTCCAAGACGTAATAAGAAAAAAAATGATTTATTTTTTTTATAATTGTTTTAGATTTAATTAATTTCAAATTTCAGGTAACTCTGGTATGGCATATTCCCACCGAATATTTATTTCTCCGTAACTCACCCTGGTGTTCTCACTCCCCCCCCCTCCTCTGTTTTCTCGTTCTCAAGGTGCTCACCTTCAGTGGAACCGGCAACCTCCAGGGGAAGAGATTTGGTCCTCATTTGGTCCCCTCTCCCCCTCAACATTTGGTCCTCCGGGGCCGGATTTCACTTTTTTTTCTTCTGAACGAGTTAAATCTTCTTTCGCCAAGTAAAACACTAGTTACGATTTTTTTATCTTTCTTCGTTTCACACTCACCAATAATTTATATTTGTTTTTTAACTCTTTTACCCTCACCCGTAAACAATGCCACCCAATAATTCGTCTGCGGTAGAGGAACAAGAAGCAAAATTAGCTGATTTAGAGGAGAAGTTGACTGATTTACTCAATGACATTAATGCCTCTGCTTCTATTGGAAGCAACCTCCGAAACACTCCCTCAAAATAATCCTTATTTTTATCTAGACTTTCTCGTATACCACATATGATCGGTTCCATGCAGCGTTTCTTGAAGCCAAAACTCGGCTAGGAAATTAGATAAATCGCCGAGTAGGTACAATAAACAAAAAGAGCAAGCTCGTAATTTTTTCTATGAGGCATTGTCTCTTAGTACCACTACCACTTCTGATACTAGTAGAACAGATGTTGATAGATCTGTGACACTTAGATGATTCTATGACACAGTCACCGCATTTACGATTGGCCTCGCTTTAAGACATACACGCCGCAGCCACGATGTAATGAAATTAAACGGTTGAACAGTTGCATAAACTGTTTTGCATTGGGACATTTGACGAATTCGTGTTCATCTTGACGAGTATCTTGTCGGCATTGTGATAGGAGGCATCATTCCCTTTACAATTCTTCTCGCGGGAGTCGCAAAAGTCCGAGACCAGCTCTCCTCAGCCTCGTTCTTGTTCAAAATCTGACGACTCTTCTACCAAATTGGAACCGACACATGCTCCTGCTAATCCCACCATATCATCGGAGCCTACCTTTTCGAAAACCTCTATACTGTCCGCTGAGGGTCGAACAGACGTCTTCCTCGGCACCGCCATAGCAAGAATTCGTGATTATCAATGTTATTGGTAGGATTTGCGAATCTTGATTGACAGTGGGTTCCAACGTTCCTTTATTACTGAGGATTGTGCTTGCAAGTTAAGCTTGAACCTTAAGCGTAGCAAACATAAATTAATAGGTTTCAGTAATCAGACTATTCCCAAACCGAAGCTTGAAGCAGCGAGCGTGATAGTTCTGCGAAATGCGCCGTTCCCTAAACTGACCATCATGGCTATCGTAGTTAAGCAAATTTGTCAGGATATGCCAACAAGCCCTGTCCCCAGCAAGGTGGTGGAGGAATTTCGGCTCCTGAATCTTGCTGTTCCTCAGTTTCAGTAGACCCGACGGGTCGATTTTCTTTTAGGCGCAGATGTATTTGCTGACATTCTCCTTTATTGGCATATAAAAGCTGATCAAGGGATTCCCAGTGCACTTGAAACGATCTTTGGCTGGATCCTAATAGGATCAATGGATGATAATTCATGTGACAAAAAACATCACTCCATCAGTACCCTGCTCAGCACTGCTTTACCGTGCTCTCAATGCGACAACCTCTATATCTCTCTCATGTTTTGAATAAATTTTGGGAGGTGGAAAATATTGCAAACGTCTGGAAATCTGATTCTCAGGATGAGCAATGTGAGGCTCATTTTGTTACAACCCATTCCCGTGATGAAGCCGGCCGCTCTAGACATAGAGCGCTTAACCGATTCAAAAACTTAGAATGTAAGTTCGAAAAGAATCCCACCCTGCGTTTTGAATACTCCAAAGTTATCCAAGAATACTGGGATTAATGCTACATATCGCATGCTATGTCTCCAGGAAAGTGTTATCTCCCTCACCATACAGTTATGAAAGATAGTTCATCTACTAAACTCAGGATTGTGTTCGATGCATCCGCATCAGCAAGTAACGGGTCCTTAAATGATTGTTTACTCACCGGTCCGAAATTACTGCGTGACATAAAAGATGCCATGCTTGGCTTCCGTAAACCTCGCATCGCCATATCAGCAGATGTCTGCCAAATGTATCTGCAGATAAGATTGGCACCAGATGATTGTGCATTTCATCACTTCTTTTATAGATTTCGAGCTACTGACACTTTAACGGAATACAAATTTAATAGATTACCATTTGGCTTATCATGCTCACCCTTCTTGGCATTGCGCGTACTTAAACAGCTCGTGCTGGAAGATGGCGACAATTATCCTGAAGCTTCACGGGCATTGTTAGAGCACATGTATATTGATGATCTCTTGACTGGTACGGACCCGATTCCAACCGCCTGTGCCCTACAACAAGATTTAGTACATCTATTGAAGAAAAGAGTGTTCGAGCTTAAAAAGTGGAGCAGTAATTGTCCACAAATCCTTGAAAATATTCAGTCAGAAACTCTAGAGTCTCCGGTTTCCTTTTCAAATATGGAGGACACCGTAGTTAAACTTTTAGGGATCCAATGGGAGCCTAATTTTTTTTTTTTCTTTTTTTCTTTTTCATAACCCCTAAATATGTTTATTGGTGCTCTCTTTCGGAGTTCTACTGTAGTATGACTACATTTTAAAGAGTTGAGGTGGTTGGAATTTTTGTTGTTTTTGTTGTATTTCTTATTTGTTTAAGTGCCGGGGCACACTTAGTTTTTGTGTTTATTTTTATAATTACAATCTTACATACTACCGTTTATTTACATATATTTACATATATACATGGTAAAATATTTATGGAGTTTCTTCCATTATTTGTTGCCACCTTATTGGAGCTGAAGCAGGTGTCAGAGTTTTAAATATTTCGTTTGTTGTGCATTTGAGGGAGTCGAAGAATTTTACGTGTCTTCGTTTTATGAATTCAGTTGTTGCGGGGGAGCCTAAACACGACTGCCTGTCTTATAAAGTCCAACCTAGGGAATGCATTTTGACCAAAAGGGGTATCATGTCTACCATAGCCAGAATATATGATCCGTTAGGATATCTAGCCCCAGCAGTGAGCTAAAACCATCCTGCAGAAACTTTGGGAAGCGAAGCTGGATTGGGATACGCCCATACCGTCTGTTATAGGTAAATCGTGGGAAACGTTTTATGATAATTTGGCATGCTTGAGAGTGCAGATGCATCTTCGCTATGTTACGCAGCAGTATATTCCATTTGGAACTCTCGAATGGAGGTTACTCATCCCACCTACTTTATGCGAAAACTCGCCTCGCACCCCTTAAACCTGTGTCAATCCCTCGGCATCAATCTGTGTGCAGGCCTACTGTTAGTAGATACTTTGAAATCCTTTAATTCTGTTTTGTCACACTGGAATGTGACTTCTACCATTTTATGCTCTGACTCATCCACTGTTGTATCTTGGCTTCACCTACCCTATTCTCGCTTGAAAACTTTTGTAGCGAATCACGTTGCAAAAAACTTAGACAGGTCTGCATTGTCTTCATGGCATCATGTGAAATCGGAAAATAATGCCACGGATGTAGCCTCACGGGGTATGTGCCCTTCAGAATTACCTTCCCATTCAACCTGGTGGAATGGACCAGCGTGGCTCACTGGTCCGAAATATGAGTGGCCAATCTCATCCAACCATGTCATCATGGATTCGTCCGAATTAACGGAAGCCAAAACAGCTATCACCGTTGCCCTAGTAGCAACTAATCCAGCCGAAATTGATTTGGATAAAATCTTAGACCAGTTCTCTTCGTATGCACGCATGATCCGAGTAATGGCGTATGTACTCCGATTTGTGAACAATGCAAACAAGCGTAACTCTGTACGATCCGGTTCATTAACATTGATGGAAATCCGCCAGGCAGCTGTAACTGTCGTCCATGGTGTACAGCTATTGACTGGTCTCTCGGCATTAGACGGAGAGCGAATGAAGTCATTAAAGTCATTGAATCCTTTTGTTGATCTCGCTGGTTTAGTCAGGGTGGACGGCAGGTTGCGACAGGCTCCTTTAACTTATGACACAAAGCATCCAATGTTGCTACCAACGAAGCCAGTGAATTTACTAATAGACCACTTTCATCGGGTTCACCTTCATGCAGGTCTTCAGCTACTGCATTCGTTGCTGCGAAATAGTTTCTGGATTCTGGCTGGTAGAGGAATTGTCAGATCTCGGGTGCACGGCTGTGCGACGTGCCATCGCTTGCCAGTGAAACCCATCAAACCTCTCATGGGTAATTTGCCCCAATCACGGTTCGCTCTGGGAAGAGCTTTCCTTAGTGTTGGAATTGATTTCGCCGGTCCTTTCCTTATTAGAGAATCCTCGCGACGTAAAGCTGCGTTAAGTAAAGCGTGTGTATGTCTCTTTGTATGTTTCAGCACCAAAGTGGTACATATTGAAGCAGTGACCCAACTAAGTACGGATGCTTTCATGGCGTGTTGACAGATTTGTGGCTCGCCGAGGATTGCCAAGTTAAATTTTCTCGGATAACGGTACCAACTTTGTTGGCGCGTCAAATCGGTTGAAGGAACTTTACAAATGGTCTCCAGAGGTCGTTGATAAAATGAGTACCTACTTTACATCCAAGGAGTTGATTTGGCATCTTATACCTCCTTTCGCACCGCATTTTGGGGGTTTGTGGGAGGCAGGTGTATAATATTATCTAACCCGAGTACTGGGTTTTCAGCCCGTCACTTTCGAGGAATTAGCTACAATACTTAGTCGGGTTGAAGCTATGCTTAACTCCCGATCTTTTCATCCGCTGTCGTCTGACCCCGAAGATTACCAAGTTCTCACCCCCGGACATTTTCTTGTCGGAGCTCCTCTGGTTGCTTCTCCAGAACATGATCTTACGGATGTTCCACGTAACCGCCTGTCCAGATGGCAATATTAGCAGCAATGCATTGGGAATTTCTGGAAACGGTGGCGGCTAGAGTGTTTACATAGCTTGCAACAGAGACTCAAGTGGACGGATCCGACCACTTCCATCGAATCAGGAACATTGGTCCTTCTCAGAGACCCTAATGTACCTCCCTTACATTGGCCTACAGCCCGGGTAATTGAAACACATCCCGGTAGAGATGGAATAGTCCGGGTAGTCAGGTTGAGAACCGGGAAAACAGAAATCCTTCGACCCGTATCCCGTCTTTCTCCTCTATTTCCTGAAGACACCCAGTGAAAATATTTAATAAATTTTGGTGGGCGGTATGTTTAAGCCCGAATAATTTTTGTATTTTTATCTCTTTTGTTTTTCCCCTTTTTAAACTATTGGTAAATACTAAATTGAAAGTTTTAATTTTGATTTATTTCTTTTCCAGTTTAAGAAAAATTTTTTTTTTGTTGTTGCTTATTGTATTATAAAGAGGTACAGAATTTTATATTTATTTTTCAAAATTGAAAATTTAACACATCTTTGATCATTATAATTTGTAAAAAAAAAATCTTTTGTTCCTAATAATTATAAGTTGTAAAAATGTTCTTTTCTTGAATAAATCATCATTACTTGTAAAAAAAAAAAAAAAAAAAAATCCATGTTCATCAAAAAATATCCATTTTACTTTTTTTCTGAAAATATTTTAAGAAAATCACATATTTACCACATATTTGACGAAAATAAATGCACATTTTAATTAAATATTTGGAATTTTTAAATACATAAAAATCCGATCCCTAGTGATAACTTTGTAAATATGTTTTTTTAAATTACAACTCTTAACTACATCCACAAGAGTGCTATTCTATTCACCTTCTTGGTTAAGTAAGTCGTTGAGTCGTTGGTATAGTCGATATGTATCGTCGCTCGGTAAAGTTGATATATCGCAACTTACATATATTTAAAAAAATAAAATAAAAATATGGCAATCAGATGATTTATTCAAACACTAACAAAAGTCAAAAGGTTACAACATTGCTATATTCTCTACTGTTATCAGTGGTGGCACGCTCATTTAACAGAGAATACCTACCTTTATATTTCATGTATCCATAAAAATGAACATTTTCAATTTTCAGCAATAATTATTCATTTTAGAATATCTATACTATATGTTAGTACTTTATTGGATATATTGTTAAACTATTGACTTTATTCTAGATTTTGAAATTCTTAATATATAAATTGTATTATTGACTAGTTCCAATGAAAATAAAAGAAATGATTGAAAGTAAATTTCTCTTTTATTACTCAGCTTTCTTGTACCTTTGTTCTTTATTACTCTACTTAATTCGACAATGTGTACTGAAAAGTCGTCACAATAGTTTTTATAATATCTTGGATGTATTTTTGGTAAACTAGCTCCCTCCACTCTGTGTGCGGCCATCTTCTTCACAATTATTAATATAAGATGAGAGTGATACTTGCTAAATATTTGTATCTGCTCCTATTTTCAAGCCAAGCAACTTACTAAATTTACTAATATTACTAGCAAATGAATCAGCTCATTTCCTACAACCTACTTTCTACTTACTATATCCATCAATTTTAATTTTTTTAATATAGGTTATGGTGAAATTAGTAAAATGTAATTAATAATTTTAGATACAAGCTAAAATATATGATTAAGTACAAATATAAAAATACCAAGTCCAAAATTAACCTTTTCTGGTTTATAGGTGCAAAACAATCAAGTCTACGATTGTATTTGAACCATAAAGATTTGTAAATAAATAATATCGCTGTATTGTATAAAAAATTGGAAATAATTATAATTTAAATATGATGCATTTTTCAAAAATAAGACTAATGCGATTTAATTCTCCATAATCAATAGAAAATTGGGAGTCAGTCCTATTCTATCTATGCTTGGACTATTTAACCATTCTATTACTCGAAATATTTTTAATTGAAAGGATGGTGGCGAATACTAGAAATAAGGTTGTCGAGCACTTTACTAATCAAGAACAGTTGTGAGCTAAGTTACTCCATTAGTGCCTGTGTATCTTAGACAAATTGCAACTCAATACAGTAAAACCTCTACTAACGGACACCCCTAAATAGCGGTCACCCCCCATTACCGGACGATTTTTTTTGCACCAACATTTTATTACAATTTTTAAGGCATTTGAACCTCTATTTAACGAAACCTCTCATTAACGGTCACGGACAGGCTGTGTTGGTTAGGAATCGATTAAAAAAACCTCTAAAAGACGGACAGTATGACTTTATCCCTTTCCCGTTTCTCGGAAACAATTTGTTGTTTCCGGTCTAAGGAAACAGGGACAGCTGTGTTTACTTTTGAGTAAAGGTTTTCCACGTAAATACTTTTTTTTTATTCTCGAACTTGCTTTATTAAAATTTAGTTCTGTTCTAACTCTCGTGGCAGGCGGCTGAAAATGTCTCCCTCATGTAAGAGACTCACTTTAGAACAAAAAATAAATGTAATTGACTTTTATGACCTTGAAAAGTTAAGGGTACGTGCGCTAGAGGAAAGACTCAATATTGGTAGGACACAAGTTTCGGGAACACTCAAAAACCGTGCGATGTTTTTTTTTATTCTACTTGCCTTTTAAACACATGGGAAATTGAATAAGAGAGAATTAATTTACAAATACATATTTATAAACAAATAAAACCTCCCTTTAAAGGACACCTTTAAATAACGGACAAAAATATTTGCACCAGGGCTGTCCGTTAATTCGAGGTTTTACTGTACTACAATGATAGTTTTTTATAACAGTATTAACGAACAGTATCATGTATATAGTACTTTGTCTACCAATAGTCCAATGGCGTTTCAGGTTTAATTACAGGTGATATGGCTGTTGGTTATGAATTTCTTTAAGTAAATCAGAAGGTTCAACATGCAGGAAACATAGGTATTAATAGATTTTCATTAAATAAGAAAAAATAGCTGGCCCCTTTGCCAGACTCATTCACTTCACTTTTTACTTGAGAAAAGTAATAAAATATAAAAAAACAAACAAATTTTTTAGTTGTCTATGAGAAAAAAATAAATCTCTCATATCCATATGATAGATGCCCAGCATCATTTTTAGATATACATAACCCCTACAATTGATATCCTGAATCCCTTGATAGCAAAACAAGACACTGCCCTTCTGACTTGTATAGCCTTCTATCACTAGTTTTAGAGCTAATAGATTTGAGTTGTATAACCTTTATCACTAGTTATAGAGCTAATAGATTTGAGTTGTATAACCTTTATCACTAGTTATAGAGCCAATAGATTTGAGTTGTAATGCCTTCATGGCCTCTAAGTCCTCCTATATCTTCCTCATACTGCCTTACAAGCATCTCCTCCACTCCTTTCCTCTTTTTTCAACTCCTCACTTCGCTAACAAAAGCCACACAGTTTTGTAATTTGTGAATTTTCATCACCAGTCATATATATATATATATATATATATATATATATATATATATATATATATATATATGTATATATATATTTTCCTCCCTCTCAAACTTTTTTATTTAATAGCTTCATTTATTATTAGATATTATTAGCGAAATGGATTATTTTTTTATCTTGTAAAGATTTGTATGCATACTAATAGGGAGTAAATTTGTATCCATTATCTCTTTTTGCTGGTCAGCTTTTTTATTCTTAAGGGACCTAGTCCCATGATACCGTTTCTTCTTCCATTTATTATTTTATTCCCTCTTTATTTATTTCTAGAAAGAATGTATTTATCACATCCCATTTGTTATTTTTGTTTATAGTTTACCAACCATCTTCAAATAATCCGGCCAGTGTTGAGGAGAAGAAGTGTAGAAGAACCAAAACAATTTTAAGAGCAATAAATTTATAGAAAGGAAAAATCTTTTGAAGAATAGGTGGAGCATGTTATAAATTAATTTTAATAATATAAATAAACATTAATTTACCTGAACCTTTATAAACTTCCTCATTTATTTGAACAGCATAAGTAAACTGACAAAGATGCTTGTCAAAACCTTCTTGGAGGCACTCGTACTTCAATCCTCATCATTTAAAGCCATTACAGGATTGATCTCTCCCGCCATTGCTTTGGCAACGCACATTTTGATTCGTGCCTCTTTGTTTTTTTTTTGTTTTTTTGTCCTACAGAGGGGTTAGAATCTGTAAAAAAAATAAACAATTACAATTTATCAGCACTTCAAATAAGCTATTAATTTTGTGCAATGATTACTCTTTATAAATTTTATATATCGCACAATATTTTCAAAAACCATTCATTTACAAAAGAGCGTGTCCTAAAAGACTAATAAGAAAATTAATTTCAAAATGTATACTCATATCTTGGAAATACATAAAAAAGATACTTACGTATGCACTACATAGGTAAGTGAAATTGTTGGGAAAAGTTTAAAAACTTGTAAATATAATGGCTGGAACAGAAGCAACTTTAGGGGTGGGGGATCAAACTCCCCAATAACTTAAGACCAGTTATTTGTACAGATGTCAAATTCTATCCTTTCCTACAAATAGTTATCATGCTTGATTTATTATAAGAACTGTAACTAATTTTTAATTATAAATTTTTTTCAGCTTCATTATAAAGATTTTTTTTTTAAACACTTTATTTAAAAACATTACAATCTGCCACTTGTGGGCAATAAGTAATGGTGCTATGTAGCTACAACCAGATTTATAAAGTTGAGTTTAATGTTCGGCTAATTGGATTTACCTATATCAAATTGAAAACAATATCATGAAATATTTAAAGAAACACAAGGTAAAGGCTTTGAATGATGTTTGTTTATTTTTTTCAGGTGAGTGAATGTTTTGTTGGAAATCATTGTAATTTTAAATTGTAAAAGACGTGTAAATATGTATTGTAAATAAACCTTTGTTTTGTTCAGAGAAACAATTCCGTCTTTATTTCATTATCCGAATGCAAAAAAAAACATTAAAAATGACAAAAAATAATATCTTAATATATATAAATTACGTGTCACGTTGTTTGTCCGCGATGGACTCCTAAACTACTTAACCGATTTTAATCAAATTTGCACACCGTGTGCGGTTTGATCCAACTTGAAAGATAGGATGGCTTACATCTTAATTTATAGTCGCAATATTATTTTATTGCAAATTATTTGTCACAATTATCTGTTAGCTCAAAACGATTTTAACAGATGGCGATATCTGTTGACTGGATTGAGTAAGTAATTAATAGATGGCGCTGCTATGTTTAACCAACAAACGTGTCATATAAGCTACAATTGAATAGCATAACCACAATGTGTTGTTGAGGCTTAAGTTAAATTTATTTATTTATTTATTTTATTTATTATTTTATTTATTTATTTATAAGTTAAATTTATTTTGTAGTAAATGAAATACAGTGAAATTCAATTGTTTTTACTTTTCCAATTTTTGGTGTTAGCATAGACGTGTTACTTAGACTGTGACATTATAATGAAGATAATACAGTGAAATTATTCCTGCTTTTTAATTATTTGTGCTTCATTGTTCAAA
Organism: Arma custos; assembly: GCA_037127475.1. Taxonomy (NCBI): domain Eukaryota; kingdom Metazoa; phylum Arthropoda; class Insecta; order Hemiptera; family Pentatomidae; genus Arma; species Arma custos. The sequence continues at coordinate 14,026,375 of CM073759.1, read as the reverse complement.
ACTCTTTAATTGAAATATATACATGTAAGGAAATGAATAACTAAGACGTGTATATTCATTTTTAAAAGCTTTGTAACATCTATTCTATACCATCGGCTTGACCGAATTTTAAGTTTACAGCTCATAATGTTTTAAAACTCTTAATACATTCGATTATTTGAACTTAAAACAACAGATTTTTTTTTATTATATATTAAGTACAATCGACTTTTTATTTCGTTTTGTTGTCTTATGATCATGACAATTATTAAAAATCACTTAAAAAACTAAAGAGGTTATATAACCGTACTTTAACCCATAATTTATTGGTGATCGATTCAAATATAAATTTCTTCAAATATAAAAACTAGGTAAAGCAGTCGGGTGCCAACCAATAGACATATGACTTCCTTCTTTTTTAATCTACGCATGGCAACCGACTGCTTCACCAAGGTTTAATATTAAGAAACGTTAAATTTTTCTAACAACTCTGTAATGTTTTAAGTAGATACGCATGATTTTCTATTCCTCAAGATGGGGTTACTTAATCAGTTAAGTACATTTGTAAATATGTAAACAAAGGCAGTGATTTGACCATATTTGAAGTACAAAACATAATGACATGTTATCCATCGCAAGCACAAACTTTGTGGAAAAAATATAAAAGTTGTAAGACAGACAATTTGCACCGAATTAGACAAATAGATCAATGCCAAAATATAGATTAAACGCCAGAGATGTATAATGAAGCGTTAGTGTTGATCGAAGATTTATGTGTTTTAATTTCAAATTTACCACTAAATCATTATGGTATGCCATCACCTGATCACCCAGCCACCGACTTAGTCAACACCAATTTACAAAGAGAAAAACAATATGACCATGGTAATTTAGCAGCAATTATCGTTAACAGTGAGCCATTACTGACAGCAGAACAAAAAATTATTTATGATCGGATTATGCTAGCTGTTGCTGCTGAAAAAGGCGGTTTTTTTTTCTTGAACGCACCAGGTGGAACCGGTAAGACGTTTTTAATATCGTTGATTCTTGCCAAAGTACGGTCGCAACAGAAAATCGCATTGGTAGTTGTATCGTCAGGCATTGCGGCTACGTTGCTTGATGGTGGGCGAACGGCACATTCAACATTCAAGCTGCCATTGGACATTCATAATAAACCAAATGCAATATGTAACATAAAAAAGAATAGTGGAATAGATTCAGTGTTGCGGAAGAGTTCAATAATAATTTGTGATGAGTGCACAGTGGCTCACAAATATTCACTCGAAGCATTGCATAGAACTGTGCAAGATTTAAACGGCAATAATAAAGTTTTCGGTGGTGCTACCTGACTTTTGTCTGGTGATTTCAGACAGACCTTAACGGTTATACCTCGCTATACTTTCGCGGATGAGATAAATGGATGTTTGAAACAATCATTCTTAGTGTGGCGAAGTGTTGAAACTCTTCGATTGACTATAAACATGCGCGTACGATTGCAAAATGATCCATCAGCACAAATATTTTCCGAACAATTACTAGATATTGGGAACGGTAAAATAGAACTGCAACCAAATACGCAATGCATTAAGCTGCCAGACAATTTCTGCACTGTTCTTCAGGAAAAAAATGAATTGATTCAGAGTATTTTTCCGGATATACAGAATAATAACATGAATCATAACTGGCTCAGTCATCGGGCTATTTTGGCAGACAAAAATGTTGATGTTGAGGAAATTAACATCCAGATGCAACAGTTGTCACCAGGCGATCTGATGTCTTTTAAATCAATCGATACTGTTGTTGATGAAAATGAAAGTGTAAATTTTCCATGGTTCCCCTATTATTCTCCTACGTAATTTGAATCCACCTCAATTATGCAACAGTACGCGTTTGGTCATCAAAAAGATCACCGGGAAAATTCTTGAAGCAACCATTTTAACTGGGAAGTTTAAAGGAAAAGTGGTCCTGTTGCCACGTATTCCAATGATACCGTCAGATTCTACCATACCCTTCAAAAGGCTACAGTTTCCAATTCGTTTAGCTTTTGCCATGTCTATAAATAATTCTCAAGGCCAAACAATGTCCGTTTGTGGTTTAGATTTGGAAAATCCATGTTTTTCTTATGGGCAACTATATGTTGCATGTTCACGTGTAGAGAAACCGTCAAATCTATTTGTCTTAGCCAAAGATAGGTTAACCAAAAATATTGTGCTCCGATTAGTGCTAAAGTAAATTGAAATTAAAAGTATTTATAATTCAAAATAATAAATATTATTGTTAAAGATTTAAGACTATCTGCCCTACCTACCTCATTCATAAGATTAAGTGTCACATGTTATTTTCTAACAACTTTGTAATATGTGTTTTTACTAACAACTTTGTAATATACTCATTTGTAATACACCCATTTGTTACAAACTGTTATTTTTAGGTAAATCATGGGAAAAAATGGGTAATAAAGTAATTGAAAATGTACACATGGCTTGGAGTGGAACATGAAGTATACTCTATTAAAAAAGGTTACATGATACAAGGGCCTCAATGATATTAAACAGTCAATTTGTTTTAATGATAGATAACAGTCTCCCCCACTATTCAAGAATTATTAACATTAACAATAGTATCATGAATCAAAAAGTATGTATCTTGTGAGGGGACATCAATACTGAAGTGATGTGTTTGGATCGAAACCTTTCTGGGAGTCTTCTCTGACGAACAGGTCTGTTGATGGGACATAGAGGAGTCTGAAGAAAAGGCTCGGTTGACGATGAATCTGGAAGATCATGAGGAGGCCAACCTTTGGGTCACCTCACCAAACTCCCACTTTGGCTTGTTATTTTTGAAGACACGGATTTGCACTCTCTCCCCCCATGAACATGAAAAAATCTTCTGGTAACTCGCATTGACTGAGAAGAGTGTGGTTTGGTTGGAAACAAGGCATCCAGGCGAATTCGGAATTTTCTTTTTAAATATAACTTAGCGGGTGAGGAGCCATTAGCAAGGGGAGTTGATCTGTAATGAAATAGGATATTTGTGACTTTTTCTGGCATTGGGGTATCGTCATTTGACAAGGCCCGCAACGTATCCTTAAGTGTCCGCACATTTCGTTCAGCAAGGCCATTAGTTGCTGGATGGCCAGGGGCTATAAATTTTTGAAAAATTCCGTTTGTGCGGCAAAAAAGATGAAATTCTTCGCTCTGGAAAATGCTAGCGTTATCTGAAACAAGTTGATTTGGGAATCCATGCGTTGAAAAAATCTTTCTGAGAAGATTTATGGTTGAGGACGTGGTAGGTGCTTCTTTGATAGGTTCAACTTCCGCCCATTTTGACTTAGCATCTATGCAAATAAGGAAATAATGGCCCTGGAACGGTCCAGCATAATCTATATGGACTCGTTCCCAATACTCGGATGGTTCATCCCAAGGGTGAAGGCATCCAGGCGAATTCGGAATTTTCTTTTTAAATATAACTTAGCGGGTGAGGAGCCATTAGCAAGGGGAGTTGATCTGTAATGATCAACTGTAATGATCAAAAATGATGATCTGTAATGATAGGATATTTGTGACTTTTTCTGGCATTGGGGTATCGTCATTTGACAAGGCCCGCAACGTATCCTTAAGTGTCCGCACATTTCGTTCAGCAAGGCCATTAGTTGCTGGATGGCCAGGGGCTATAAATTTTTGAAAAATTCCGTTTGTGCGGCAAAAAAGATGAAATTCTTCGCTCTGGAAAATGCTAGCGTTATCTGAAACAAGTTGATTTGGGAATCCATGCGTTGAAAAAATCTTTCTGAGAAGATTTATGGTTGAGGACGTGGTAGGTGCTTCTTTGATAGGTTCAACTTCCGCCCATTTTGACTTAGCATCTATGCAAATAAGGAAATAATGGCCCTGGAACGGTCCAGCATAATCTATATGGACTCGTTCCCAATACTCGGATGGTTCATCCCAAGGGTGAACTGGTACTTTTGGTGGATCAATTTCTCTCAATTCAATCATTAAATCTCTAATCCATTGACGCCCAAGCAATGCTGTATGGCCAGACGGAACAATATACAGGTCACCACACGCATTTCTACCTTTATATGTGGCTGTTACCTCAACTTTTCCTCTTGGAAGAATTTCGTTGCCTGAGTACGCTCGAAAAATGGTATTTGTTGGTTGGATTTCTAGTCCCAAATTCAATTTCCTAAAATCATCCTCGTTTAGGAGAGAAAATCTTCTCCTATCCTGAATCGACCTCCATGAGCTGGGGTTTTCCATTGATTTGGACTGTGTCGATATATTTATCGGAGTCAGGGTTTACTTCGAAAAGTTCTACAAGATATGAAATGCCGTATTGATGTTCAGCGTTGCCCTGAGAAATTGCATTCGCAGATGATGCGTAACTAGGTTTTTTATTTTGTGACAGGGTGGTGATACAAACTCGTGAAACGTGTCCCTTGTGGTTATATGACGTGCACTGAACTTTATCATAATCAACGCGACAGTCTGCTAGTTTGTGATTATTTCTAGCGCACCTTGTACATAGGTCTTGAATCCCTAATGCTTTATAATCTACTAGCTTATGCCCGCGGCTTCGCACGCGTGGAATTTGGTCTGCCACGTTAAGTTTCGTGAAAGATCATTGTAAATAAATAATTTAATTATTTTTTTAAATATAAGTTACTTGAACATCCGAAATTTCAGATGTCTAACTTCAAAACTAACGGATTCTATACAACCTTTGAACTCCTATTATATTAAAGGGGAAACCCTTGGAGTGGAATTATCCGAATTTCTTTGTTATTCTAATGTATAACCTATATCACTGTAAAGCTTCATCCAAATCCGTTCAGTAGTTTTTGCGTGAAAGAGAGACAAACATAAAAACATTCACATTTATACATAATATTAGTAAGATTAGTAGTATATCATAAGAAATAGTTTCACTCATCTTTTTTCTGTTACTTTAACATCTATTATCATGTAATTTGCATTTATTTATGTCCTATAATGGATTCTCCACAGTTCCTAAATAACAGTCGAGGGGGGGGGCACGTGCCTCCGTGCACCCCCCCTCTAAATTCGCGCTTGCTATAGCCTATGTGTTGTTCTGATGTATGACCTATATTACTGTCAAGTTCCATCCAATTCCGTCCAGTAGTTTTGGCGTGAAAGAGAGACAAACATTCACATTTATAATATTAGTAAGATTAATTTAAGGAAGAAATAGTTGGGGGTGCAGTCAATGAAAACACCAAAATAAGCATAACTTATTTACAATGTAGGCCATCTTCAGGACTAAGCGAAAAAACAGAAATATATAAAAACGTAGCAGTAACAAGAATATATAAAGTGGTACAGGAGTGGAAATAAAAATAGTGACTAGATATGATGATAAAAATAGAGAATAGATATAAGATAAATAAGAAAGCGATAAGATAAATATGTACTAACCGAATAAAACAAGTTGCAGGTTGGGGAGCTCAGAGACAAATAAGAAAACCGTTACGCCGGGCAGGCGGAAGCGATAAAGGCGATCTCTAACGGCCAAAAAAATAATGACAAAGAAGGGGGAAGGAGAAATGTAGAATCGGTGGATATAAGAGACCGTAAATAATGTAAATAGCGTGAAAAATTAAAAATTAAATTAAATTAAAAAGGAAAATTGCAGATGCAGTGGATATAAGTGACCGTAAATAATGTAAATTGAGAGAAAAATTAAAAGTCAATGGTCAAAATGTAATTAAAAAAAAAAAAAAAAAAGAATTGCATAATAAATTAAGAATGTAAGGTTATTTTAGTAAATTAAAAATATGGGCGTAGGTAAGGGATAGGTGATGGGAGTCGGGCTTGGCATTAACGGTAGAGGAATCTAAATTGATGTGAATGGTTTCTGAGAGGATGCGTTTATTATAATTAGGACCGGAGGCTAGGATCGACGTGTTTTCGAAGTCAAAAATGTGGTTAAAGGATAGGGCGTGTTCGGAGAGTTTAGAAGCGGTTAGGTTGTGGGAGGAAATGGAGTATTTGTGTTGGGTAATGCGGTCTTTAAGTTGGTTTTTGGTTTCGCCGATGTAGGAAGAGTTGCAGTTGGGAGTAGAACAAGGAATACGATAGACGACCTGAGAGCGATTTTTTAGAGGAATGGGATCTTTAACACGGGTATAAATATTGGAGAGTTTGTTGTGGGATTTAAAGGCGATGCGTAAATTGGGGATCGCGGAACGTAGGGATTTTTTAATGTTATTAGAGAGGGAGGGTATATATGGCAAGGATCTGTATATAGGGATAGAAGGCGGATGTGGAGAACGGGTGCGGGTGGGTGGGTTATAATGGTGATGGATGAGTTTATTGATAACATGGGGAGGAAAATTGTTTTTTAATAGGATTGCTTTGATGCGTTGGGTGTTGGTGTTATGGAAGCAAGCGTCGGAGAGGGATAGGCCACGGTGGATGATATTTTTGGCGACATTGATTATTTGGTGGTGCGGATGTTGGGAGTAATAATTGAGGAGTCTGCCAGAATAGGTGGGTTTCGTATACCAATCAGTGGATAAGGTGTGATCGGGATTTCTAATGATACGGAGGTCAAGGAAAGGTAGGAATTTGTTATGTTCAAGTTCAACAGTGAAATGTAGGCGGGGATGGTATGCATTGAAGCATGATAATAAACCTGGAATGATGTTAGGATTTAGGATGAGGAGGTCGTCCACATATTTTTTAATGAAAATGACATCGTCACGGAACTGGGATAGGATGGAGTCTAGAAGGTCTTTTAGGACAATATTGGAGAGGTCAGGAGCGAGGGGATTTCCCATGGCCAGTCCAGAAATTTGGTTAAAGAACTGTCCATGGAAAGTGAGATAGCCAGATTCGCAGCAGAGTTTAAGGGATTGGAGATATGAGGACCGGTTGAGAGAGGTATGGGGTTCTATGAGTGACCAGTTGTTATCTATAATGACAAGGGCTTTATCTAAGGGTATACCCTTAGATTTATTAGATTTATACTTTATTGATTAGATTTATACCCTTAGATAAAGCCCTTGTCATTATAGATAACAACTGGTCGCAACACATCCTCTCAGAAACCATTCACATCAATTTAGATTCCTCTACCGTTAATGCCAAGACCGACTCCCATCACCTATCCCTAACCTACGCCCATATTTTTAATTTACTAAAATAACCTTACATTCTTAATTTATTATGCCATTCTTTTTTTTTTTTTTTTTTTTTTTTAATTACATTTTGACCATTGACTTTTAATTTTTCTCTCAATTTACATTATTTACGGTCACTTATATCCACTGCATCTGCAATTTTCCTTTTTAATTTAATTTAATTTTTAATTTTTCACGCAATTTACATTATTTACGGTCTCTTATATCCACCGATTCTACATTTCTCCTTCCCCCTTCTTTGTCATTATTTTTTTGGCCGTCAGAGATCGCCTTTATCGCTTCCGCCTGCCCGGCGTAACGGTTTTCTTACTTGTCTCTGAGCTCCCCAACCTGCAACTTGTTTTATTCGGTTAGTACATATTTATCTTATTTCCATCCTTTTCACATTCACCTTTCTTCGCACCTGTTCTCACACCTACTTTTGGCATCCATCATATGTTAATAGTATAGAGTTCATTCTTATTTAGCCTCATATTTTTCTTCTACTGTATTTCTTCACCTATTTTCTATATGTTTATATTATATTCTCATCTTATTTTGCATTTATGCCACTTCTTTCTAATTGTATACAGTTACATATTAACTTCCCTTACTTATTTTCTTTTTCTTTTCATTCTTCATAGTTCATAGATATAATACCACTATTTTCAATGTTTAATTTTTGAAATTTATCAAGCTTTTCTTTCTATTTATGCTTGTATTATTACACTTTACCTATGTAACCCCTCATGTCTGGTATCTTATCCATATCTATAATTAAACTAGTTTTTTTCTAAATCCTTCATACTCAACCCCCCTTTTTCTATATTTTAATCTTCGCATTTTGTATCTTTCCGTTTACCTCCTCATTTTTCTTTCCCTTTATATTATTGTTTACATTTTATCCCTTCTTGACATGTATTTTTTCTATTTTATATTCTTATTCTTGTATTATTTTATCTGTCACTATTAGAATTTCTGTTCATCATCTACAATTTTATTTTTATCTATCACTATTTTAAGTTTATTATATACTGTAACCAGTCTTATATGCTTTCTTATTTATCTTATATCTATTCACTATTTCATCATATCTAGTCACTATTTTTATTTCCACTCCTGTACCACTTTATATATTCTTGTTACTGCTACGTTTTTATATATTTCTGTTTTTTCTCTTAGCCCTGAAGATGGCCTACATTGTAGGCCGAAACGTCGGCACATAATAAATAAGTTATGCGTATTTTGGTGTTTTCATTGACTGCACTCCCAACTATTTCTTCCTTAAATTAGAAGACACAGTCGACCAACTCTTCTCTAACATTAGTAAGATTAGTAGGACATCAAAACAAATAGTTTCACTCATCTTTTTTCTGTTACTTTAACATCTATTATCATGTGATTTGCCTTTATTTATGTCCTATAATGGATTCTCCACAGTTCCTAAATAACAGTCAAGGGGGGGGGGGTCACGTGCCCCCGTGCACCCCTCCTCTAAATCCGCGCTTGCTATAGCCTATGTGTTATTCTGATGTATGACCTATATTACTGTCAAGTTTTATCCAAATCCGTCCAGTAGTTTTTGCGTGAAAGAGAGACAAACATACAAACATTCACATTTATAATATTAGTAAGATTAGTAGGACATCAAAACAAATAGTTTACTCATCTTTTTTCTGTTACTTTAGCATCTATTATCATGTGATTTGCCTTTATTTATGTCCTATAATGGATTCTCCACAGTTCCTAAATAACAGTCGAGGGGGGGGGGACAGGTGCTCCCGTGCACCCCCCCCTCCTCTAAATCCGCACTTGCTATAGCCTATGTGTTATTCTGATGTATGACCTATATTACTGTCAAGTTTCATCCAAATCCGTCCAGTAGTTTTTGCGTGAAAGAGAGAAAAACATACAAACATTCACATTTATAATATTAGTAAGATTAGTAGGACATCAAAACAAATAGTTTCACTCATCTTTTTTCTGTTACTCTAACATCTATTATCATGTGATTTGCCTTTATTTATGTCCTATAATGGATTCTCCACAGTTCCTAAATAACAGTCAAGGGGGGGGCACGTGCACCCGTGAACCCCCCCTCTAAATCCGTGCTTGCTATAGCCTATGTGTTGTTCTGATGTATGGCGTATATTACTGTCAAGTTCCATCCAATTCCGTCCAGTAGTTTTTGCGTGATAGAGAGAAAAACATACAAACATTCATATTTATAATATTAGTAAGATTAGTAGGACATCAAAACAAATAGTTTCACTCATCTTTTTTCTGTTACTCTAACATCTATTATCATGTGATTTGCCTTTATTTATGTCCTATAATGGATTCTCCACAGTTCCTAAATAACAGTCGAGAGGGGGACAGGTGCTCCCGTGCACCCCACCCTCTAAATCCGCGCTTGCTATAGCCTATGTGTTATTCTGATGTATGACCTATATTACTGTCAAGTTTCATCTAAATCCGTCCAGTAGTTTTTGCGTGAAAGAGAGAAAAACATACAAACATTCACATTTATAATATTAGTAAGATTAGTAGGACATCAAAACAAATAGTTTCACTCATCTTTTTTCTGCTACTCTAACATCTATTATCATGTGATTTGCCTTTATTTATGTCCTATAATGGATTCTCCACAGTTCCTAAATAACAGTCGAGGGGGGGACAGGTGCTCCCGTGCACCCCCCTCTAAATCCGCACTTGCTATAGCCTATGTGTTATTCTGATGTATGACCTATATTACTGTCAAGTTTCATCCAAATCCGTCCAGTAGTTTTTGCGTGAAAGAGAGACAAACATACAAACATTCACATTTATAATATTAGTAAGATTCTACCTCGGCTGTGGGATCTATTTTTGTTTCTTGATGAATGAAATTTATTACGAGAATCAGGGCGGTTGGAAGAACGGTCTTGCGATTTTCTTCGAAATTGAGACTTCCTGCCCCTTTGTGGATGATTTGACCCAGATAGGTGAGAAAAATGAAGTACCTGTATTAGACTGCTTTGCCAATTCCGCACTCTCAATATGAGCGGCCTCTAGTGCAGTGGCTTTGGCTAAAATTTGATCAAAACCAGTCACAGTTGACTGGAGAAGCTGTTCCCTTATCCAGTTATGACGTAATCCTCGAATGAACTGAGCTCTGAGGAAAATATCATTCATCGAGATACTTGTTTTCTTCCCCTCTGAATTTTTACACGAGTCGGAAGTACATTCTACTTTGAATTCACAGAGTCGGAAGTACATTCTACTTTGAATTCACAATCTCCTATATCTCGCTGTAACGCAATAAATTCGGAAATCGACTGATTTTCTTTCTGGGTAATGTTCAAGAAATAGTGTTGGGTCACAATTGCGCTACGTTTGGTGGTCAGCATGGTCATGAGATTGGAAACAAGTGTCTTATAATCAAGGGACATGACAGGTTTTTCTGGTCCAAGGAATACGGTGAGTGCATTGTAATGTATACTACCCACAGAACCACACAAGAGCTGAGCTTTCTTTGTGGGATCGATTAAATTTTTCATTGTGCAATAATTCTCGAAACGTTCTATATAACATGAAAATTTCTCTTTTTTTGAATCAAAGTTTTCAAAAATACTCACATTCGCAAGGTTGTTCGTGTCTGACTTGAGGTCTTGTTTACTTGATGCTTGAGAGGTTAGAAGTGATGTAAGCACACCCATGAATTCTTGAAATTGTTGTGCATCCATTCTTGATGATCTTGATAATTAATCCGAATGATAAATAAAATAGAAAACCGATAAAACAGCGAAAAAGTACTACTGAAAAGCACTCGCGGTAAAAATTATGATTTAACGCCTATACTGCCGGTAATGTCCATGTGACACGTCGCGAACTTGAACTCGGATAGTTTAATCAGTTTTTTCTCGTCGTCAATTGTTATGTTTAGGTAAATCATGGGAAAAACGGGTAATAAAGTAATTGAAAATATACACATGGCTTGGAGCGGAACATGAAGTATACTCTATTAAAAAAGGTTACAACAAATGGTTACATGATACAAGGGCCTCAATGATATTAAACAGTCAATTAGTTTTAATGATACATAACACAAACTTAAATAAAAATAATAATAAATTTTAAAATTAATTCTTTTGTATTGATTTTTGCTTAATATCAACTGTACGAAAATTTTAATCAATCGTGTTCAAAGTCGGAAGGACTTTGATTCCCCTTCAAATCCAAATCAAGTGGATTTTTATACCAGCTTTAACGTTTCCGTTTTCGTTCGTAAATAATAATTTCATTGTATTAAGGGGTTACGGTAGTAGAAAATCTGTTATGGAGGTCGCCATATTTTTTTACAAATGGCATCTATGTAAAAAAGCATGGTGGTCCCCATGACTGATGTTCTCCTATCAATCCTCTTAAATAGTTTACTACAATGTAATATAACAAAAACCTTAGCCACAGCAACGCGTGGCCGGGTCTGCTAGTTATATATATACCTATGCATAAAATTTAACTTCAATTCAATAAGTTAATACAAATACACTATAACAGAACTTTTCATGATATGCTTGAGAGACCAAAACTTGTTCCAACCTAATGCCATTCTCCTCTGGACTTCCTTTGCTCCTCTATCTGCAAAGGATACTTACTATCTGACCCAGATAGATATACTCATCTACATATTCCAAATTTGGGTTGTTTAATTGGCATTCTTCGTTTCCCCCATTTGTCATTGTTTTCTTCTTTTAATAGTTAGGCCAACTTCTTCGCACAATTTTAAAAGCTGCTTGGCAATTACTCGTAATTTTTGCAAGTCTTTGACAAACAGTACGATGTCATCTGCTAAACGTAAGTTGCTTAGCCATTTACCATTTACTTGGATTCCAACGTTTTCCCAACCAAGATGTCAGATTACCATCTCCAGCACGAGAAAAAACAAAAGAGGGGATAACGGATCTCCTCGCTGCACACTCTTCTCTACTAACACTAAAGCTTTGTCCTTTATTTTTCACAAATATACAATTACAGATCACTTAAATGAAAGAAATAATCATACCTTTTAAGATCGTGGACTTAGAGAAGGCATTATAGATATTAAAAGAGATACGCCACAGCATTAGCCTATTTCTTTTGCTAACGTCTTTAGCATAAATAAGATATTTATTTTTAGTACCAAAAATAAAATAAATATGAAAAAAAAAATTGTCTGCTAGAAAAGAAATCTAATACATACCTTTAGATTTTGCAGAAATCTTTAGAAGAGCCGCTTCTGCAGCTTTCTGCTTGGCATATTTTTTAGTTCCTCCGCATCCGTGGAAGATAATGCCGTCGACCTGAATAGAAAAAAAAATGCAATATCAAAACAAAGGAAAGCTCTAGCAAGCAATGTATCGTCGATACAAATACAAAGTATCGAACGTGAGAAACATCACTTTCCAGGAGAGTGAAAAAAAAAACTGTTCCAAGACTCATTCAAAATCAGTACGTATAGATAGACATTGTTTTTGTGCTTATTAGATGAATTTATGTGAAACATCAATTATTGATTATTGCATTTGTATTAATGATTTCTCAAATCTCCTCTTACAATTCACAGCTGTTTCCACAACTATATATAATCAACGACTATGAAAGGTCTAATTAACAATGAAACTTCCCGGCCAAGCTTGCTCAATTTTTGTCTGTTCACTAAATATATGTGTGATCTATCATTATTATGTTAAATGATCAATTCCGTCCATTTATTTTGAATTACCTGCTTCAATCCAATGGTGGTTGATAGTAGGGTCGAATTAATGGTTTGGCCAAGTTCGAGCAGCTCATGATGAACAAAATCTTTCACCTCCAACCAAACACTCAGCATTACTTTCCTTGGCTTAAATATAGGGTTTGTAACCGTTTGTGAAGCTTCATCGGTTCGACCAATATATTTTTCGCATATTATTACCATTTACACAAATGTTTAATCAGCTCATTAAATTTATCACTGTTATTTCATATGAGACCCACGTAAAAAGCTTCTTTTGGTAAAATGTGTTATGTAAATGGTTAGAAACTATTTTATGGTTGATGTTTTGTTCCATAGAATGAAGTATGTCGGCCCACCAAAATTTTTTAACAATTGGCTTACAAGGGCAAGGCTCATCTTTAAAATCAAAATTAAAACAGTAAATAAATTTTGGCACAAGCTTTCACATAAGCACTCTTCATCATAAGTACCGCACTACAGCACTCACCACCACAGGATTTTCGATAGGTCTGGGCTGCATTTTTCCTTTTTCGAAATATTGTTTCAGTATTTAGAGCTAATACTGATTCAAACATTAATGGGAATCCACTATAAAATAAGACAAAGCTAAATAAATCTTCGATTCAAATGATCCAAGAGAGCTGTTAAATCTGCTGTAAAAACTTGAGTTGAATTTACTGACCAGGTTCATGCTAACAGTAAACAGTAAGGAGAACTTTTATTATTTCCACGCATTGATGGAGCTTTTAGCATTAAACAATCAAAGAACCAAGTATAAGATGTTAATTTGGATATACAAGAAAAAAAAATGGATTTCTCCTCGTTTATAATAATAATAATAGTAATACCACAAATCTCTGCTTACTATCTTCCGTCCATGGACTACAACTAGGCCTGAGTCGATCGTGATTGATGGAATCCTTTTGATTCGATCGTAACCCATACACGAGTGATCGAATCACTGATTTTAAAAAGATTCGATCATGACTCAATCAGACCTGTTTCGATCATGACTCAATCAGACCTGTTTCGATAATGACTCAATCAGACCTGTTTGATCATGACTCAATCAGACCTGTTTCGATCATGACTCAATCAGACCTGTTTCGATCATGACTCAATCAGACCTGTTTCGATCGTGATTGATCGAATCCTTTGACTAATTCTATCATTTCGTTCATAGTCTGGCCTCTGGCGCGCTCATCGCACTCTCTCTAAAGCGGGTAACGTCGAATTGTCAATAAAGGATTGAAAGAATCTGTGTGAAAGAAAATGGTCAATGATGCGTTAACGCAACATTAAAGTAAAACAACTATGCTAAAAGCAGTATTTGAATTGAATAAAAAAATTTCATCCCAACAATTAAAATAAACAATGTTATAAACAAGGAATCTGATAATTTAATTGTAGCAACCCTTATTTGGCTGAATTTAACATTTAAATCTTAGTACTCATTAGTGTTGAAATATAACCTACTATACTATTATTTTGGCCTGCGAAACTACCAAAAATCAATTTACAAATATTTTTCCGGCGATCTTCAAGAGTGGCCCAATTTTTACTGTCTGTTTCGGTCTCTTATTCATGAAAATCGACAAGTAGCCTCATCTGAAAAATTTTACTATTTACGCTCATTTTTGAGAGGCCCACCTTTGAAATTAATCGAATCGATTCATTTGTCCGATGATAACTATCAGATTGCATTCGAAACTTGAGGTGATCGGTACCAAAACAACCGGTTATTGGCAAATTTTTACTTGGAAAAAATTACGAATTTTAAATCGCTTTCCCAAGAAAATCTTCAAAATTTGCAAAGGTTATCTGACGTTTTCCTAACAAATGTTACTGCACTCAAGGCAATGAATCTACCAGACTTATCTGATACACTTCTGCTTCATTTTGGTCTTCGTTGCTTGGATACGGAAATAATAAAATTATTCGAAGCCAATTATTCAGGGATTCAGTATCCAACTTACAAACAATTCTCAGAATTTCTAACCGAGCGTTGCAAAATTCTCGAACTAAGTTCTCCAGGTAGGACCGAGTCTAATCCAAACCAACGGGCAAATTTCCCACGAAAAGCCGCTCTGATCACGACTAACCCGCATCACAGCCGAACTTCTTCATCGCCAAATGTATGCCCGCTTTGTTCAGCTTCACATAAGCTACCTCATTGTGAAACATTTTTTAAGCAAAATGTAGATGCCCGCTGGGAGACTGTAAAACCTTGAGAAAATGTTTTAATTGCCTGGGAAACCACATGTTGTCAAAATGTAAATGCATCTCATGTGAATCCTCTAAACATCATTCACATTTGCACCGCTCTACTTTCACCACCACACCTAGGGAATCACTTGAAAATCCGCCTCCTATGCAAGCACTATCCTGCAGTGCCCGTACTTCCCCATCCAGTACTGCGTACTCCTCGGTATTGCTGGGCACAGCAGAGGCTTTTCTTAAAGCTTCGGATGGTAGGAAGGTTCCTATACGTCTAGTTGTGGATCCTGGCTCTCAGGTGTCGTGCATAACCAGGGAAATGGCCCAACGCTTAAATTTAAAGCTCCAAAATTGCCCACTGAACATCACAGGCATTGGTAACCATGTTACGACTAGCAAGACAAAAATGGTCTCTTGCATGTTGACCCCTAAACACCGTCGAGCTAACTCTATTTCAGCAGAAGCTGTGGTACTCCATGAAATTTGTGCTGAGTTACCGGTTACGATGCTCTCAAATGAACTTAAAAATCTATTTTCCTCCCTTTTATTAGCTGACCTGGCTTTCCACGTAAAAGGGAAAATAGATTTTCTTCTGGGTGCTGATCTCTATCCCGAAATCCTTTCCGACCACAATAATTCCGTCACCCGGGGTAATCCGTCAGCTGTGAAAACTTCCTTTGGGTGGATTTTATTGAGGAAAATTACCGAACCAGCAGAAAATAGGGTCATAACGCTTTTGGGTTGCACCTCGACACTTGACATTGCACTTCAACGTTTCTGGAAGACTGAAGAGGTCATATCTGTAGAACCGCGGAACCCGGAAGACGAATTATGTGAGCTACATTTTATGAACACCCACCGCAGAACACCCTCTGGCCAATATATAGTTTCTCTTCCTTTTAAAAACACCAAGGCTCCAAGGCTGGGAAATAACCGCAAAATCGCTCATAGGCGACTCCTGAACATGGAGAGCAGGCTCAAGCGGACAAATTTAGAACCTCAATATAACGACTTCCTCGAGGAATATTTGGACCTGTCATACATGAAATTAGCTTGCCAAACCTCACCATATGTCATCCCACATCATGCTGTGGTCATTTTCAACAAGAAGAAATTTCAGCATTTCGAGAGGCATGTGAGGCAACAGGGTTATTCTTCTTCTTCTTCCATGGCTCTACAGCCCTTGTAGGGCCCTGGCCTCCACAACAACGCCTCTCCAGTCTTCCCTGTCAGCAGCTCGACCTCTCCATTGTCCGATTCCCATCCTCTGCAGATCGTCTTCCACATCATCCAGCCATCGCAACCTGGGCCTTCCCTTTCCTCTTCTGCCTCCTGGTTTGCCATATAATAGTTTCTTCGGGTACCTATCTTCTTTCATTCTCTCCACGTGCCCAAACTCATCTTCACTGATGAGAACACTTGTCTTTTACAGCTGTCGAATATGTTTTCTATATAATAAATACATCTTCCGCTAACCTATCAATAAAATAACTATTCTTCACCGATGAGAACACTTGTCATTTAGAGATGTCGACTATGTTTTCTATAAAATAAATATTCTTTTTCTGTACCCAAATTTTCCACAGTTGTCGAAATGTGTACTATAAAATAAATACATCTTCTGTGTACCTATCAATAAAACAACTGTTTTACATTAATTTAATATTTATTAATTTAATTTCATCCCAACAATTAAAATAAACAATGTTATAAACAAGGAATCTGATAATTTAATTGTAGCAACCCATATTTGGCTGAATTTAACATTTAAATCTTAGTACTCATTAGTGTTGAAATATAACCTACTATACTATTATTTTTCAGTGGGTTAAAAAAACACAAAATTTATTAAAAAATTATTTTTAATAATTACAAACCTTAAATAATAAGCTGATGCAACAAAATATAAAAATATTTGAATTTATAAAAATTGTTGAATTACTGTTATTTAATTTTAAGGAATGCATTCATTACTAAGCCCATCAAACCCAAATCATTGTAACATAAACATATTCTTCCTCCTAATTCTTTTAAGTATTCCCTAACCCTAAAATATTGTAAAATTGCACCTTTGTGACTACATTTTTTGTAGAATGTATAATTTGAAAATATAGTGGAATCTATACTGTTACGGGCGTACAAAGGAAGGCGGAAGCGGGGGATTAGCGGCTTAACTCCGTCAGCGGGAGACGTTTAAATAGGATTATGACTGTTCTAGATCGTCTTCTTTTGTCGGAAAAGGATTAAGAAGATTCCGGAATTGCCTGGCCCTTTCGTGTTCTGGAATGTTCGGCCTTGCCTCTTTAAATACTTCCCTCAACTCGAGGCAGTCTTAGTCTTAGCCTGAGAGTAGACCAGAGAAGAACTGTGATAAGTGAGTGTCAGTGTGGTAAACTAGTCAGTGTTGAACCGGCCCGTGTAATAAGTGTATCAGTGAACTGTAACAGTCTCGCGAGTGTAATAAACTGTTTCTGTTCGTTACTGTGTGTCAGTTTGTGATACTTGAAGAATCTTACGGTCGGTGGACTAGTGAACTGTAAGTGTTAATTATTAGTTATAAATTGTAGTGTAATTTTATAATATTCATAGAAACTATTGTAACTAGTTAAGCTATCTAGAATTAGTAAAATCTTATATCATTGTAATAATTAAATAGGAGTTAGGCCTAGATTATAATATTTAGAATATTGTTATTACAAATTTATATTAGTTCAATAATTTAATTGTTAATAGTTTAATTGTATCTTTTTAATCACTTTTGTTAATAAATATTAGTATATTTAATTAAGGAATTGTTTAATTCATTTTAATACCCTGTAGCCCGTAACAATACTATTTGGAATGGGAGAATATTAAATCCTATTAAATCTATAATATGAAAAAAAATTTTATAAACAAAATTATACAGCATTTAAATCATTTTAAAAAGGTATTTGTTCACATAAGAATACCATTGATATGGTTTATAGTTCACAGCGCGTGCTGGAGTGATCAACATCGTCTCTGTGATATTTCTTAATTCTATCTTTAACATTCAACGTAGCTTCATGGCATTTTACATAGTTATAGTTAGTGATTCAGTGAGATAAAATGTGAAATTTCGAGGTAAATCAATGACTAATAACTTGACTATAATAATTATAAAATAGAGTGATTTAAGAGACAGGAGTTAGTTATCTTAGTGCTAGTCGCGGCAGGTTCATCCCCACCCCACCCACAGTAAGACTGACTCTTATCAGCCATCAGTGCAGCCTCTGGAAGCGAGTGAGGTTGATCTGTGCCGTTTTCCTAATACGAACTTTTTATTTTTTATTTAGTTGTCTTTCTCTGTCCTAACTTTTTTTCTTTTCTTTATTTTCTTTTCTTTTTTCTTTTACTCCAGCAATATAACACTTCAAAATGAAATTTTACCATTAGGTATTATCTAGTAAATCAGAATAAAAAAGGAAATGCAAAGAGAAGTCGATCCTTTGAATCAACTACAAGAAATAGCCCTACTAAACCTAAATCTAATAGAAGGCGTAAAGTCGATACACATCCTACTAATCCAATTGATAATAAGGAACCCAAGGCAGGACCGTCGAATGAAAATACCCAACCAGGGTCATTTCATCTACTGAGTTAACTGAAGATTTTCCCTTCTACTCACCCAACAGATTTCAGCCCCTAACAAATCTACCCAGTGAAGCAATGGAGTCCACATCGGCCCCTAAAGTGCACAGGCCACCACCAATCTTTGTACGGAGCATAAAAAACTTTAGACTTCTTTGCACACAACTGAATAAGGCAGTAGGCACCGGAAAATACTATTGCACTAGTAGAACCAATGATACAAAGATTCAGTCAGACACGCCCGAGACATAACGACGAATAGTCAAGTACCTAACGGAGACTAAAGCTGATTACCATACGTATCAATTAAAGGAGGAGAGATCCATCAGAGTTGTAGTCAGGAAATTGCACCCAACCACCCCTGCTGACGTCATAGAAGAAGAATTGACCGCCATGGGCTTCAAAGTTAGACAAATTACAAATGTCTACAAGAAGAATACTGTACACCCCGGGACAGGCAACAAAACTCCATTACCTCTCTTCTTCATAGATTTAGAACCAGCACCAGGAGTAGAAAAAATCTATGATGTTAATAGACTTTACTATACCCAGGTTCAAATCGAAAAGCCTTATCCAAAAAAAGACATTGTGCAATGTCATAACTGCCAAGTATATGGGCACACTAGGCACTACTGCCATCATACTCCAAGGTGCGTCAAATGCGGAGAACCGCATAAAACTGAAGAATGTGTCAAGCCGAGAGAAACACCAACTGTTTGCGCACTATGTCTTCAAGGCCATCCAGCCAATTATAAAGGTTGCCAAACCTACAAAAATATAAAATCTCATGTTCTGGCAGCACGTCGGCCCAGCGAAGAATTGAGGACCTCAAGAAGACAGCCTTCTAAAATTGTAGATGGAGCTGTCTCCTACGCCCAAATGTCAGGTGGTCAACAAACAAATAATCTCGGGGCCACGCTACAACCCGAACCCCCAAAACACCTCTCTAAACCACAAATCAATCCTTTGCAACCACAAAACCAGCCCCAACAACCAATATATTCCATGAATCAAAATCCAAATATCCCGCACCAAATCCCTCATATCCCCCCTCCATCAAATGCTGCTGATCTCACAACACTACTCATATCATTCCTCTCCGAGTTCAAATCCATGGTCACACCACTAATATCTCTCCTAACAAATCTTGTTTCCCATCTCTTTCCTGTCCAACAAAATCCTTAAATGACATCTAGCTTATCCATTCTCCTTTGGAATGCGAATGGTATTCGAAACCACACTGACGAACTAACATCTTTACTGTATGATAAAAAAATTGTTGTAGCCTTCATTACAGAAACTCGACTGACCAGTAAACGGAAGCTCAACATAACACAGTACCAAAACTACCGGACTGACCATCCTGATGGAAAAGCTCACGGTGGTACTGCTGTCATAGTCCATCAATCCCTTTCCCAACAGTCATTCCCCCCTACCTTCAAACGATCTCCTTCAGGCTACAGCTGTTTCAATCAAAACCTTTTCCTTTCCTATCACATTAGCATCGGTGTACTGTCCTCCTAACAAATCCATCTCCGATTCCCAATTCAGCTCTCTTCTCGATTCCCTAGGGATCCATTTCCTTTTAGGTGCAGACTTTAATGCGAAACATCAACAGTGGGGATCAAGAACTACTAATTCCCGAGGCCGCATGCTACTGTCTGCACTTAATTCCCACAACTCCAGTTTTATTTCTCCCGGCACTCCTACATATTGGCCCAATGATCCAAACAGAAATCCTGATCTCCTCGACTTCTTTATCCATGCTGGCTTAGGTCCCCTAAACTATTCCATAGAACGCCTTGATGAACTTTCCTCAGATCACAGTCCTTTGATCCTTACCCTTTCTGTATCCCCAATACCCAAACTTCCACCGCCATCATTTATTAGGGGACCAGTTGACTGGAACCTTTTTCATCAGCTTGTATCCGACACCATTGACCTCAGAGTTTCCTTAAAAACACCCCAAGAGTTAGATGATGCCTTTACAGATTCCTTTACAAATTGGATCCAGCAAGCAGTTTGGACTGCATCTTCACCTCGTCCTTCCTTCAAACCCCGCAAGAAAAATCCATTACCACAAGATCTTAGGGATCTTATCCTTACCAAACGCTGTTACCGATCCCTTTGGCAAAGAACTAGGCATCCTCACGATCGGAGACTGTATAACTACCTCACCAAACTAGTTAAAAAGAACCTGACAACCTGTAGATCCGAAACCTACAATGCCTATCTTTCCACACTATCTGCTTCAGATAATTCCCTTTGGAATGCCACCAAAAAAATACTCAAATACCACCCTATTTCCCATCCCCTCCGCCGTGAAGACGGTTCTTGGGCTGCATCAGATGAGGACAAAGCAGAAGAATTTGCCAAACACCTTTCAAATACATTTATTCCACATCCTGAAACCAACCCTACGCACGTTTCCAATATTCATGAATTCCTCTCTTCACCCATTCCACTATCCTTACCTCCTAACGCTGTAAGCCCCTCTGAGGTCAAATTCCTGTTACAAAAATTAAAAGTTAATTAAATTAAAGTAAAGTAAATTAAAGTCCGCAAATCTCCTGGACATGACCTTCTAACCACCCAGATCCTTCAACGTCTTCCTCAAAAAGCGATTATTTTCCTTACCTATCTATACAACTGTATCCTTCGTACAACTCACTCCCCTTTGCTGTGGAAACACTCCGTCATCATCCTATTCCCTAAACCTGGCAAACCACCCAATGTCACTTCATCATATCGACCCATCAGCCTGCTATCCTATTCTTTCCAAAATTTTTGAAAAGATCCTCCTGAAACAAATCCTACCCATCATCGAATCCAATAATATTCCCTCACATCAGTTTGGATTCCGTCCCAGGCACTCGACGGTCCAGCAGGGACTCCGAGTTATCGATCACATATCATCTGCTCTTGAAAGCAAACAATACTGCACAGGCGCATTTCTGGACGTAGCACAAGCTTTCGACCGGGTATGGCATGCCGGTTTGCATGTCAGCTTGAGCCTGTTCAAGCTCAAAACCCAGTTACCTCAATCCTTATTCCTAGTTCTTCGATCCTACCTCTCTGATCGCTACTTCCAAGTACGCTGTGGTAATGAATACTCCAATCTTTACCCAATTCAAGCTGGAGTTCCCCAAGGCAGCGTCTTGGGTCCTATCCAATACATATTGTACACCGCTGATATCCCAACTACTCCTGAAACCTTCCTTGCAACTTTCGCAGACGACACAGCTATCCTATCATCTCATCCAGATCCCGAAATGGCTTCCTCGAACCTACAAAGCCACCTTTCACTCATTGAAATTTGGTGTAACCAATGGCGGATCAAAGTCAATGAGGAAAAATGCAAACTCGTGACTTTTACCCTTCGCCGGGGAACATGTCCTTCTGTCCAATTCAATGAAACCATCCTACCTATTTCTGACACAGCACGATACCTTGGCTTCCTCCTAGACAAAAGACTTACATGGAATCCTCATACCAGACTCAAAAGACAAGAACTTAACTGACGATTTAGCCAACTATACAGATTACTATGTAGGACCTCCGATCTTTCAATAGACAATAAATTACTAATATACAAGACCATAGGTATAAATAGAAACCTATTTGGACCTATGGACTGGAACTGTGGGGGACCGCAAAACAATCGAATATCAGACGCATTCAATCCTTTCAATCCAAAATCCTGAGAACTATTGTCAATGCTCCTTATTATGTTTCCAACAAAACCCTCCATAATGATCTCAACATTCCTTTCGTCCTCGACCTCATCCCTACTAAATTTTCGAACTTTCGCCAAAACCTTCCCTGTCATCCCAACCCCCTGGCTCAGTCATTATCCAGTTCCACACATCCATATAACCCACCCCGCCGTCTAAACCGACAATGGCCCCGAGACCTGTTGTAATAATGTTATTTGGAGTACTGGCACTGGCCAGATTCTCCACTCACGACCTGTGTGTGTGAAGCGCCCTTAACCAGCTTCCATTGGCGTTTAATGCCAGTGACGCGGCTGGGAAAGGGGGCTGGGGCTTCCCGGACTCCTGCTTTGCCCTCATTCCTGGGGAAGAAGCTCAGTTCGGGGACCCCAGGCAAATTGTAAATAGGGTATGAGTGTGTACATTTAATTTTTTTTTTTTTATTATTAGTATTATTATTATTTATTTTATTTTTTTTACTTCATTTTTTATCATCATTTCCGCATTAATTTCTTTCTGTTGCCGCATGTATATATTTATTTATTTTATTTTGTTTATATTATTGTTTTGTTATGGAATGACTGTAAGCTACCCAGCACTATTACTTATTGCCCACAAGTGGCAGATTGTAATATTTCAATAAAAAAAAAAAAAAAAAAAGATAAGGTTCATAAACATATGCTGAGGCTTCATCGGCTACAATTCCTAGCACGGAGGGAGAACTGTAAAATCAGTTGTTTTTTTATAAAACATAAATAGAAACTCTATTTTTTATTCAAATTTTTAATCCAAAAGCAATTCTTCAACAAAATATTATAAAAATCTCTTCATTCCTAGCACATATATTAAAAATGTATTGATATATTAATATTAATAAATGAGCATTTAAATTTTAAATAAATAAACAATTTCCAAAATACAAACTTTGAGTGGAAACTGACATGAATTAATTTATACCATTTCTACCCCTAATTGTAGAATATTCTATTTTTATGTCAATTGTCCAATCCTACTATGAGTATAAAAAGTGCTTGTGTAAAATAGCGCATCGAAATTCATATGTAAAAAAATTAGCACACGGTGAGCGAAAGTTTGGCTACTCTTCGACCGTGTATTAGACTCAATAATATATGAGTAATAAAATATCTATATATATATATATATATATATATATATATATATATATATATATATATATATATATATATATATATAGACCAGGTATTGAATCATGGCGTTTATTAAAGCTAAATACAAACATGAAAAGAACAGTTCTTACAATTAAAGAACATAAAAGAAAAGATCGCTGATAGATATATTCACATAAAAGGTAATAATGGATTATTTATAGAAGAAATAACTCTTTAACTGATATGATGAAAGAACTCTTAAATATTACTTTTGAACTGAGATGAATAGCCATAGGAACACCACACTTTCTCTTTTTCTCTTCTTCGAGTCTTTTCTCTGGAGTGGTGAATGCAATGATATTGTCTCTGAGGTTGATTAATTGAAAGAACGAGAACTAACAGTTGGAGACTTACTGCCCGCTTTCTGACAATATCTGGTTGCTCGGCGATCTAGTGGTGTCAGAAAGGACGGGCGTAGCGAATCCGATAAATAGGTGTTTCTGGGTCATGGCGAACGGTGTGTTGCGGAAGCAGTCTAAGGCGAAAGAAAGAGAGAGCCCAGAGGTGTTGCCTGGCGAGTGTCTGGCTTCAGAGTGACTCCAGCTGTTGCTTGGCCCGCGGTTGTCCTGGAAGAGGGGTCGAGAGCTATGCGACTGAGTAGGGAGAGAGAAGCGATGATAACTGTCTCTACCTGTTATCAAAGCTTACAACATCACAACTTTGACTATTATAACATCTATGACCAATGGCGTGATATATTTAAATCTGAATTTATTTAAGTGCTTTGCGACTGAACAGCTACCTCTTTCATTGATTATTTATAACAAACTGTTGATGTGAATAAACAGTGAACTTAATTTCATAAATACTTAAGAATAACTTACTTCCACGGTTGCGAAGAAACTTGGGCACTCCAGAGGCCCATCAAACTCCACCTGGAAATCCAGATGTCGTCTCAATGAGTTGAGACGACAAAGTGGGGTCTGGTTCATTCTGGAAAAGAATACTACGTATAATAAAATATTCTCAGTGATTTCCTTGAGAAATCAGATTAACAAGTATATTTTAAAGAAAAGAAAAGGTTTGATGTGTATCGTTGTACTTTTTTAAAATATTTATTGAATAATTTAAAAAAATATATATCAAACAATCCGATCCCGATTCCACTTTATGTTAACAAAAGTAATTCTGAAATTGAGTTTTCTAAATGAAATGAAAATATCCTTTTATTATGCACAAATATTTACACATGATTCATTATTTATTTACAAGTTATTATTTATATTTTCTTTCTTTCCCTTGCATAGACCTTCCCTTTTGGGAGTAATAGTCAGCACTTGCCGCTTGCAGCTCTCCACCAGAGTGGTCCTGCCAGCATCTTCAACCTGCCATTCCACCTTTTCTTTGAGTGCCCTTTTCTTCTTTTTTGGTACTAAGGAGTCCATTCTGTGACGATTTGTTATCATCTGTTTCCTTCGTACCGAAGCTATGAGCCCATTTCCCCTCGCTCAGTCTTATTCGCCTGAGTGTGTCTGCGAGTCCTGTTTCTTTTTTGATCATGGCAGTTCTCACTCTGTCACTTTTCCTCACCTTCATGATACATCTATCGATGTTCGATGTTCGATGACTGCCATAACTGGATCTTCCTCTCCTGAGCTCTTTTAAGTGACCACGCTTGGCATCCAAAGGTAACCGCTGGGCAACTATTGAAGACCTGTCTTTTAAGCTCCAAATTTAAATTACTTTTCATGATATGCTTGAGAGACCAAAACTTGTTCTAACCTAATGTCATTCTCCTCTGGACTTCCTTTGCTCCTCTATCTGCAAAGGATACTTACTATCTGACCCAGATAGATATACTCATCTACATATTCCAAATTTGGGTTGTTTAATTGGCATAGTCTTTTCCCCCATTTGTCATTATTTTCGTCTTTTAGTAGTTAGGCCAACTTCTTCGCACAATTTTCAAAGTTGCTTGAGCATTACTCGTAATTTTTGCAAGTCTTTGATAAACAGTAGGATGTCATCTGCAAAACGTAAGTTGCTTAGCCATTTACCATTTACTTGGATTCCAACGTTTTTCGAATCAAGACGTCAGAATACCATCTCCAGCACGAGAAAAAACAAAAGAGGGGAAAACGGATCTCCTCGCTGCACACCCTTCTCTACTAACACTAAAGCTTCGTCCTTTCTTTTCTGTCATGACATATGCCGACATGTCTTTATAAAGTTCTGTAATTATCTTTACATACTTTTCTTATATTCCTATTATTCTAAGGGCTTTTGAAATTTCATTAGTGATGTTATCCGGCCCAGGACTTTTCAAGGGTTTTAGTTTTCTCAAGATAGATTCAATTTCTTCTTTCATTATTGGTGGAACTTTCTCTTGATTTTTTTCTCTATTTTCTTTTTTATCTATTTCTGTAGTTTCCTTGTTATTTTATATAGTTGTCTGAAGTAAACCGTGGCTACTCTGCACATATGTTCCCTATTGGTTATGTTTCTCTTCTATTGTTTTCAAGAGTAATCATTCAATGAGTGCCTCTAGACAGTTCTTTTATGATTATTTTTATCGATTTGTTATTTAATAAAATTGTTTCTATAATTTTGATGTATTTTTCTATATCTTCTTTTATACTTTTTCTAATTTTGTTTTTTATCAACGTGAGCTCTTTCCTTTCGCTTTCAGAAGTATTTCATCTTTCTTCTATCATTCTGTGAACTATAAAAGCTCTCTTGTATCATCAGATAATTTACCTGTTTTATTTTTCACGAAACGGGGACCTGATGCAGTTATATCTTCAATAGCTTTGGAGATGATGTTATATTTTTCCTGGGCAGTAAATGGAGCCTTTTCTTTCCTGCACTAATAACTGTGTTGGATATATCTTATGAAATCTGTATGGAATTTTTCTATTTGAGTTTGGTCTTGAAGAATAAAACTTCTATTCTTTGCTTTAAATGGTCTCTTCTTTATGTACTTTTCAATATACATTTCTGTTCTTAGCATCCTGTGATCTGTGTAGAAATTAAACCTCTTTACAACCTCTAGATTTTTAACTAAACTTATCTTGTTTGTGGGAAAATAGTCAAGCCGAAACTTGTGGGTTTTGGGTGAACATATCAGTTTTTCCTTCTCCCTTTTTTTAAAGAAAGCATTTCCTATTTGTAAACGTTGATTAAAGCAGAAATTGATTAGTCGGATTCCAGCTTCATTCCTTTATTCCGAATATGTACCCTTCCTTTAGTTGGTATTCCCCCTCTAATTTATCCCCTCAGTTCCCTTAAGCACCTACAGGAGCATCATTTAATTCAGGTTCTGTCTCAGTTTCTGCTCTTCCAGAGCCATCTACCGGTTAAAAAACATATTAGTCTCAGTTTACATCCCTCTCATATAAACTTTGTGCATGATAATCACACTCTAATCGGTTTAGAACTGAGAGGCTCCCCGTCTGGAGCTTAGCTTTTTGAGTTGTTGACTTGTTTCTTTGAAAAATTACACAAAAAACGTTCAGATGTTTATGTTGTTGGAATCCATACTCATATTATAAATGCGAAAGTAACTCTGTCTGTCTGTCTGTCACAGATGTTATCACGGCCAAACCGCTGGGCCCATTGTGATGAAATTTGGTACAAAGATAGTCTACAGCCTGAGAAAGGGCATAGACTATTTTTTAAGGCGGTAAAAGGGTTGTAAGGGGTTGAAATAGGGGATGATTTAAAATAATTGATTTAATTTTAAACATATGTTTTAATGCTTTTACACCAAGTGCGTGGGCCTACCTCTTTCAAAGATCTCAAAAAGCTCAATAATCAAGAATTTTCAACATTTCGAGAGGCATGTGAGGCATCAGGGTTATTAGAGAATGATAATCATTGGGATACAACTCTGAAAGAGACTGCACAATGCAAATCTGCGCCTAAGGTGAGGGAGCGAAGAAGAGAGAGAGCTGTTCGCTATATTAATAGCGACATGTGGACTTTCAAACCCTCAATAATTATTGGAAAAGCATAAAAATGACATGGTGGATGATATTTTACACATATTAAAAGAACAGAATACGGATGTTTCTTACAATTATTTAATTTACAATGACGCGCTTACAAAGGTTGAAGACCAAGTGATTACTATTACTGGACAAAAATTTATCCGATTTTTGAAAGAGCAGACCACAAAGAATAGGAGAAGTTAGTAGTGATTTAACGCGAGAAATAGATTTAGATGCTACAAATAACAGATGCCCTTCCACTTTTAAATTCATAGCAAAGATTAGTTTGTGACACAGTTATTCAAAAAGTTGCCAGTGGCGAAGGATGTTGATTCTTTTTGGATGCTCCAGGAGGCACTGGCAAAACCAATTGTTACGGGCGCCGGCAGGAAGACGGAAGCAAGAGGATTAGCGGCGGACCACGCAAGATCTGTGATAAGTGAGTGTCAGTGTGATAAACTAGTCAGTGTTGAACCGGCCCATGTAATAAGTGTATCAGTGAACTGTGACAGTCTCGCGAGTGTAATAAACTGTTTCTGTTCGTTACTGTGTGTCAGTTTGTGATACTTGGAGAATCTTAAGGTCGGTGGACTAGTGAACTGTAAGTGTTAATTATTAGTTATAAATTATAGTGTAATTTTATAATATTCATAGAAACTATTGTAACTAGTTAAGCTATCTAGAATTAGTAATATCTTATATTATTGTAATAATTAAATAGGAGTTAGGCCTAGATAATAAATATTTAGAATATTGTTATTAAAAATTTATCTTAGTTCAATAATAGCTTAATTGTTAATAATTAACTTGTATCCTCTTTATCATTTTGTTAATAAATATTAGTATCTTTACTTAAGGAATTGTTTAATTCATTTTAATACCCAGTAGCCCGTAACTAATTGCTGTTAGAAGTGGGATTATTGTGTAATTGCTATTATTTTGCATTTTGAAATTATTGGGCTACTGTATGAAGAATGGCTTCTAAAAGTGTTAAATTGATTGATTTAAAAGTTGCAGATTTGAAATGGGAGTTAGAAGAGCGTGATCTTGATTCTAACGGAACTAAAAGTGTACTGCAACAGAGATTGCGTCAATTTTATGTAGATTTAGGGGAAAATCCAGATGACGTTCTGTTTGAAACCGATTAAAGCAAGTTGTCTGCAACTTTTAAAAATGAATTAGGTACTGTTAAAAATGAATTAAGCAACGTTAAAAATGAGTTAGGTAATGAATTAAGCAACATAGAAAATAAGTTAGGTAATATACAGAATGAATTAGGTACTGTAAAAAGTGATTTATTGGATACATTAGAGTCTAAGTTAGGCACATTAGAGATTAAGTTAATGGAAAATGTAGATAATAAGTTAGCCGATGTAAATAATAAAGTAGCTAATGTAGATAATAAGTTAGCCGATGTAAATGATAAGGCAGCTAATGTAGAATCTAGGTTAGGATA
Organism: Arma custos; assembly: GCA_037127475.1. Lineage (NCBI taxonomy): Eukaryota > Metazoa > Arthropoda > Insecta > Hemiptera > Pentatomidae > Arma > Arma custos. Next base: position 13,997,398 of record CM073759.1, on the reverse strand, counting down.
AAAATTGAATTCTATTGAAAACGAACTTAGGCTAAGAGTAGAAGCTCTCGAGTGACGTATGAGCTACCCACCGACGAACGACACCGACTGTTCCACCGACTGTGGGGTGTGAACTTTTCTCTACCTTGGATCTCCGCAGTGGATATTGGCAGGTTGGATTGAAACCTGAAGATAAAGACGATGATGAAGACATTCGGGCTTTGCAATGCTCCTGCAACATTTGAGAGGCTGATGGAAAGCGTGTTAAGAGGTCTCTCTTGGGAAATTTGCCTGGTATACTTAGATGACATCATTGTGCTGGGAAAGTCCTTCGCTCACCATCTGAATAATCTGGAGAAGGTCTTCGAACGACTGCGTGCAGCGAACCTTAAATTGAACCCGAAGAAGTGTCATCTCTTCCGAAGGCAAGTCAACTATCTTGGGCATGTTGTGTCGGACAACGGAGTTGCCGTTGACCCAGAGAAGAATGCAGCGATCACCGACTGGCCAGTACCTCGAGATAAGCACCAAGTAAGAAGTTTTCTCGGCCTCTGCACCTACTACAGGAGGTACGTGAAAGGATTTGCAAACATTGCAAAACCTCTTACCAGGCTCACCGAGGAAAAACGGACTTCCCTTTGAGATCACGAATGTCAGGCATCCTTTGAGGAGTTAAAGAACAAGTTGAGTAGTGCTCCTATTCTGAGCTATCCACGTCCCGAGGGCAAGTTCATACTTGACACAGACGCTAGCAACACCGCTATTGGAAGCGTCCTCTCTCAGCTCCAAGATGGAGAAGAAAGGGTTATTGGATATTTCAGTAAAGCGCTCTCAGCTCCGGAACGCAACTACTGTGTCACAAGGAAGGAGCGAGCTTCTGGCAGTGGTGAAATCTATAGAAAATTTTCACCAATATCTATAGGCAGAAGATTCCTCCTGAGAACGTACCACGCGGCTCTAATGTGGCTGCTACGATTCAAGTCACCAGAAGGACAAGTGGCGAGGTGGATAGAGCGCCTTCAAGAATATGACTTTGAATCTGCTCATCGTGCTGGAACGAGTCACAGAAATGCGGATGCGCTCTCAAGGAGGCCTTGTGGCGAAGACTGCGGGCATTGTTCTCGACAAGAAGAGAAGCAGGCAGCAGTGTTGAGGACAACAGTGGTCATGGACAGTTGGCAGGATGCAGAGGTGTCGAAGGAGAAGGACAAGGACCCGGACTTGAAACAAATGAAGCAGTGGAAACTATCAGGGCAAGGAAGACCAACCTGGTAGGATGTTGCTCCAATGTCGAAGAATGTAAAGACTTACTGGGCCCAATGGGACTCCATTCTAGTGGACAACAGGCTGCTGAAACGGGCATTGGAGAACGCGGAAGGAGATCAGCGCAGACTACAGCTCATCGTTCCAAAGAGTAAAGTGCCCGAAGTTATCAGGGAACTTCATGACGGAGTATCTGGGGGCCACCTTGGCGTTCACCGTACATTGGAAAAGGTACGTGAACGCTTTTACTGGGCAAACCTTAAGGACGATGTGTTGGACTGGTGCAGGCGTTGTGCGACTTGTGCGGCTTCTAACGGACCCATAAGAAGAAAGAAGGCCCCAATAAAGAAGTACAACGTGGGAGCACCGTTTGAGAGAATAGCAATTGACATCGCTGGCCCTTTCCCTGTGACGGACGAAGGTAACCGGTATATTCTCGTGGCCATGGACTACTTTTCCAAGTGGGTGGAAGCTTACGCCCTTCCGAATCAGGAGGCAGTCACGGTTGCGGACGTACTGGTGAAGCAGCTCGTCAGTAGGTTTGGAGTACCCATGGAACTTCACGCTGACCAGGAACGAAACTTCGAGTCTGCAGTCTTCTCCGGGATGTGCGAAGCACTGGGAATACGGAAGACCAGGACGACACCTCTTCACCCTCAATCCAATGGCCTGGTGGAGCGCATGAACAGGACTATGGGTCGATATTTGTCCAAAGTGGTCTCCGACCATCAGCGAGACTGGGACCAGTATCTTCACCTATTCCTGCTGGCCTACCGCAGTTCAGTCAGTGAGGCAACGGGGCAGACTCCCGCAAATGTGGTGTTCGGCAGAGAACTTTGTTTGCCTTGTGATCTGAAATTCGGTTTCAAGCCTGACGAGGAAATTGCCGGAGAGAAGTACGTCACAGATCTACGGAAGCGAATGGATAATATCCACGAGAAGGTTCGCACAAACATCCAGGGAGCCAGTGAAAGAATGAAGGAGCGTTACGACATCAGGGCTGAGAAAGGTGGCTACCAACCTGGAGACTTGGTCTGGCTACATGATCCACGAAGAAGGCGAGGCTACTCACCTAAACTGCAGAACTGCTGGGACGGCCCGTTTGAGATCATCAAGAGGATCAACGACGTCATCTATAGGATCAGGAAGCAGCCTAAAGGAAAACCCAAGGTAGTATTTCAATAGACTGGTGCCGTACAAAGGAGACCATGGCCCGGCAGAAGACCAGCAGGTTAGGTACCTAAACAACGTGGAGACAAATAATGACCCAGTTGCAAATACTAAGGTACCAGGGTTTCGTGGAGTAACTCAGGTAATCTACAGGGATATCTTCTCGTTACCAGTGGAGTATTCTCTGGCCCATTGCGTTGCCGAAGATCTGAGGACTTCTCGAGGGATTGCAACGGTCTTCAGGAAGAAGTTCGGCGGAACTGAGGAGCTGGAACGCCAAGGACCAAGTGTCGGGAAGGCACTCCACCAGCTGCACGAAGGACGACACCTGTTTTACTTGGTTACCAAGCGTGCCACTGATCAGAAGCCGAAATATGACGCACTGCGGCGAAGCCTCGACGACCTTCGGAGTAAGCTTCTGAGACTGTGTGTCACTAAGCTCGCTATTCCGAAGTTGGGCTGTGGATACGACGGCTTGGAGTGGAAGATTGTCAGGGACATGATCGAACAGACATTCGCCAACTCTGGAGTTGCCATATTGGTGTGCACGTTCAACCCCTGGAAAGAAAGTGCGTCTCCATCAGTAGAAGCTCATAAATGCCCGATTTCTCCGGACTTGCTCTGGGGCAGAGCACTTTTAAGGAGGGGGCAGTGTTACGGGCGTCGGCAGGAAGACGGAAGCAAGAGGATTAGCGGCTAAAATCCGTCGGCGGGAGTAGTTAAAATAGGATTAGGACCATTCTAGATCGTCTCCTTTTGTCGGAAAAGGATTAAGAAGATTCCAGAACTTTCTGGCCCCTCCGTGTTCTAGAATGTTCGGTCTTGCCTATTTAAATACTTCCTTCACCTCGAGCCAGTCAGTCTTAGCCTGAGAGTAGACCATGCAAGATCTGTGATAAGTGAGTGTCAGTGTGATAAACTAGTCAGTGTTGAACCAGCCCGTGTAATAATTGTATCTGTGAACTGTGACAGTCTCGCGAGTGAAATAAACTGCTTCTGTTTATATCTGTATGTCAGCTTGTCCGTGTCATTGTGTCATATTTGGAGAATCTTACGGTCAGTGGACTAGTGAACTGTAAGTGTTAATTATTAGTTATAAATTGTAGTGTAATTTTATAATATTCATAGAAACTATTGTAACTAGTTAAGCTATCTAGAATTAGTAATATCTTATATTATTGTAATAATTAAATAGGAGTTAGGCCTAGATAATAAAAATTTAGAATATTGTTATTAAAAATTTATCTTAGTTCAATAATAGCTTAATTGTTAATAATTAACTTGTATCCTCTTTATCATTTTGTTAATAAATATTAGTATCTTTACTTAAGGAATTGTTTAATTCATTTTAATACCCAGTAGCCCGTAACTAATTGCTGTTAGAAGTGGGATTATTGTGTAATTGCTATTATTTTGCATTTTGAAATTATTGGGCTACTGTATGAAGAATGGCTTCTAAAAGTGTTAAATTGATTGATTTAAAAGTTGCAGATTTGAAACGGGAGTTAGAAGAGCGTGATCTTGATTCTAACGGAACTAAAAGTGTACTGCAACAGAGATTGCGTCAATTTTATGTAGATTTAGGGGAAAATCCAGATGACGTTCTGTTTGAAACCGATTAAAGCAAGTTGTCTGCAACTTTTAAAAATGAATTAGGTACTGTTAAAAATGAATTAAGCAATGTTAAAAATGAGTTAGGTAATGAATTAAGCAACATAGAAAATAAGTTAGGTAATATACAGAATGAATTAAGTACTGTAAAAAGTGATTTATTGGATACATTAGAGTCTAAGTTAGGCACATTAGAGATTAAGTTAATGGAAAATGTAGATAATAAGTTAGCCGATGTAAATAATAAAGTAGCTAATGTAGATAATAAGTTAGCCGATGTAAATGATAAGGCAGCTAATGTAGAATCTAGGTTAGGATAAAAATTGAATTCTATTGAAAACGAACTTAGGCTAAGAGTAGAAGCTCTCGAGTGACGTATGAGCTACCCACCGACGAACGACACCGACTGTTCCACCGACTGTGGGGTGTGAACTTTTCTCTACCTTGGATCTCCGCAGTGGATATTGGCAGGTTGGATTGAAACCTGAAGATAAAGACGATGATGAAGACATTCGGGCTTTGCAATGCTCCTGCAACATTTGAGAGGCTGATGGAAAGCGTGTTAAGAGGTCTCTCTTGGGAAATTTGCCTGGTATACTTAGATGACATCATTGTGCTGGGAAAGTCCTTCGCTCACCATCTGAATAATCTGGAGAAGGTCTTCGAACGATTGCGTGCAGCGAACCTTAAATTGAACCCGAAGAAGTGTCATCTCTTCCGAAGGCAAGTCAACTATCTTGGGCATGTTGTGTCGGACAACGGAGTTGCCGTTGACCCAGAGAAGATTGCAGCGATCACCGACTGGCCAGTACCTCGAGATAAGCACCAAGTAAGAAGTTTTCTCGGTCTCTGCACCTACTACTGGAGGTACGTGAAAGGATTTGCAAACATTGCAAAACCTCTTACCAGGGTCACCGAGGAAAAACGAACTTTCCTTTGGGATCACGAATGTCAGGCATCTTTCGAGGAGTTGAAGAATAAGTTGAGTAGTGCTCCTATTCTGAGCTATCCACGTCCCGAGGGCAAGTTCATACTTGACACAGACGCTAGCAACACCGCTATTAGAAGCGTCCTGTCTCAGCTCCAAGATGGAGAAGAAAGGGTTATTGGATATTTCAGTAAAGCGCTCTCAGCTCCGGAACGCAACTACTGTGTCACAAGGAAGGAGCTTCTGGCAGTAGTGAAATCTATAGAGCATTTCCACAAATATCTATACGGCAGAAGATTTCTCCTGAGAACGGACCACGCGGCTCTAATGTGGCTGCTGCGATTCAAGTCACCATAGGGACAAGTGGCGAGGTGGATCGAGCGCCTTCAAGAATATGACTTCGAATCTCCTCATCGTGCTGGAACAAGTCACAGAAATGCGGATGCGCTCTCTAGGAGACCTTGTGACGAAGAATGCGGGCATTGTTCTCGACAAGAAGAGAAGCAGGCAGCAGTGTTGAGGACAACGGTGGTCATGGACAGTTGGCAGGATGCAGAGGTGTCAAAGGAGCAGGATAAGGACCCGGACTTGAAACAAATGAAGCAGTGGAAACTATCAGGGCAAGGAAGACCAACCTGGCAGGATGTTGCTCCAATGTCGAAGAATGTAAAGACTTACTGGGCCCAATGGGACTCCATTCTAGTGGACAACGGGCTGCTGAAACGGGCATTGGAGAACACGGAAGGAGATCAGCGCAGACTACAGCTCATCGTTCCAAAGAGTAAAGAGCCCGAAGTACTCAGGGAACTTCATGACGGAGTATCTGGCGGCCACCTTGGAGTTCACCGTACATTGGAAAAGGTACGTGAACGCTTTTACTGGGCGAACCTTAAGGACAATGTGCTGGACTGGTGCAGGCGTTGTGCGACTTGTGCGGCTTCTAACGGTCCTATAAGAAGAAAGAAGGCCCCAATGAAGAAGTACAACGTGGAAGCACCGTTTGAGAGAATAGCAATTGACATCGCTGGCCCTTTCCCTGTGACGGACGAAGGCAATCGGTATATTCTCGTGGCCATGGACTACTTTTCCAAGTGGGTGGAAGCTTACGCCCTTCCGAATCAGGAGGCAGTCACGGTTGCAGACGTACTTGTGAAGCAGTTCGTCAGTAGGTTTGGAGTACCCATGGAACTTCACTCTGACCAGGGACGAAACTTCGAGTCTGCAGTCTTCTCCGGGATGTGCGAAGCACTGGGAATAAGGAAGACCAGGACGACACCTCTTCACCCTCAATCCGATGGCATGGTGGAGCGCATGAACAGGACTATGGGTCGATATTTGTCCAAAGTGGTCTCCGACCATCAGCGAGACTGGGACCAGTATCTTCACCTGTTCCTGCTGGCCTACCGCAGTTCAGTCAGTGAGGCAATGGGGCAGACTCCCGCAAATGTGGTGTTCGGCAGAGAACTTCGTTTGCCTTGTGATCTGAAATTCGGTTTCAAGCCTGACGAGGAAATTGCCGGAGAGGAGTACGTCACGGATCTACGGAAGCGAATGGATAATATCCACGAGAAGGTTCGCACAAACATCCAGGGAGCAAGTGACAGAATGAAGGAGCGCTACGACATCAGGGCTGAGAAAGGTGGCTACCAACCTGGAGACTTGGTCTGGCTACATGATCCACGAAGAAGGCGAGGCTACTCACCTAAACTGCAGAACTCCTGGGACGGCCCGTTTGAGATCATCAAGAGGATCAAAGACATCATCTATAGGATCAGGAGGCAGCCTAAAGGAAAACCCAAGGTAGTCCATTTCAATAGACTGGCACCGTACAAAGGAGACCATGGCCCGGCAGAAGACCAGCAGATTAGGTACCTAAACAACGTGGAGACAAATAATGACCCAGTTGCAAATACTAAGGTACCAGGGTTTCGTGGAGTAAATCAGGTAATCTACAGGGATATCTTCTCGTTACGACGACAAAGCCTCGACGACCTACGTAGTAAGCTTCTGAGACTGCGTGTCACCAGGCTCGCCATTCCGAAGTTGGGCTGTGGATACGATGGCTTGGAGTGGAAGGTTGTCAGGGACATGATCGAACGGACATTCGTCAACTCTGGAGTTTCCATATTGGTGTGCACGTTCAACCCCTGGAAAGAAAGTGCGTCTCCATCAGTAGAAGCTCATAACTGCCCGATTTCTCCAGACTATGCTCTGGGGCAGAGCACTTTTAAGGAGGGGGCAGTGTTACGGCCGCACAAAGGAAGGCGGAAGAGGGGGATTAGCGGCTTAAGTCCGTCAGCGGGAGACGTTAAAATAGGATTAGGACCGTTCTAGATCATCTCCTTTTGTCGGAAAAGGATTAAGAATATTCCAGAATTGTCTGGCCCCTCCGTGTTCTAGAATGTTCGGCCTTACCTACTTAAATACTTCCCTCACCTCGAGCCAGTCAGTCTTAGTCTGAGAGTAGACCAGTGAAGATCTGTGATAAGTGTAATAAGTAAGTGTCAGTGTGATAAACTAGTCAGTGTTGAACCGGCCAGTGTAATAAGTGTATCAGTGAACTGTAACAGTCTCGCGAGTGTAATAAACTGTTTCTGTTTGTTACTGTGTGTCAGTTTGTCATACTTGGAGAATCTTATGGTCGGTGGACTAGTGAACTGTAAGTGTTAACTATTAGTTATAAATTGTAGTGTAATTTTATAATATTCATAGAAACTATTGCAACTAGTTAAGCTATCTAGAATTAGTAATATCTTATATTATTGTAATAATTAAATAGGCCTAGGTTATAATAAGTAATTAGAATATTGTCATTATAAATTTATCTTAGTCTAATAATTTAATTGTTAATAGTTTAATTGTATTCTTTTAATCACTTTTGTTAATAAATATTAGTATCTTTAATTAAGGAATTGTTTAATTCATTTTAATACCCAGTAGCCCGTAACAATATTAAAATAATTACTAACAGCTGCATCAGGTTTATTGAATTAGGAAAATATTATAACTCTACAATTTCAAGTAAACAATAGCTACATCTATAACATTGCGCATGCTCTCAATTATGTGAATGAATCTTCACATTACCTTGCTTTCGATCTGTAAGTGTTCTTAGCGATCTTTCCATACCACATAAATATTTTAAGGCCAGCATCGACAATAAAGATATATCGTGGATCAAGGCTTTCATGTCAAATGGTCACAGGCTCCAAATGAATTCCATAGCCAGCTCCATGAAACCCGGTACAATCGAGTTATGTACGTCTGTAAACAATAGAAATCTCTAAGTTTCTTTAGTTATCAACACAATAAAAAAGTAATTGTTGTTTAACTTGATTCTTTAGTTTCATTGTGACAAGAATTAGTTATGGCATACTGTAAAAAAAAAACACAAGACTAACTGATTAATGAGTTCATGAAACTTAATACATCAATTTACATGAAACAAACAATGTGTATTAAATGGAGCCTAATGATTCCAAACAGTCAATATTTTACTTATTTTACAAATCAAAACACATCCAATATGAGGCATCTCATTCCAAACCCCGGTAAATCCAATTACTTGCAAAATTTGATTTTTTTCAAATAATGAAAATATTGGCTGAAATTTTTCAAATAATGTAAATATATTGATAGCTATGACATTTAACAGTTTAGTAACGATATAAATTTCGTTTGTCTAATTTTATATATGTGGAAGAAATTAAATTTTTTAGTTTTTTTTGCCTCCGTGAAAAATTGTCAAAAATGGATTTAACAGGGCTTGGAATGAGATGCCTCATATGTTCCTAATAGCAATAAGATAAGAGTATCAAGTGAATATTCTATTAAAGAGACTAATCATCGACAAAAACTAACCATATCCTCCACAGTATAGAAACCAGGGAGAGATCAGCCATCTTCGATATAAGTAATACCACCAGGGAAAAGGCTTACAAATTTATCATTTTCGTCACTCCGTCCTTCTCTAGCAGTTCTGCACTCTGCTTCCAAATAGTTAAGCAGGTTGACAGCATATATGGCAACACATGCTCTTTTGTCCAGTGAAAGTTGGTGTTCCAGTCCTATTAATGAGAAATCTTGAGGCGTCAAGGCTATGGTACACGGCTACAAATTACACATCTGGGACACAATATTGTAAAAGCTACAGCCATGACTGAAATACGAAAGGAGAAAAGGTTTTGATTCCCCGTATTGCGATAATTCCGACTGATATGCCTTTTCGGTTTAACAGAGTACAGTTTCTCATGAAAACAGAATTAGAATGAAAAAACAATAAACAAAGCTCAAGGACAGATGCTTAAAGTTCATTTAGAAAAAAAATGTTTTTCCCATTGGCAGCTCTATGTGGCATGCTCACGTGTATCAAACCCGCAAAATCTCTATGTTTTCACAAAAGATGGGAAAACAAAAAACTTTGTTTATAAAAATGTACTTAAATAAGATATTCGCAGTGAAAATAGCTTACCTTATTTTAATGTATGTATTTTATTTGCAAAATAATTAGCCTAAAAAATTAAAAATTCTGCCCAAATTAGTTTTCCACGTGGACAAAGTCGCGGGCACAGCTAGTGTCTTTATAAATGTATATGCTAAGATGTAGAGTAGTTTTTGCTTTGTTTTTTTGAAAATATTTGTTTCTCTGGTATGAAATAGAACCAAGTGGACCTGTAGGTGGTTGTGGGTGGTGGTGGGTAGTTTCAGTTCAGTGCCTTATAAATCTAATGGATTTCGAATGCTATTTCAGGTCCCTGCATGATTATATGTGTTTCTTATTGTAATTAAAATTTAAAATTGTTTTAACAAAATTAAGGTAAATTAACAATATTGTGACCGTATATTGTTACGGTCACAGAGAGAAAGACGAAAACAAGGGATTAACGTCTTAAGCCCATTGGCGGGAGAAGTTAAGATTGGATTAGAACCTTCTCGGACATAATAGAACCATCTCCCTTTGTCGGAAGAGATTAAGAAGGTTATCGAAAATCCCAGAACAGTCTCCCCTACTTCCGTGTTCTAGAATGTTCGGCCTTGCCTATTTAAATACCCCCCCTCGCCTCGAGTGAGTCAGTCCGAGGTAGATCAATTAGTAGTTGTAAATTGTAGTGTAATTTTATAGTATTCATTATAGTACAAATGTATGTAAATAGTTAAGTCATTTAGAATTAGTAATATCTAATATTATTGTAATACATAATTAAATAGGAGTTAGGCCTAGATAATAAATATCTAAAATATTGTTATTGTAAATTTATATCAGTTTAATAATTTAATTGTTAATAATTTAATGGTATTATTTTTGTCACTTATATTAGTATCTTTATTTAATGAATTAATTTTTTTAATACCCACTCGCCGGTAACAAATTGGTATCAGAAGTGGAATTATTGTGTAATTGCTATTATTTTGCTTGTCTTGCATTTTGTAATGGCTTCTAAAAGTGTTAAATTAATTTATTTAAAAGCTGCGGATTTGAAACGAGAGTTAGAAGAAGGAGATCTGGATTCCTCCAGAACTAAAAGTGTGCTGCAACAGCGCTTGCGCCAATTTTTTGTAGATTTAGGGGAAAATCCAGATGACATTCTGTTTGAAACCGATTTAAGCAAGTTGTCTGCAACTTTTAAAAATGAATTAGTAGATAATAAGCTAGGTAATTTACAGAATGAGTTAAGCAATGTAGAAAATAAGCTAGGTAAAGAATTAAACAATATTAAAAATGAGCTAGGTAATGAATTAGATACTGTAAAAAGTGATTTATTGGATACACTAGAGTCTAAGTTAATGGAAAATGATGAGAATAAGTTAGCCGATGTAGATAATAAAGTAGCTGATGTAGAATCTAGGTTAGGAGAAAAACTGAATTAAATTAAAAACGAACTTAGGCTTAGAGTAGAAGCTCTCGAGGGAGGTATGAGCAACCCACTGACGAACGAAACCGACCGTTCCTTCGAGGGTAGCCTTCACAACAACATTATGCCCGCCAATGCTGGGACGCCACCAACACACTACACCATTCCAGTATTCGACGGAAAGACGCCGTGGGAGGACTACATGACTCTTCGAGACAGCGGGCTTCGATCAACGAGTGGTCAAAAGAGACCCAAGCTTCAGCGTACCCCCAAGCTGGGAGTACTGCAGGGGGTGCCCAAGTCGGAGCGGGCTAATTATGGGGAGCTTATTAGAAGACTGGAAATGTGGTTCGACCACCGCCACATGGACCAGCTTTATCGCTCACAGTTAAGAAGCAGGATCCAGAACCAACGAGACGCTACAGGAATTTGAAGCGGATATTGCCCGGCTGGTGAGGAATGCCTACACATCAGTCACCGACGAAGTCTACAAGAGCTTGTCTGTCGACAAATTCCTGGATAGACTTCGGGACCCAGAGACGCAACAAGCAGTGAAGCTCGCCCGGCCAAAATCTTTGGGAGACGCATTATCTCAGGCCATGGAGTTCGAGGCTGTCAGACAGTCAGTCAGTTAGGGGCCATGCGCGAGTTCGAGGAGCAGACGCAGAGCCTTATGTGATCCCTAGCGTCTAAGATATTGTGACAAAGGCTGTAAGGACCCGTAAGAAGGAGATACGCTGTTGGAGCTGCGGCCAACTTGGACACCCTAGAAGCAAGTGTCCATCCAACAAACAAGAAAAGCCACAGGAAAACTAAGTTGGGTTGATGGGAAGGGGTAACCGTAACGTCAAAGACCCCGGGAAGACCACCAGAGTTGCGTCAATAGGCAGCAGAATGAACAGTTTCTACAATGATGAGATGGTGAACGGGCAGCTGCGAAGTCTGCTACTCGATACCGATACATGACAATCTTAAACTCAAAGACAGTTCCTGCTGAAAAGGTCTTAGCAACGACTTGGGCATTACGGACTGCCACGGGGCAGCCAGCCAAGGTCTACGGGGAGACAGTTATCATCTTCCTTATCAGACACCAACATCTGAAGCACCGCGCTCTCGTGGCAGAAACAGATGAAGATGTCATATTGGGAACGGAGTTGATGATCACATACGGGATCAAGCTGGTGTGATGACGCTGGGAGGTGCAGAGGCATCCTTCGGCAGGGAAAGGACCTCTACGCACTAGTGCTCTTACTAGCAGACACCACTTTACCTGCAAGGAGCTAAATCGTGACGCAGGTGACGGTCGCAGGACATCTATCTGAGGGTCAATGTGTTTTTCTTGAACCTGGAAGACACGAAGAACAGGATATCGGACGCGGTGTACTGGTTGCAAGGTCTCTCATCAAGGTCGGACGTTCCACTCCAATTCGGCTAATGAACCTGAACAGCTTCCCGGTAACGCCGAAGAAAGGAACACCGGTCGGGGAATGTACAACCACTACCTCAGTGGTTCATCAGCTACAACATCATCCCACCGAGCTGCGAGGACTGCTAGAAGAATAAAAAGGATTTGTGGACGAATCATGCCGCGGCTTTTCGCCTGAACAGAGCGAGGAAGTGAAGAGGATGATTACTCTACTTAGGACGTTTTCGAGATCAGCCCAGGGCCACGGGGTAGAACGGATATCGTCCAGCATAGGATTGACACCGGGGATGCTAAGCCCATCCGACAGGTCCCGCGGAGGCAGCCGTTAGCCAAACGGGAGGACGCTGAGAAGATCATCAAGAAGATGGCGACTGATGGTGTCATTGAGCCTTCGAGTAGCCCCTGGATGTCTCCTGTTGTATTGGTGAAGAAGAAGGACGGCCCAACGAGATTCTGCGTAGACTACCGCCTTCTGAACAACGTCACCAAGAAAGACAGTTATCCGCTCCCCAGGATTTATGATACGCTGGACACCCTGGAGGGGTGTGAACTTTTCTCTACCTTGGATCTCCGCAGTGGATATTGGCAGGTTGGATTGAAACCTGAAGATAAAGAGAAGACAGCGTTCTCGATTGGGACTGGGCTCTGGCAATTTACGGTAATGCCATTCGGGCTTTGCAATGCTCCTGCAACGTTTGAGAGGCTGATGGTAAGCGTGTTAAGAGGTCTTTCTTGGAAAAACATGATATACTTAGACGACATCATTGTGCTGGGAAAGTCCTTCGCTCACCATCTGAAGAATCTGGAGAAGGTCTCCGAACGACTGCGTGCAACGAACCTTAAATTGAATCCAAAGAATTCTTAATTCATCTCTTCCGAAGGCAAGTCAATTACATGGGGCATGTTGTGTCAGACAACCGAGTTTCTGTTGACCCAGGAAAGATTACGGCTATCACCGACTGGCCAGTACCTCGAGATAAACATCAAGTGAGAAGTTTCCTAGGGCTCTGCACATACTACAGGAGGTACGAGAAAGGATTTGCTAACATTGCAAAACCTCTTACCAGGCTTACCGAGGAAGAACAGACTTTCTATTGGTATCATGAGTGTCAGGCATCCTTCAGGAGTTGAAGAACATATTCTGAGCTATCACGTGGCTATCACGTTTTAATGAGTATTTAACTGATTAAGGTTTCAGAAGGAGTAAATTTGACTATTGTTTGTAGATGATCTTTTAATTTGTTGCAAGGACAAAACTAAGCTTAATGCGATTAAAATGTGTCTAGCAAAAAAATTCAAGATGAAGGATTTAGGATAAGTGGAAAACTACATTGGTATTGAAATTGATCATAATTATGATAATAATAGTGCTATGACCCTAAGTCAAAAATCTTTTATTGTCTCCTGGGCTAAAAGGGATATTATTGAAAATTATAAACTTTATAATACACCTACGGAAATTAATTTAAAACTCGAGAAGGCTGAAATTAATGAAAATATTAAGTATAGAAATTTAATCGGAGCTCTTTTATATGATGAAACTCATTTTAAGTACGCATTGAGAATTTCTAAATATTTATTTTTAACAAAGGACCTTTAATTAACTTATTATTAAAGTTGTACTTGTGATATTATTGATTATTATGTGGATGCTGATTGGGCAAGTGATAACTTAGGTAGGAAATCTACAACAGGTTTTGTTCTAAGATTTTTTGGAAATCAAGGAAACAGAATAGAGTGACTAAATCGTCAACATTTGCTGAATACGTTGCTTTAGAAGCTGTTACAGAAATTAAATTTATTTATAGTAGGTATACTAAATGATGTTTTTGGAATTAAGATTAATAATCCTATTAAGATATTTGAAAACAATTTAAGACAATATTGAAGTGCATTATCATATGGTGCATGATATTGTCTCTAATGGTCTTGTTGATATTGTTAAAGTAAATTCGGAAGACAATATGGCTGATTGATATATTTACTAAGGCTTTAGAAAAGCTAAAGTTTGTTAAATTCAGAGAATTGTTAAATTTGAAGCTGCAATGTTGAATTTAAATTATTTTTTCTTAAGGAGGTTTAATTAATTATATGCCTAGATTATTGAATAAAAATGTAAGGAGGCGTGTTGTAAATAGTACATTTTGATTCTCTTTGCATTCCATGAATGACTCGTTAGTGATGGAGAGTTACAGTTAGAATTAGTAAGTCTGTTTTTATGTTCCATATGTTAATATGATTACAGTAATAAATGGATTTAAAGTGGCATTTATTTGTAGAACAAAGTCCGTTTTTAATAATGGCATACATCAAAATTAAGTGCAAACTTAAACCTAGCCAAAGAAGATCACAACACAAATCAAAATAAGCATTTAGAGCTTAATTAATGTGTTTGGCAAAAAATAATCTTGAGCATATGGTTAAGAGGAAATGGTTGCTATTTTGCTACTAAATATCCAGAGCGACGTAGAAAATGTTCGGGAATGCAGTCTATTTTACAGTTATAAAAGTCTTGTTTATTATGTTCCAATGTTTCGGCTTGACCTTTAGGCCATCAAAAAGGGTGAGAAAAAACATAATAATCTCAGCAGTGCAGTAGGTACACCAAAGACAAAACAACTTTTTAGACAAAAAATATACTAATGAAAAAGAATAAAATATACTGTACAAGATGGATTCGGATAGAAGTTGGATTCCTTGTTTATAAAAAAAATCAGAAACCAAACAGTTAATTGTTGAGCAGCAATTGCATAACTTAAAACTTAAAGAGGACGACAACCCTGAAATATTTTTTGAAAATTTTGAAAGGAAGATAAATGAATTGAAGGTGGCAGGAGGAGATGTCGGTCGAAAACGAAAATTAAGTTACTTAATAATGAGCCTTCCAGCTTCTTGTAGGCATATTGTTGACATGATTGATCTTCTACCAGAATCTCAGAGGACTACAGATTACATCCGAGACAAATTAATTCTCAAATACCAGATGGACACTCATTTAAAAGAAAAAGGCTGTGCAGAAGAACTTTCTTGTGCATTTAAGGCTAAAGTTAAACTTGAGCATGATAATGGAAATATACCAAGAAGAATATGTTATGGTTGTGGCCGAGCTGGTCACATTAAAAGGTTCTGCAATTTCAGAGGAGGCTATCACAGACAGGATGGTCAGTATCGAAATGATTCTAGAGGAAACTACAGAGGTACAGTAGGTGGATATTCAAGACAGGGTGGTCAGTATCGAGGAAACTACAGAGGTCCAGTTGGTGAATATTCAAGACAGGGTCTAGATTATCAAACTCAGGACCGGCAAACTAATGTTGCAGAAGGTAGGGACACAGCAGATAATATCGAGGCATGCAGTTTATCAACTGAGGTAAATTTTAATTTAATTGATAAAGATAAGTCAATTAAAATTATGTGGATTCTTGATTCGGGTTGTACAAATCACATTGTTAATTCTGAGGATTACTTTTATTCTTTTGTAGATTTAAAAAAACCAATAAAAGTTAAAGTGGCAAATAATAATTTTGTTCTTGCTACTAAACAAGGTAATATTTTATGTAATTTTAATGGTAAGAGGGTTAATGTCAAAGATGTTTATTATGTGCAGGGCATGAACAGAAATTTGTTGTCATGTTCCACTTTAACAGATAGGGGACATTCCATTTTTATGCACAATGATTATGTTGAAGTATTTAATGGTCATAGAAATATGATATTCTTTTCAAAAAAGGTTAAACGTTTGTATCCAATAGAATGTGAAGTTGATAAACATTTTTCAAATTATATTTCCACTAATTAGGTAAGTTTGAATTGTACTAAGAAAGAAAAATGGCACAAAATTTTGGGTCATTGTAATTTTAAAGACTTGAGCTTCATGTCAAAGTATAAAATTGTTAATGGGTTGCCAGAGCTGGAAAGTGATCATTTAGAATGTGAATATTGTATTGAATCTAAAATGACTAGACTGCCACTCAAAAACGATAGGTACCGAGCTGAGTATGTTGGACAAATTATACAATCAGATGTTAAGATAATGGACACTGAAGGTTACAAGGGTCAAAAATACTTTGTTACCTTTATTGATGACTATTCGAGATTAGCAATGGTCTATATTATAAAATTAAAGTCAGATGTTATAAAATGTTTCAAAGCTTATGTAAATTTTGTTGAAGCTAGTACTGGAAACCTTATTTGTAAATTTCGTTGTGATTCTGGAACTGAATAAAATCAATCAATTTAAATCAAGAGTTTCAGAAATATGCTCTACAGAAGGGCTTTAAAATTAGACCGAGTCCACCTTATTGTCATGAGTTGAATGGGGTCGCTGAACGGTATAATAGGACAATCATGGAACGTGCTAGGTGCCTTCGTCGTGAATCAGGCTTGGATAAAAAATTTTGGCCGGAAATTGTCATGACCTCTTGCTACATTGGGAATCGCTTGGTTCACAGTTCTACTTTTGAAAAATTAACTCCTTTAGAAATTTTCACTGGCAGAAGGCCAAATGTAGGGAATATGAAGCCTTATAGAAGTACTCTTTACTTTAAAATTCCTAATTGTCATAGGTCAACTCAAGATAGTAAAGGAAAAAAAGGGAAGTTGGTAGGATACACTGAAGATGATTACCGTATTTTAGTTAATGAAAAAGATATTGTAATCTCTAGGGATGTTAAATTTATTGATGATCTTAATAATTGCATACAAATTTTAGATAGCAATGGAGAAAGTGGTGACGAATTAAAAGAAAATCATGAACGATGTGGTAACGAGCTGAGGGAAAATAAGATACCATTACATGCCAAACCTGCAGAGGAAATGTCTAGCACAGGGAGACCTCAGCGTCAAAGGAATATGCCCATGAAATACAATGATTATGTGATGAGTGCTCATCAATGTAATGTTAACTCACCAATGAATTTTGAGGAAGCTATAAAGTCAGATGAGCAAGAAAGATGTCTAGAAGCCATGAATGAGGAAATATGTTCTATTGAAAAGTCGAATACATGGGAATTGATTGAAAAGCCAGAAAACAAGAAAATACTTGATTTAAAATGGATCTTTAAACGAAAATCAAATAGAACTTATCGTGCAAGGCTGGTGGTCGTGGTTTTCAGCAGACTGATGACTTCATTGAGGAAATTTATGCACCTGTTACTCAAATAGGAACTTTGCGGACAGTGCTGGCAGTTAGTGTCCTGAGAGGGTATCATATTCACCAAATGGATTTGAAAACTGCCTTCCTTAATAGCGAAATCAGGACAGAAGTTTATGTTAAGCAACCTGAAGGATTTGACAGAGGAGATGGAAGAGTTTTACATTTGCTGAAATCATTGTATGGACTGAAAGAGGCTCCTAGAAACTGGTATGAATGTTTTGATAAATTTATTCGATCTTTAGGATTCAGAAGAAGTTCAGTAGATAATTGTCTGTATATTCGAGATGATGGTGTCATATGTGTATTGTTTGTGGATGATCTATTGCTCTGTTCCCTTGATGAAGAAATCTTACTAGAATTAACAATTGGAGTGCTATCAATGGATAGTTTCTCCACAAGTGATTTTTTTTTTTTCATGTCCTTTGTTCATACAGCCAATTTACTTGATGTAATGTTATTACAGTTGTAAATACCAATAAAAAAAAAAAAAAAAAAAAAAAAAAAAAAAATTAAAGAATCAACTAAAATCACGTTTTGAAATGAAAGATCTGGGTAAACTAACTACATATTTGGGTATCGACATTGAATATGAAAATACTGTTATGACATTGTCTCAAGAAAAACATATTCAAAAATTAGCGGAGGAACATGGAATTTTGGACTCAAATATTAAATTTACGCCCATGGAATACAACTTGAGAATAGAAAAACTGGAGAAGAATGACAATACTAATTATAGATCATTGATTGGTAGCTTATTGTATATTGCTACATTTACTCGTCCGGATATTTCTTATTCTGTAGGATATCTAAGTCGCTTTCAACATTACTGTACTCCACGAATCTATAAGTATGCTTTAAGAATATTGGTTTATCTTTATCACTCATGATCGTTGAAATTGGTGTTTACTAAGTCAGATTCGCCGTGGATAAATGCTTTTGTTGATGCCGATTCGGCAGTAGATGTGACTGATTCAAAATCAATCACTGGATTTGTTATTTATGTGAAAGGTTGTCCTGTCATATGGAGATCAGTAAAACAAAGATGTGTGTCTCGATCATCTACCTTTGCAGAATATTATGCTTTGGCCGATTGTGTTGATGATGTTCTATTAGTAATGGATGTGATAAAGGACTTGGGCACTCAGTTCGATGTTGCAACTATTTTTGAGGATAATTCTGGAACAATAGGTATAGCTAAAAATGGCCCATTTAGTAAAAAATCAAGACACATTCGAGTAGCAGTTGATTTTATTTCTGATTTAATTAGCAAAAGAGAAATTAGTGTGAATAAGGTTTCTAGTGCGGATAATGTAGCTGATATTTTCACAAAATCATTAGGTAAGGTGAGGTTTATCGAATTGAGAGATAAATTAAGGGTCATTTAGTCGAATGTATTCTAGGTTTAATATAATTATTTTTGTTAATTTTTGCATTTTAATTCTGACAAGCACTACTTCATTTAGATTTTATTATTTTTGTGCATCTTTAAATATTGTTTTGATGTATTATTTTGTAATTTTTCTGTAAATTAGTTTGTAACACTCAAATAGCCAGAGAGGGTGTTAAGGAGACTATTTGAGCATACCTCTTTGTAATTTAAGCATGGGCATGGCAAGCCAAGAGAGAAGTTTATGTTGCTGTTATCATATATAAGTTAGTTCAGTTAATAAAGATTGTAATAGTATGTGTTGTATATATTATTTGAAACCTTAATAGTTTGTATAAGTGTAATGCTTAGTAGATAAACCAAGCTATGAACAATGAAAGAGTCTTAAAAGATTGAAGTTTGGAGTAAGGCAAGAATGAAAACCACATTAAAATCATAGAAAAGATAGTAAAAATGAGAAGACTTTTTAAACATAATAAGTTAACAGTGTTTTTGTAAAGTGTCTCTGTTTTATATTAATCAAAAGCTTTGGAATACTCTATCTCACTCTTATTTATAACTCTCATCTTAGGCAAATTTTAATTTTGATGACTATGGAAATAGAAACAGTTAAAAATTAAATATTTTATTTGGACTTTTTTAGATTAAGTCTGCCAGTTACTTTTTGTAACTAAATGATTACTTTAAAAGTAATTCATCTTTTTAAAAAATTTAAAAAATAAATATGACATTATAAGGTTATTTATGTGTATAATGGATACAGAAATAAATTTTATTAATTTAATTTTGTTTTGTAATGAAGAAGAAACTGTCTTACATTTTTTCAAGATAAAGGTGTCTTAATAGTGTGATAATGGACACAATATGAAATTGAAATATAAACAAAAAAGTGGGTTTTCTAAGGGAGAAATTACAGAACTTCTAAGGGTTTATTCTCAAATAAGTAGTTCGAAGAATCAAAACTAACTTTAAGTAAAGCTCTTTTATTTATATATTTCTGGACATAGGAATACACAAATACGAAATTTTGTACTAAAGAACTTGATATTGGTAGTGCAACTATTACGGTTTGAAAGAATATGTAATGAGACATTTGTGGCTGTACTTTAATAAATAATCCTATTCAAATAGGCGGGGGAAAATGACTGTAGAAATTGACGAATCTTGTTTTAGTAAATGAAAAAACAATGTTGGAAGAATGTACCCTTATACCGGGTTTTTGGTGGTATATGTAGGGAAACCAAAGAGTGTTTTATGTATGCAGTACCTGATAGGGCGTCAGAAACTCTTCTAAATTGTATAAAAGCTATAATAAGATCAGGAACAACGATCGTTTCGGTTGCTGGAAGGCAAATAAAGGGTTAGGAGAAACATTATATTCTTTGAATTATGTGTATCTTACTTTAAATCATTCATAAAAATTTGTCGAACCTACAACAGGAGCCAACACACGATCAATAGTATCTCTCTGGGCAAAAGCCAAAATGAGGAATAGAAAAGAGTGTGTAACAAGGAGGGAACTTTTAGATTCCTATTTGTGTTAGTTTTTATGGAGACAGATGAACAATACAAAACTTTAAATCTACAAATAATTGACGATATGGCTGCTTTTATTCCTGTTTAAATTTATATTTAGTTATTGTTTTTGTATTGACTTAAAATAAATATTTCATTAACCTGTGTCCTTGTTTACCTAATCATATGTTAATTAAAGCGATTACTTTTAAAGTAATCATTTGGTTACAAAAAGGAACTGGCAGCCTTAATAAAAAAAATACCCGTTTTATTTTACAGTTCCTTAAATCAAATAGAAAAAGCATACATTTAATACAAAGCAATAAAAATTAACAATTTATTAGACAAGTCTACTTTCTAATGGTACAAATTTTCAGTGCCAACTATTTATATAAGTAAAAAATATTATGGTAAAGAGCAAATAAAGGTACATTGCACAAAAAGAGAGATCATATTTTTGCTAAAGACATGTTAGACCCACTGAGAATCTCTTTTAGAGACAATACCTCAGAGACATATTCCTGAACACATCAAAACTGTATTTAAACCAGCAAATTCACTGATTGTGCTACTCTACTACTAAACATAAAAATGATTAGATACCTTCAATTAGATTGCTAAATGAATTTAGATACTACGATACTTGAATATGGAAAAAAGAGGAGTCACTGCAAAATAAGAGGATTTTAGTTTTTTGTTTGATATAAGTAACAAAATAATAACAACAAAGTATTGGATAGAACCGTTAAATGGAGATGACTAATTAAAAAATTCTATAATTGATAACAAATACAACGTACCAATTAAATATCTTCCACCTCTATTCTGATCAACAGTTTAAATTAACATTTAACTCATTTAAATTAACATTAACAGCTGGTGTATGAAACTAGATCAATTCCTTCATATGGCTTTTAGAACCATTTTTTGAGATTTGCAACCCTGGACAAATTTTTATTGTTAAAAATGAAATTTTTGTTGTTAAAAATAATATGTTTATTGTTGAAAGTTAAGTAATTAATGTTTCATGATGTATTTTGAACATTAAATTTCGTCGAAATCTAAACTTTCATCTTCGAATGTCGATGTATCTCGAAAAATACTGCCTCTAACGAAAAAATGTTCATATACTAAATTAATATACATAAAATTCTCTATAAAAAAGGTTCTATACACTTTTTTTGCTAGAAGACAGTTCTAAATCTACAAATGATCGCAGATATAAATTCGTATGGAAAATGGCAGTGGATCGAAGGGTGACTCTTTCTCCATAATTACCATATGTAATTATTATATAAAATTTTCTTATTGTAGGAATTAATTAAAAACAATAAATAGATATTATTACAATAAATTATTTATTTATTTAAGATGATAAATTGTTATCCGCCAGCTGTTACGAAATGAGTATGATCCCGAGGTGATATCAGCCGCCATATTCACTCAAGTAGTCACTCTTTCAGTTTGTTCGTACCTCGTGGATTCTTCGTGTCTTAGAGTATTTCTCTAATAAATAACTAAGTGCTATTTAATTTCTGAAAACTATTATTGATTAAAATGTCTCACCACGTTAAGGACTCTGTAAGTTTTAATTTTCTCGTATTTTAGTTTTTGTTCCTAATTGTTTTTCCGCTGTTTTTAATTAAAACACAGTAAGTCGGAGTGCACTATCCCTTTGAAGCATTCATGTTGAGGAATAATTTTCAACTTATTTTAGTGTTTGATTATTTTAATAGATTAATGAAATGGTTTCCTTGTAAAAAAAAAAGAAGATAAGATAATCTTGTAAATTTTTACCTCTTATCTAAACTATGTTATTATTTTGTAATATTGGTTCAAGAGGGGTGTAAGTTTGCAGGTTTGAAATCAGAATTTTATCTTGAAGTTTACATCCAGGAATGTTATAAATGGTCAATAAGTCATTAAAGCTTGCTTTGTGGTTAGTCAGTTGAATGTTATTCAACAGTGGATGGTGCAATAGGGTGATTCACTAATCTAAGGGATTTCCATTACAATGTTATTGTTTCCTTTATTTATTATTTTATGTGATTAATGGAGTTTTATTAAATAAAAACAGCTAATTTTTAACCTCTTAGAAAATGGTTTCTTTTCATTTTCATTTTTTTAAGGCCGACTTAGAGAATAAGTTGAAAGAAGCAGGAGACAATTTGGTGGTGATAGATTTTTATGCGACATGGTGTGGTCCTTGCCGCAAAATTGCCCCAAAATATGAGGTATCAATGTTAAGTTTGTTTTTATTTGTCATTATTGTCAATTAAGTAACCATAGGCTATGTAATAAAAATTATCTGTAGGAATTTGCTACTGCTTATCCTGAAGTGATGTTTCTCAAAGTCGATGTTGATGAATGTGAAGACATTGCAGCAACGTATGAAATTTCAGTGATGCCCACATTTATTTTTATCAAGAATAGTAAGAAGGTGTGTATGATCAATTTCAAACAATATAAAAAAATTGTCATTTTAATAGTCACCACATAGTTCTATATTTGATGTAGAGCCTTATCTGATTTGTTCATTATCTCGTTAAGTGTAATATGTCATTGATAATGTTGTATAATCAGTCATCATCCTTAAATGTTATAACTACCTTCTTTAAATTGTTATATATCTATTTCATTTGTTGCCTAATCTTTTCCAATTCTTATTTCTAGATTGAGGCGTTTTCTGGTGGAAATGAGGATAAGCTTAAGGAAGTGATCTGTCAACTTAAATGAACAAATTAAATTTTTTTTTTACCAGTATTAAATGCTTGGAAGTTTAATGCAGAACTATTTAAATATAAATTTATACATGTTACGTTGCTGAATTGATGTCTTTAATTTTTATTTTAGTTTTTAAAACTAAATTATGAGGAATAAATTTGATTTATATTGAATATAATATACCTCCTTAGTAAAAATGATTTAATTGATATTTGTCCATCCTTAGTAGTGAAATCATACTTTTAAAGTTATTCTTTGTTGTTTTTAACTTCATTTTAATGTTATGTTAATTTAATTGTTATGTTAATGTTAAAATTTTGTTACATCACTACTTTCAAGTACAGTCTCGTTTCTTAGAAATATATTATAAGAATATTTAAAGCCTACTTGATTTCTGGTTGATGGATAAGATTTTTTTTTTCGTAATGTTCAAAATGATTTTATAGCTTTATATGAATTGCATTTTTTTTTAACTCACTCTTATCACCATAGCATTATATTGTAAACTGGTCTTATCTGTAGCCTTTAACTAGTTTGGATAGAGTATGCATTTAAAAAAATTGCTGCTCCTTGGCTCGGGGAACAGAGAAAATAAATAAAAATAATTGGTTTGATATTAATTATATTATTGATTTTTATATCTTTTATATAAATATTTTGAATTATAAAAATAAGTGTATCAAATTTATAAGGGCAGTCTGTTCTATAAAAATAATAATGTGCAGCATATTATGATGAATTAAAAAATATATACATTTAGCACTTCACATAAATATTTTATGAATAAACATTGGATGAATCTTCAAATTAAGTATTTTTATTTTCCTCTACCATCTTTATTATTAACCATATAACTATAATTAGTACACTTACAATAAATATTCCATATTGAGTGAAGCTACTTGATGGATACTTCTATAATGGATAGAGATTTTTTTTTTTAGGTATCAAAGAATAACTAACTTTAAAGCACTTAACCCCTGCTCTCTGATAGGTTTCATTTTTATTTTACACCTTTATAAGAAACATAAGTTGTAAACTATGTACCATACTGCAAATTTACAACTTCAGAATTAAATAGTGTGGGTCATTTGTTCGTTGAAAAAATACTGCAATCTGTAATAAGGAATAATTCATATTTATTGCGAAAAGTAACAGTAAACAATACATTCCGTATTTTTTCTTCCTTGCATTAATTGTATGTTAACAAACATTTATATTAAATAAAAGGCTTTTATATTATATTTTATATACTTTATTTTTAAAAAATTTTAGTTATTTTACTCACGAGTTAATTAGTCCTGTAGATTGCTGTAAAATATGCGGCAATATTTAAAAATTATGCTTTACATTAAATGAAGTAGACACATTTTATATATTATTCAGGTAAATCGATTATTGGTTCTTTTCCATTAGCCGGGCACAGACAAAGTCGCCAAATTTCTTACAATCATAAGCGGAATGTTCGTTTGGGACCATGTGGTCTATTCTATGAATTCATTGAAATCAAAGCATGTTTTCCATTTTTTCTTCAGTCTTAATATACCTTTCTCGGGTCTTTTCTATAAGACTCCAACCTGTTACTTTTATTGATAACTGTTATAACCTAGTAGAAATAAAAATGTAAAGAAAGATAAAATCAAGTAAGAGAGGAAATTAGTTGACTGGAAGATCTAATATAAGGATGGAAACAGTTGGGGGTGCAGTCAAATTAAATATATACATTTAGCACTTAACGTAAATATTTTATAAATAAACATTGAATGAATCTTTGAATTGAGTATATTTGTTTTCCTCTCCCATCTTTATTATTAACCATTTAACTATAGTTAGTGCACTTACAATCATTTATATTAACTGAAATTTCTAAATGTATATTCAGTCATTAAAATGAATTTCTTAGAATTGGCGAAATAGTTAAAAATATATACATTTAGAAATTTCAGTTAATATAAATGATTGTAAGTGTAATAACTATAGTTAAATGGTTAATAATAAAGATGGTAGAGGAAACAAAAGTAGTTACATAGTTTAACAGTACTAAATGTATATATTTTTTACTAATTATTGGTCAGCTATTTTGATTTTTAAATATCTGACCAATAATTATAAAAAAATATAAATAGTAATATGACATAAGTCAACAAGATCCAAAAATTAAAAGTATTTCAAAGAACATTCGTTCTCGTGTTTACATCTCAAAAAATTGCGAGAACACGGGGGCATGGGATCGGATAAGAGAAAAGATTTGTCCTTTGCCGGCAGGCGACCCTGGTAGCTCAATTGGTCTGAGTGCTGTCGCGGAGGGACGGAGGTTCCGGGTTCGAATCCCGGCCGGACGCATATCTTTTCTCTTTAAAATATATATTTTTTAATTCATCATAATAAATTGACTGCATCTCCAACCATTTCCATCCTTACATAAAATCATGCAGTTTACTTATATAGTACATATGATTTACTCTGGCATTAAAATGAATTTCTTAGAATTGGGAAAAATCAAGCATAAAATATGCTCAAGATAAGGGTATTAAACATAAATTTATTCCGATTTTTGAAAAGCATACAATAATATTGACGGTATTAACCTGAGACATTTTACTGTCAATCTTTCCAAAAATTTTGTGGATATACAAACAGGAGCTCAGCGGTTCCCACCCGACGATGATAGATTCCTACCTGTGTGAATATATTTGGAGAAGGAGGAACGAAAACGAATTTATTTGAGCAGATCCTGAAGAATATTGTGGATATTTGTCCTCCAAATTTAAAATTTATTTCTATAATTCTCTTGGTTATTTGTTGTGTTTTAAATTATACATAATACAAACATATGTTCTTTTACTTCTATTTGGTTATAACAGTTATCAATAAAAGTAACTGGTGGTTACTTTAGGGTCTTCTAGAAGGTCTTTCTTAGTAGGTCGTTACTTAGGGTTTTCTAGAAAAGACCCCAAAGTCGTTTATTAGTTGGGCTATTGTTACTAGTAATAAGTTAAAACATCAATGACTGGTGGAACTTTGTTTCATCCTAAATAATTTTATTTGCAACAGTTAAATGCCTTGTTTTATGAAATTACTGAAAGCATAGGCGGATCCAGGGGGAGAGGCAAGGGGGCAGGTGCCCCCAGACGGTTTTTTGTGTACTGTGGAGAATCCATTACAGTACATACTTATAGGCAAATCACATGATCATAATTTAAATAACAGAAAGAACATGAGTTGAAGCTATTTTTTAGATATTTTAATAAACCCTTCTATAAATACTACAAGGGTATTTCTAAGTTGTTGTTGATTTTTTGCCCGTTGTGCCTCCCAGAAAAAAATCCTGGATCCGCTCTTGATTGAAAGTACAAATGACCTAACTTAAGAATTGTTGAACTTGACGAAGATAATTATGCCAAAAATGAAAATAAAATCTATGTAAATACAAATATAAGGTATACATAATGTTACGAGCGCGGGAATTGGCGATTCCTGGAAGAGAACAAAGCCCCCTTGTCGGCAGAGATGAAAGAGGCCTTTTCGCGAAACTTCGAGATCCTTCCCGTATGATCTAGATCTGTCATTCTGTCTATTTAAACAGCATATCGGCGCGAGTACAGACAGAGTGTTAAAGCACACGGTACGGTTAACATCGGAAACAGTGACAAGCCCGTGTAATAAGTCAGTGACAGTTTGTGAGTGTAATTGTGTGACAGTTTGTTATATTCAGAGATTCTTACGGTCGGTGGACTTTAATTAGTGAACTGTAAGTGTTAATTAGTAGTAATTAATTAGTTAAGTAGCAGTTGTAATTTTATGTGCTTTGTACAAGCTTATGTAAATAGTTAAGCTATTTAGTAATAATAATATCTTATATTATCGTAATAATTAAATAGAAGTTAGGCCTAGATTATAAATATCTAAAATATTCTTATTGTAAATTTATTTCAGTTAATAATCTATTTGTTAGTAATTTCCTTGTTTAGTTTCTTTGTTAGTAATTGTTAATAGTTTAATTGTATTCTTTTATCACTTTTGTAAATAAATATTAGTATCTTTAATTAAGGCATTGTTCAATTCATTTTAATACCCAGTAGCCCGTAACAATAATATAGCTATAAAATAATTATTATTTCTTATCTATTATTCTTATAATGGTGATTATTTTTAAATATTTTTATTTTGAAGAGAAAAGATTTAATAATTATTATTTAAATTAAATTATCAATTATTTTTGTTGAGCATGTGCAGTCCATTAAATAAATTACCAAAACACGTATATAATTATTGTTCGGAGAGTCAATATATGTGAAAAACAGCCGAATGTTAATAATTTATATTGAAATTTGAAATTTAAATGATCAATAATCAATTTAGATGATTAAAAAAGAACAAAATTATTCCTAAGTCCTGAGTTTTCACTTCTTGTGATTGTCCTCATGACTTTTTTCTTATTACTGATGTCAATGTCCGGACTCGAGACCATCTTTTGTAGCTAAGTTTTCCAGGATTGAATTTTACCAGTTCTTCTTATGCGGTACTTTTTTCCGAGTTAGCGGCTTCTAAGAACGTGACGAATGAGGAAAATTAAGAGGAATGTCGGTTAGAAATTACGAATATGAACGACTGATAAGTTACGTCACCAGTGACTTGCATCATCGACACGAATTCGATGATGTATCCCAGGGCTTCGATTTTCTGTGCAACAATGACAAATGCAATCCGACTGACTATTATTCGGGCAATCAAATCGATAATTGAAGAAGCAACAGATGTCTAATTCTAAAAATAACAATGCTCCTTACTTAAGAACAAAGTAATCCATAATGGCCTTAATATCCCATTTGTTGCTGATTTAGCCCGAATCCGACATCAATCTTTTCATGAAAAAACTTTATTTTCACTCAAACCCACTAGTTTCAAACCTAGCTACATCTTCAATTCCGGATAATCCTCCGAGGCGTATGAAAAGAAGATAGCATCGTGACCTTCTAAGTTGAGCTATTTGAGTACTACCACTGGGTAGTTTCTCTTCTTGTCTTTATCCATGCCTCTATGTATCACTCCTGCCATTTACTTGTTGTATTGTTATAATACAGTTCTAAATTTTAATGAATAAATTAATAAAAAAAATGATACATGACAATAGAACTACACAATAATTTGACAAATGACAATCAAATAATGTTCTATCGACACTATGATTATTTTTTTTTTTCAACAGCTCTCTAAGTTCAGAATGGACCTTGGCCTCTCCTCCAGTCCTGTCGATTCGAAGCTTTTGTTCTCCAGCTTTTTATGTTCATCTTTATTAGATCGTCTTCCACATCTTGAATTGTTTCCAGCGTTAACGAGGTCGCTATGTTTTTGTAAATTTTGAAATACCTATTTCTTTCTAATTCCTTATTTTGTCCAACAATTTTTTACTATTTATCCTGTAAAAAAACATTGTACTACTACAACCCTTAAACGATCTTGGGTTAAGATCATGTGTACTGTTTCTAGGACAACAATTGTGCAAGGAGGTGATCGTTATCATACGAGATAACGCTCAACCGCCATGTTTCTCCCTAATTAACTGTATCCATTTTATAGTAGGGTTGGGCGATAGTCGATAGTTAGAACTATCGAACGCTATCGATAGTTTTTCGATAGCTGCTTCCTTTTTTTCCAAACCTATTGAATAAAGAATTTCAACTAATTTAATAAAAATCAATTACCTACCTACTGTTTGAAATTTGGAGAATTATAAATTATAAGATTATATCATAAAGATAAGGAAAAAAAACTAATTTATTTGAATTTTAAAAAAGTATTTACAATTTACATGTTTACAATGACAATAAACAAATCAAATCTTCAGAAAAGAAAAATAACGAAATAGTTGATTTCAAGAGTCAAGTGTGCTCCTTGAGCCACATATTTCCCGAAAGAAAAACTAGCATTTCTAGTTTAACATTTAAGAATTGTAGAAAAAGATCTCTACTTAAAGAGGAAGTTAAGGTTATAAAAACCTAGAAGAGCCAATGCTCAATACCGCGAATTTGGTTTGTTTGCACAAGTGTAAGGCTACGTGTACTACCTAACATAATGTAATTAGTAATTTAGGAGAATTAAATAATGACACGTACGGAGCGGCATCAAAGTTATATAGATGAGAACCCTTGAGCTCTAGGAATTCCGGGTTCAATTTCATAAGAACTCGACACTGGACAGAGACAGATCAGCATAATTCCGAGAGTTTCATAACTTGATGAATAAAGATCCATCGATAGTCGGCACGACCATCGATAAGCATTATCAATCGATATATCGATAGTAACTAGCGACTATCGCCCAACCATACTTTATAGGGGTTAGACGAGCCCATGAGGGTGTAACAAATTAAATAATTTACCTACCAAGCATGGATTTGAATCCATATCCATAATTAGTTTCGATTAATCAAGGCTTATCTTTATGTATAAATATATATAAAATTATATATAAATAGAAATTTATGTAGAGTTTAAACGGAGAGTGAATTTTGAATTCCATAAATGAACTCCATGTTATATAAACAATGACTTAAAGCATTTGTGAATTCAGCCAGCCTAACAATGCTTATCCCTTTGTTGATAGATTTTAATAAACTTTCCTATTAAATATTAAATGGCATAATTACAGAACTATCTATAAGTTTTGTATTGAAATCCCCTGTTATTGAAAACTACAAATATAATATCCAAAACTGTAATATTTAGGGGTTGACTTTGTAAAATCATGAATACAATCATTAGTATGTTAAAATTTAAAGCCTGCTTACTTATTAACTTAACATGTTACGATTTCTCGTAATTTACTCTTTCAGGGGTTGATTTTCCGAAAATAAATAACATATATGTCTTTATTTTTAATGTAGAAGCTAAATCTAAAATTTCATAGTGCTCGCACTAAAAATGACGTTTTTTTTTTTTTATTATCACAAACGTTTGTCACCCTTTTTTACCTTATTAGGGAAGATGAAAGGCCAGGGAGTAGAGGGCACGAAGTGAATACGTTGGGCGTTTGGATGACTCATCCTTACCTGGTAACTAAGCCTTCCCTCCTTAGGGCAAACTTAAAATAAAAATAAAAAATTACTACGAGTATAACTCAAGAACGCCTGAACCGATTTCGATTTTTCTTGAGTATTCTTCTTTTTTGGCCGGAGACCAGTCCTAATTGGTGGGAATCATCGAAATCGGTCCAGGCGTTCTTGAGTTATTAGGTTAGTAACTAATATCACTCTCATTTATATATATAGATTGAAAAGTAAAAAGAAACCTTACATAAATGTTAAGGCTGTGTAAAAATTCCAACGAAAAGCCCCTAAGTCTCCAAACAGAAATTGAAAATATCTGTCCAATATTTCGCCCATTCAGGCACCCTCAGGGTAGAAAGAGAATAACAGCAGAACTAAACATGAATAATGCACCCAAGAAACATCCCACCACCTCCAAGGCTCGACCCCGGCTGGATTTCGCCTATAACATAATTATGAAACTATTCTTTTCGTTTTATTGGTAAAAATTCGTCAACGCTCCTGTTATGTTTATATTTAAAAAGTTATCCAAATTAATTCGTTGTGTATTTATTGTAGAAAATTGCTATGACGTGAGTTAATTATTTCTTGCTATTAATTAATTAAAACAGTTTTAAGTTAATACTTTACACATTTAAGCGACAGATATACTCATACGCAATTAATAGATCAAGTTGTCATAACTGACCCCATCACGTTAGATAATTTAATGGGTTTTTTACATACAGTTTCATCAAAACAGTCCAAATTATTACATTATATTTTAAAAATGTGTTATTTTGTTCGGATTTAAATGTTTGAATAGAAAAATGTTTCAACAAACAACGTCAGCTAGTAAAATTATAATTTAAAATGTTGCAGAATATAAAAATACTTTTAATTTCAATTGCAATTCGTCAAATATCTCGAAACATGGAATATATCAGACTTAGAATGCTTTCATGATTCTGGTTACAATAATATGATTAGATTTGAAAATTTCTGGAAGGATAAATTTCTGAAAAAGGTCAGCTAAGGTTAATCTATTTTCTTAATGATAATTATTTCTAATTACCCTAATTAATGATAATTTATCTGAATTATTCACGGCTATTGTTACTAGTAGGTATATTTTAAACTAATCGTATCTCATTTATTTATAATATCGACTTGGCTATAAATTAAATAACAATTGAATAGCTATTTAGTTTTCATCAGATTTCAAAAACATTAGAACAATATAATTATAACATACTTGTTATATTTGAATTATTATAAGGTTTAATACTTTTTTTCTTTTTTTAATTTATTCTTGAAATTAAGACTGAAAAGACAAGAAATTTACTTACTTACTTCAACATTTACTGGACAGACGCTCTAAGCTCCCAATTAATTACAAAAGACTCATTTACATGACAGTTATCAGACCTATGGTACAGAGTTGAGCTTTGGGGCTCTACTAAACCATTCGATTCATCTCGTATCCAATTTAAAATCCTTCGTAAAATCCTCAATGCTCCTTATTATGTCACAAACAAACTCATCCATCATGATCTTAATATCCCATATGATACTGATTTGGCCCAAACTAGATATATATCCTTCCATGAAAGCTCCATACACACTTGAATCCGCTAGTCCCTCAACTTGCTTCCCATAATATTCCTGATAACCCTCCGAGGCGTCTGATAAGAAGATGGCCACGAGAATCCTACTATAGAACATTATTGGAGTGTTACTGATGGGTAATATCTCCACAAGTTTTTTTTCATGTCATTTGTTCATATTGGCAGATTTACTTGTAATATTATTATAGTTGTAAATATCAATAAATTAATCTAAAAAAAAAATTCTTGAAATTTACATCTGTATTATAAAAATAATTATGGAAAGGAAAAAAAAAACTACAAATTTATAAGAAATAATAATTTTAATGAAATGAAGGGAGGTTGACGGGGTCCCGAGCCTATACGACGTCAGGTACTCGTTAAAAATCCCTATCCTAATTAAACCTGGATATGCAACATTTAGAGCTCCCAGTGTAGCATTGTCCGATTAGCCATAGCAGCAAAAAAATTACGTTAAATTTTAAGAATTTTGTGTAAATGAAAATAACATATTGAATATGGGTTACGTGCAATAAACCGGAAATATCTACTTCACTTGAAACATTTTTTTTCTCTTTATATTTTCATCCACACCTGTCAAATGCAAATAATTGACAATCAGCAGATTGACCGACAGTATAGTACAGGATGACATGAAAGGCATGAAGAAGAAAAGTACCGGACGGTACCTCTCTTGTGGTAATAGATCCCTCATCCACGTTCTTTTTAATCTCCTCCTAGTGTTCTCTGGTATGAGAGTGGTGGCCATTTGTTCTATTAGATGTAATTAAGCACAGGTAATAAGTACTTATTATATAAAGCCCGCTTACGACCTAAACTAACATATGCCACTCCTAAAATTTAGTTATATGCCTAAAACTAATTACAAAAAGAATTTCTGGAAGTTATGCATATTACACTAAATTTAAAAATATTCATAAAGAATTATGTATACCTTATATCAATGTATTTATCAACAAACTATGTAAACAATTCTTTTTTAACTGTAAAAACAATAAAAACCCTCTTATAAAGAATATTGGGAACTATTAAAAAAATAGTACAAAGCGGTATGTACATAAAAGAATAAAACATTTTTATTGTAGGATACCAATTTGTTTTATTTCATTGCTATTGTTTATATATATGTATATAACTTATTAAGAATGTATAGTTAGAATTTTTGTTTATTATATTAAAATTATTTTTTTATACATTTTATTCTTTCATTGTATATTATGATTCTATACAGATACATTTAAATTTCTACAATTTTTTTAAATTCGAGACTGGTCTATTTGGTACAGCATGTAACTTTGTGAATTGTAGCAAAATATATAAGATAAATTAAAAAAATATATTTAGATGCCTGTGTAGGTTTTCTTGAAAGCTTTAGTAGTATTTTCGTACGTGTTCGTTTGTATTTTTAAGTTCGTATGCAAAGTTTAGTTATTGACATATCATGGTGCTTTGGTGATAAGTCTACGTCTGCTTAGCGATGCCGTAAATCAATTGAAACATTAACACTATTTTATACTTAAATAATAAGCGTGATTTAGCCATATCTGAGCGCAGGATCCTACGAAAGATTTTTGGACCGGAGTTAGTTGGTTGAGAATGGAAACAGAGGGCAAACGAAGAAGTTTATATCCTTTATGGGGAGCCTGACATTGTGACTCTTATCAAACGATACCGCCTGAGATGGGCTGGACATGTGGCCAGGATGGACGACGAGGAAGCTCCAAAAAGACTTCTGACGGAGATCATCTATGGGTGGAGGAGAATTGGCCGTCCCAGACTTCGATGGATCGACTGTGTGACTGCGGATGCAAGAAGCTTGGGAGTCTGCAACTGGATGGCATCAGGACGGGACAGAGACTTATGGCGGCTGCTGGTTGAGGAGGCCTGTACGCGTCAACGAGTTGTAGCCCTAAGCTAATAATAATAATAATAATAATAATTATTATTATTTATATATTTTGGTGCATTTAGTAATGTATAATTTATATGTAGGTATATATTTTATTCTTAATTAGATTTGATTCTTTGACTTATATTTTAAAAGACGCGCAAGAAATATTATTACATTTTTATTATAATGAAATATTTATTACTATTATTATTATTGAAAATCGCACATAGGGGATATCGATTGTAAGAGTGAGGTGTAGAAGAGAGCGAACATCGAAGCAACCAACTATCGACTTTTTTTCCAAGGCCGAATCGATAAGAAGAGCATATGGAGGGGGTGGGCCCATGTCTGTCTAATTAGATTAAAGTTAATAAGAGTTGTGAAATAGATTATTTGATTTTAAGTTGAACTAGAAATCGAAAATGCAACGCTAATTTATATTATATTACATAAACACATAAAATATAATATAATATATGTAATACAGTAAAACCTCTATTATTCCGTCACTCTCTTTTAACCGTCACCTCAGTTTGAGAAAAAAAATTATATATATATATTGTTTGGTTGCTAAAGTCATAGACGCCAGCTAAGAATCGATCGTTTTGTGTTAACAACTTCATTTTCTAGAATCTGTTGTTTACTCAAAACCTAGGCTTCCTCGCACACATTTCTCAGAAATTAATTATCTCCTCATCTCTACCCAATGTAGCTTCCGTACTTGAACTATCTTCAGTCTTTCATTCTTTTCTCACGGGCACTTGTCGTTTTCTTAAAAGTGCGTACAATAATGTTCGAAAAAAGACAAAGGAAGAGTTTAGATCTCACTACTAAGTTTGAAATTGTAAAACGTTTACGAAAAGGTGAAAGTGCTTCAATCTTAGCCAAAATCTATGATATTCCTCGAACGACAGTTAATGATATGAAACGTGCGGGGGACCCCTAGAGTGTGTCCCTTCTATATAATCATTTAATGATTATTAAGAAGGGGCATACTACGTTTGTGTGCACGAGGAAAGAGCTAAACTCCACCTTTAAATTGGTATTAATTTCTCAAGAGGGAAAAATTGGATGTAACACCCCCGGCTTATTTGGAAGGGAATGGGGTTGTGAAAGGAAGGAAAGAATAGTAACACATAAGAAGAATAAAGAAAATTAGGAGAACGTACTCTTACTAAGAACTAAGCAATATAAATAAAATGACTATATTTATTTTTATTTACTAATAAAACCAAATCATTGACAAATATAAAAAAAAATGTTTAATGGATTAATAATAAAACCAAACTGTTGAAAAATATTAGAATGGTTAAAAATTCTGTAATTACTACACTACTGGTACAACCAGTTCCCCCACTTATTTGCTAGGACAAGAAAATAAAAAAAAACAATAAGGGAATATTATAAGTCTCAGAACAAAAATTATAGCCTGGTACTCCACGGTAATCAATGAGTCTATCCCCAGAAATTAAATTGTTCACATGTACCTTGTATAACGTGTGGCGATCCTCCCATCTGATCGGTTCCGCAGTAACCAACACCAATTGTCTCCAACCTCTCACACTGCGACGTTACACCTCTTTGCACACGGGACCGACTGACTCACTTCTCAGCGATCGCGATCTCCCTCTCCCACGCTGGCCATCGTCTAGACGCAACCTCAGCATCCTTGACGGTCTCCGCCCCACGATCGCTCGACTAAATGATTTAATTAAACTTATTTACGGCCAGTCCCGCCACGGTTCTGTTACATCACCCTCCCCTTTACAAAAGAGTGGAACCACGGGGTCCACTCATACAATACGCCGTGGAGTACCAATGGTGGCTGAAACTTAATCCTACACTACACTGTATACACTGCCACTATTTACACTCCTGTCAGTTGGTGCTGGCTTCTGTGCGCCCACCGGGTCGATGTATGGTCCTGGTTGTCAATTCTTCCAGAGCTCTGGCATCTTGTATTCGTTGAGTAGCCTTGGACTGTCTGTTTCCCAGCCACTTGCGTAGGCCCCATGTTCCAAGGACACCCAGCAACAATAGCGCCAAGGTCGTTGTGGCACTCCACGTCCACCATCTTCGGTTAACCCGTTCTTCCTGTATCCTTTCAAGCGCACGCCGAAGGGCCAAGACCCGAACTTCATCAGCGGCCCACTGACCCGCTCCCAGGTCTCCTTGCTGCTCCAAGGACTTCCAAGCCTCTGGTAGGTCTTCCCTCCTAATTGTTGTTTTTTCTGACCCTATGTGTAGAGATATAGGGTCCACGATCTGTATTTCCTTCTCCAACGTCGTGTACGTCGTCCCTCTGGAGCGGGGGAGCAGCCAGTAATCCGCTGTTTTCAGTGTACAAGACTCTGTTGCCTCCCATTCTCCATCACCGTCCAAAATAATCTCTCTGGGTTGCTGATTTCTGCAATCTATCGTTGCCTTGGTTGGCTCGTTGATACTAAAGAGCCATTTCTCTCTTGCCTCGTCCCAAATCCAAGTATCCAGTTGCGGGTCACGTAGTGCCCTCCATTTACACAGCGGTTGACCACTCTGCTCATCCCCAAAGAAGAGAGTGCTTAAGCAGGTCACTCGTCTCCGCACCATCAACGGAAACAGCGCGGGGCACACCCACGGCTGGGATGTCCGGCACCGTGACAGGTCCCCTTTCTGCAGAAGTGCATAATATTGTCTATCCACTGACACAAGAAAACTGTCCACTGACGTCTCTAATACCACCTTGTGCGGCACATCCACACTCCGTATCGGCATAGGTTGTACCCTATAGAGCTTGAAGGCTTGACCTGACCTAATCAAAGGGAGATCTATAACAACATGCACCGAAGTGGATGTGGCCACTCCATGGACTGCAGCGGCCTGGTAATAATGGTGGGCATCCTCGGGACGAGTACCTGTGAACAAACCAATTCCTGAGGGCAGTACATTGACCACCGTTTGGAGAATCTCACTCAAGGAGTGGGGAGACAGAAGGGCCTGACTCACTGCCCCCCATGATACCCTCTCTAATCCCAAATACAATTCCCTCAAATCACCACTGGCTTTCAGAGCCGTCACCTCCATATTTCGGAGGTTGGATATCAAGGTTAAGGATAGGTTAGTATAAAGGGAAAGCCGGTCTACTTGTGTCTCTAGGGTTAACATCCGCCGGTGGGTAGCTTCCATTTCCTTCTTCAACATTCCTGCGAAGCGTACTAGGTTCCTCGTATTTTCCTCGGTTCGTTGTCCCAAATTCCGTGTGACTGTGAGGTGCTCCGTGGCCAAGTGGACCAATCGCCCTTGTTGCATTGTTAGCTTCCCCAGATCGTCCCTTATCCCTTCTAAGTCGTCAGCATCCGGATTACCAAACACCGCTTTAATCACCTTCCCTCCAATGTTTAGCAGCCCTCTACTCCCTCGTTGAACCGGTAGCAGATTCCTGATGGACAAAACAGCTTCATCCACTTCTGCGACCATCTCCTTGGTCCTCTCCACCTCGTCCCAGTACCCCCTAAGTTCAGGGATATGGTTCAGTGTCCGTCGGTACCCAGCTTCTATTTCCTCTATTACTTCCCTCATCCGTAGTGCTTCACCACACAAGCGAGTCACGTTCACTTCCACTATTACCCGCCATCGCTCACTGCTCACTACTACGTCCCTTTCATCCAAAAACCTCACACCGCTGTGTCCCAGGGCCAACTGCAGCACCAGCCATCCTGTGAACACTGTCGTTTAACATTAGATTACTTTCTTGGCCTCAGCAGTATGGGGGATCGGGGGGTGACCAGGGAATCATCCTCCTCCGGGGCCCACGAGGTGTCACGTGGGTCCTCAGGTGTACCTGGGTCATCTTCTGTGCGGGCCCAGGTTGTTTGTTGGGTGGCCTCTGGTGAACTCGGGTCATTCCTCATCCAATGAGGAGTAACGTGATCGACTATGCCCCGGGGGGTTGACAATTTTTCTGGCGTCCTTCGCTCCGTTACCGGGGACTCCCTGCGGACAGTTGAGTAAGCTCCGTCGGCTTGACTCTCCTCTTGGTTGTCGTCCTTGACTTCTTCCATTTCATCCTCGCTGTCCTCGTTCCAGTGTGGGGGACATTCCTCCTCACTCTCATTTTCGTCCCGATGTTCATGTTCCTCCCAGTCACTCTCGTCTCCACTCTCCTCCTCCTCCCTTCCTAACTCAGTAGGCCTATCACCTATAGCTGGTTTCAACCGATTGATGTGTACCACTACTTTTCGGCCCGATCCCAACTGTAACTCATACGTGACTGGGGAGATCTTCCTGATTACCTCATACGGTCCCGTCCAAGGACGATGAAATTTCTTGCAATGTCCCAGCTTTGTAATGGGGACATGCAGGAACACACACTCCCCCACTTCGAGTTCTCTGTGTTTTCGCCCCTTGTTCCATTGCCTCGTCCGACGGGTCCATGCCAATTCCATCCTCTTCGATGCCTCCTCATAAGCCTGACTTAATCTCTCCTGCAGCCGTTCCACGAACTCTTCTGCTGGCGTTTCACCGTCCAGTGGCATGATATTGAAGCCCACAGGCATCTGCACTTCTCGTCCATACAGAAGGTAGTTTGGCGAGTATCCCGTGGACGAGTGCGGGATGGCCCTATAAGCCATCAGGGCATAGGGTACCCATTGATCCCAGTCACGACCGTCCCGTCGTACATAATGAGCCACCGACTCAGCCAGAGTTCGGTGTAATCTTTCCACCATTCCATTGCCCTCTGGATGGTAGGGGGTTGTCTGAATTTTCTGTGTCCCCAGCAGCCGACATGTATTTTTCAATAGGGAGGAAACGAAATTTCTCCCCTGGTCAGTCAGCAATCGATCGGGGGCTCCGTGCCGGGTTACTATTGCCTCTACTAAGGCCCTTGCCGTCTCGTCCGCTGTGATTTCCTTCAAGGGTATTGCTTCGGCGTACCTCGTGAAATTGTCGATCATGGTGAGCAGGTACTTATAACCTCGCCCGCTCCTGGGAAGCGGACCGACGATGTCCATTGAAATTTGCTCAAACGGTCTGGTCGGGAAGAAAGGGGCTTCCAAAGGGGCCTTCAAACCTGGTGGGGATTTCCTTCTCTGACAGCTATCACACCTCGCGACGTATTCCCTTACGTCTGGACCCAGTGTGGGCCAGTAATACCCCTGCTGTACTACCGACGTCGTACGTTCTATACCCGGGTGTCCAGCCCATTTAGCTTCATGGCACTGCTGTAAAATGGCCCCTCTTAAAACTGTTGGTACTGCCAACTTCCAGTCCCCCATGCTGTCACTACCGTTTTTCCAATACAATACGCCCCGTGCATCCTTTCCTCCTGATCCTGATTGTTGTGCTAGATCTTGGCACCACGAATCATCCCGCTGGGCTATCCGTAGCTCGCTCTCATTAAACCCCGGTGTCTTCACTTGTACTCCCCGCACCGCCCTGCTCAAGGCATCAGCATTCGTATGCCTCCTCCCCGCCTTGTGCTCTACTTCATAATTGAACTCCTGGAGCCTTAGTGTCCACCTCATTAACCGAGAAGAAGGCTCCTTTAAGCTTAGCATCCATCTTAAAGCCGAATGATCAGTAACAAGCTTGAATTCCCTCCCAAGTAAGTAGCACCTAAACTGGCGGGTTGCCCAGATGACCGCTAGCAGTTCCAATTCGGTGGCCGAGTAATTTTTTTTCTGGGCCTCGTAATTGCCGGCTGGCGTAGCATATGGGTCTTTCTTCCCCATCGCGCACCTGAGACAACACTGCTCCTAATGCCATCGAGGAGGCGTCGGTTGCTAAGATGAACGGGTCATGGAAATCGGGATAAACTAGAACCCGGTCAGACACCAAATGCTTTTTTAGCTCATTGAAAGCATCCTCTGCCTCCGACGTCCATCTAAAAGTGGCATTCTTTTTCGTGAGCTCAGTCAGTGGTTGAGCGATTCCCGCGAATCCCGCTACAAACCGGCGATAATACCCTGCTAACC
Source organism: Arma custos (assembly GCA_037127475.1). Lineage (NCBI taxonomy): Eukaryota > Metazoa > Arthropoda > Insecta > Hemiptera > Pentatomidae > Arma > Arma custos. The sequence continues at coordinate 13,957,885 of CM073759.1, read as the reverse complement.
CCAGGAAGGACCTTACTTCTCTCACGCTCCTTGGCCGAGGGTAGGCTCTCACAGCCTCTATCTTTGTGGGATCTGTTCTTACCCCATGCTCACTTACCACATGTCCAAGATAGGCAACTTCCTTCCGCACAAAGCGGCACTTCTCCCTGTTGACCTTGAGGTTAGCCTCTTGCAACTTACTGAATACATTCCCTAATCTACGTGCTTGCTCCTCAATAGTCGCACTATAAACAATGACGTCATCCAGGTACACGTAGCATTCTACCCCTTTCAGCCTACTTAATAGGCAATCCATCAATTTTTGGAATGTTGCAGGAGCCCCAGCCAACCCGAAAGCCATCCTACGGTACTCGTAGTGGCCACCTTCTGTGGTGAACGCCGTCTTTTCCCGATCTTTTTCCGCGACGGATATTTGATGGTAACCGCTTGCCAGGTCTAGCGTCGTAAAGTACCGGCTTCTCCCCAATTGCTCCAACGTTTCATTTATCAATGGCAGTGGATAAACATCCACTTTTGTAACCGCATTGAGACCACGAAAATCAGTACAGAACCGAAACTTGGTTTCCCCATGGTACGACTTCTTTCTAACCAATACAATGGGGGCCGACCAGGGACTCGATGATGGCTGGATGATCCCATTATCCAGCATTTCCTGGATGTGTTGTTTAACAATAGGTCTCTGATGGAAGGGTACTGGATACGGTCGTTTTGCTACTGGTGACGCGCCGCCTGTTTCAATGGAGTGCTCGACGCCTAGGGTGCAACCCCTCTCATCTGGTGGGTCGAACAACATCCCATACCGCTCTAACACCTCTTCAATAGTCGATCTATCGTTCGGTGATAAATGACCAAGCTCAGCGTCCCAATTCCGCTGGTCCCCTTTCTCCTTAGACTGGTGTAGTCCCACTACTCCTATCACGGTCTCCTCCCCGTCCCAGACGTCCGCCTCAACCGCCCTCCCCAAGGTTTGTCTGCGGTCAACCACGATCGGTTCTCCGGTCAAGTTGACCACCCGGACGTTCACCATCCCCTTTTCCACTCTGCCAACGCCCCTCCCCGTTCTCAACCCCTTCTGCGGCTGGATTTCAGGTTCTACCATGACCACTTTGCCGTCCATCATTGCCAGCTCCCCAGCTATTATGGCTTCCGCGTACTTTGGGATTATAGACCTCGCAACGGCCCGTACAGTGTATTCCTGCTGTGGCTTCTGAAGCGGTTCTGACTCACTAGGACTTGGCTTCCCCCGATGACACTTCTTCCCTGTCTGACGCTTGACTGCCTCAGCCGTCACCCCTCTAACCAGTACAGTGTTAGACCGAGCGTGAATTTCTATATCGACCTTCTTCATAAGGTCCAGCCCCAATATCCCGTCATAAGCCATTTCAATGTCCGCGACTGTAAACCGATGGCTTACTTTTCTCCCTTTTATTTGGCATTCAACCTCCTGTTCCCCTCTTATACGCAGGGCCCTTCCCGTTACTCCCCTGGCCTTCAGGTTTGACCATCTCACCTTATGACCTTGGACCGGTTCCCTTAACAAGGAGATCTGAGCCCCCGTATCCACCAGCAGAATTTTCTTTTGCCCGGCTATCACAACCTCCAGACTTAACTCGTCGTTCTCCTGGCCAGATATACAGGGAATTAAACCAAGCTTACCCCTTTTGTTCTCCTGGGGCCTCCCTTCGGGGCAAAAGGGCGGCCTTAGGCTTTTGGGTCACTCCCATTTTGAGCGGCGGTGGTACAATGGGAAGCGAAGTGTCCTATTCTTCCACATCTGAAACAAGCTCCAGGGTAGTCTGGTCGTCTCCTGGTTCGCTGTGGGGTCTGGCCAACTCTGTTAGGGCAATTTCTCGACAAATGCCCCCTCTTAGCACAGTTAAAACATTGGACCTCCGAAAGTGGTGGCCGAGCGTTTACCCGCCCCTCGTTCCTTCCGGGCTGCCGGTAGTTTGCGCAAACACATACGGGTGGTTGCACCTCTTGTGCGCCCGTCATCGGCTCTACCTGTGGTTCTCTTACTACATATATGTTTTTTCCCCGTTGATGCTCCTGTAGGGCCTGTTCCAGCTCCAACGCCATTTTCTGGGCTTCCCTTAAGGTCTGTGGGCGGCCGAACAATACTTGCTTACCTACCTCCCCAGTCAAACCCCTAGTGAACGCCTCTAACACCTTCCTTTCTACCTCCCTCGCCCACCACGTTCCCTCGTCTCCGGCTAAGGTTGGCCTGGCCATCTTTCCACCCACCGTAATACATCGGTCGGCAAACTCTTGTATCTTCTCCTTAGACTGTTGGCTCATGTCCTGCAGCACTCTGCCGTAATATTCGAAGGTGTTTGGATCGCCAAACCGCTCCTTCAATACCTCCGAAAGTCGCTGGAACGTAACCTCACCCCTAAGCTCTTCAGCGCCCCTTACGAACGTCGCCGCTTGTCCCTGAAGTTTTAACCGACATATCCTCACTCTATCTCCGTCATCCCAAGCCCCACAAGCCGCTACCTCCTCCAGGTAGTCCAAAAACTCCTCCACTGGCCGCGCAGTCGCTTCCCCTCCCCATGGCTTCACTAGTGACTGTAACGATAGATCTCTGCGAGGTGGTTTAACAACCAGTTTAGCATCTGGTTGATTTGTCTCTAGCTCTACAATCTGCTGCTTGAGTTCCCCCTCCCGCTTTTGAAACTCCTCGTTTAGTTTTAACACCTCATCCAATTTAGCCCTTAATTGACTCTCAGCCGTCATTTTAAAAACGTGAATTTAGTTTGTGGTATTTTTGCAACCACCCCACACCTGACACCACTGTAACACCCCCGGCTTATTTGGAAGGGAATGGGGTTGTGAAAGGAAGGAAAGAATAGTAACACATAAGAAGAATAAAGAAAATTAGGAGAACGTACTCTTACTAAGAACTAAGCAATATAAATAAAATGACTATATTTATTTTTATTTACTAATAAAACCAAATCATTGACAAATATAAAAAAAAATGTTTAATGGATTAATAATAAAACCAAACTGTTGAAAAATATTAGAATGGTTAAAAATTCTGTAATTACTACACTACTGGTACAACCAGTTCCCCCACTTATTTGCTAGGACAAGA